>CM034149.1:156437953-157037953 GCA_019776745.2 Taxus chinensis
GAAACAAGGAGATGGAGATGGAGATGGAGGTATCTCAAGTCATCTTTCTTCTTCGATTTTAAAATTTTCCTTGGTCTTTTCGAATATATATATATTTTTTATTTTAAAATTACCTCTTATATTAATTTGTACCTTTGAAAATTGGTGCTTAGCTATTCATTGATCAATTTATAATCTCATCGTCAAAAAGAGGGTTGTTTTTTATGTAACTAATTGAATAAGTATAGATATATTTAGTTTTATTAACTTCTTTTTTCACATTTTTGTAGGGTATTTGTGATTGGAGCTACAACAAGAACCGTAAAGGAGATAAATGGAAACTGTGGTCGACTAAAGCAATTGTTCGGGTCCACCCAAGATTTTGTGGATGTACCAACTCAGGATTCAATGTCATATGACCTTTTTCTGTTGGTCAGAACTAATTTTATACAAGTCTTTCATAAATATTTCCTTCTGAATTTGGCTCAAGCCCACATGACATGAATGGCACTTGGGAACATGTTCAAACACAACTATAGAATGGTTGCATGTTTTACGCATTACCACATATATAGGACATGATATAGATGTTAGTTCTGACTCTGATGTCGAATGTAATACTACAACACAAACCATTGCAAGAATGGACAGGTCTCCACAAAAATTCGTTCAGGAAACAACACGGGTCTTGACAGTCTTGAAATGTTGGGGAAATGATATTTTGACATACACAATAATTGAAACATACATGGCGTTCCATATGATTTGCAGATAATTGGTTCGTCATTCGTCGAGAGAGAAAATGCAGACACAAATAACACCATAGCATGCAAGCCACACCACCATCTACCACACTACCTTTGTCTTAAGAATAATAACTACCTCTTGATACCATACTTCACCATTCAACAAAAAAAAACACTTCTACCTCCATTAAGATTGATAATTTAAGAAACGGATGGCACAAGGAAAATCATTTCTGATAAATAAAATCCAAAATTCATTTACAGTAGCATCAACCACATCTCCCTCGATGCTCCTTCTGCTCGCCCCTATCGGTGTTTCAACATTCAATATCTACACACCCACAATCCATGCAGCCCTCTGTATTCCAATCAAATAATTAAAACCCCTTGAAGGCCAAGCATTATCGTCTTTTCAAGATTCATTGAAACATATAGAATATGTTTTTATTGATGAAATGAGTTTCATCTGCCCAAAGTTTGCTAGGGAATAATTGATAGTAGGCTACGCAAGGCTTTCCCACACTCAAAAATAACAGAATTTGGAAACATATCATTCATCCTCCTCGGTGACTATCAGGGCAATTACAACCGGTTATGGACAGTCCTCTTTATGCAAGTAAATCCTATGGAGCCACCCTTTGGAAGGGATTTCATTCTTCTTTTACATTGCAAACTATATTTCAACAACAAGGAACAACTGATGCACAAATTTTCATTCTGAAATTTACTGCTCAAACATGCAAGATTCAACCCCTCTTATTGAGGACTGGTAACTCCTAATGTCTCACACAGAAACACACCTAACTCAGCAAGAGCTCAAAAATTTTAAGGACACACCACATTTGTTTGAAAAAAAATGACCTCGCGAACTCACCACATCCTTCAAATGCTGAAGGCATTGAATGTTTCGATCACCCAATCCATTGCTGAAAAGTAATAGGTGGGTTGTACTAAGAAATCCTGATGATGATCAATTGGAGCACAAAGTTCTTGCTGTGCAAACAACAAAAAAACATGCTTATTGCAAATTTATGGGTTGACGTAGGCCTTGTAAATGGTGCTACAGGAAAAATCATCGACATTGTCTGTGACACATCAATGCCACCACCAGCATTACCTTTATTTGTTGTTGTCAAATTTGATAGATACAACGACCCATGTTGGGATCCCTCCAACCAGTTACATATTCCGATACCCCCTATTTCGAGAGGGAATCAAAGACAATTGCCAATTAAAATGGCCTGGGCATTAACTATCAACAACTCTCAAGGGACTTGCTATGCACAGAGAAATTGTCGACATTGGAACCAATGAAAGGTAAGGTTTGACATTCACATCTTTCTCTAGAGTTTCCTCCGCTTGCAAATCTGCACATTTGACATCCTTTTTCATTCAAAAGGCACTCAAAAATGGTGCATAAAGCAATACTTGGAGCAATAAGAAAGGATGAAGCAAGACTACTATCACTCAACCCTTCGTAAATACTAGACTTTTTTTTTATAACACCCTCCACTACTACTTTACTCAACACTTCTTCTATCCTATATGCCATTTCCATTCAAGGGGCATCAAAAGTAATCATGTTTACCAGAAATAAAATTACCCTAAAAAGACTACCATTCATGATATAATTCTTCTCATGTTAAGTTCAAATAAAACAATCTACAAAACGATACCACTCATGATATGAGATCTGTAAATGTATATGTATGAGTTTGTAACAAAAGTAATAACTGTCTTTATAAATCTAATAACATATACCAGTCGGTGTTCACATTGCATTGTACACATGTGATTGCTAGTTTATTGACTACTATTGTCTATGGCAACATGAAATTACTAACATTTAACCACACACTTAGTGTGGAAGATACAATCTCATTCATACCTTATTTTGGTCTCTTATGTTATCACTCATACAAATAACACAATCATGGAACTCTTTCGGGTAGTTTTAAACAAATTTATTCTTACATGAGCACACTTTTTGAAACTTCATGTACTCATACTTGTAATGTTTTAGGGGCTGATATCCATTATGCTCAGTGCTTACAAGACAACTATAAGATTGAATGTTTTATGTGGATACCTAGTATTATACGATATACCTCTTAGAAGTGCATAAGTGCATAGGGGAATGTCAGGTCTCAAATGATACAAGAAGATTTTACAGAGGTTTAGGATTTAAATAATTCACAAGAATGTAAGGGGTGCACAACGATCTTAGGAAAAGAATTCAAATGGACATGACTACGCTTAAATCACTAAGCTTTTGAACATTTTTTTTTGTTAAGTGGATAGGAGATTTTGAGTAATTTCTAGGTCTATCACCATGATATGATTTGTTTGTCTTAATGTGGTATTGCTTAGTCTTGTCACCGACTAGTTATGAGCCTAAAATAGAAAAATGAGTTAGGAATTTTTGTGTTACACTAATTTCTTTTGAGATACTTGATAAGTACAATTTTTACACCTTTACATAAATTTGGTCCATGAATACATATTTGACCTTGTTCACATATTTTTCGTCTTTTTGAGAACTCTCAAATGCACTAGATTGACTTTATTCTTTAAATTTACATAACCATAACCATTTTAGTCTAAATAGAAGTTGATGTGTATTCTAGATAGATGTCAAACATCTTTCAAAAATTATTTTGTGACCATTGGATGGGTTCATGGGACTTAGATAGGGTCAATCCAAAACCTATGCCCGTGTCACCAATATGTCCTTCACCTTGCTAACATTTAGAATTTCAAATGTGTAACTTGCTCTGATCAACATTAGCATGATTTTAAGGTCAAATGAGTAGAAAATCTAATGAAATTTTGGCTACTTAATAATGTACCATAAGTTATACAATCCATCTAGGACACATCTAGACACAACTTCATCACTTGGAGAAACTATGCACAAGATCCAAATCTTCCAAGAATAGTCTTAGATCAGCTAAGAACATATATTTGAATTACACAAAGGTCCAAAATTTATGTTTACAAGCGCTAATATCAAATAAGGGGTTTTATATTAATTACATTTATTTGTATATTGTTAATTTCATCTCATTATAGGCTTGTGGGGGAATTATTTGATCTTGATGCCTCTTAAGAGTAGTGATACATAGGTAACATTTAACCATCAAGGGGTGGTTGGGAAAATTCCAGCCCAAAATACTTACCTCTTTTTAAGGTTTCTCATCTCAAGGGAAAGTTGACTTTGGTTTTTATAAAATAGACGATAATTTTGCTATATCACAATCATTGCAACATTCCAATGCTAGAAATTTGAAACCTACATATAAGGGAACCTATAGAATAATATTTTATTTTTAGGTTTGCCGAAGGCAAAGGAGCATTGCATTGGACAACCATAAGCTTACAATATAACATTTTTTGTATAATTTATATATAGGTTCCAATCTACCATGCAATTGGCATGTGATTTTCATGTGATCTTAAGCTTATTTTCGTAGGTGACATTGATGTGATCTCCATGCAATTTTTAGAACAGGAAACATATAATCAATAATAAAATTCCATCAAACCTTGAACCATAGCTTGGGTCCCCTTGGGCCTCCGACCCGGTATATCATTCATTTCTTTGTTTATCGTTTATCGTATCATTTCCTTTTTCATTTTTGTTTATCAACCTTGAAAAGGTTAGGGATCTAACCGGGTTAGGTCCCCTAACCATAAAAAAAAATACTAACATTTCCCCCAATTTATGATTGTGCGGATTCAAAGAGAGTAGATTGTGTATGCTAATTATGATATTTTTAGGTCGGTTGATGTAGGATTTAATGGCTTATTTACACACATTTTACTACCCTAATCTGAATATGTACGTCTTTCCATTACATCTTGAAATTAGTTATATGAATCTAAAGATCCTTATTTGATCAATAAAATCAATCATGTAACTAATTTGGTTGGCTTTTTCAGTGGTAATGTATATGTACTTTACCCACTATATTTGAAGAGATTTTGATACATTCAAGTGTAACACCTTAGCAATAAACTGTAATATATAAATATGAACTAGAACTATAAATAAATAAATAAATCACTTGAAACATATCAATAAATTGTACTCCTAAGTTCCCAATCAATTCAATTTTGTGTGTGGAAAATTTGGACAATATACTTATAAAATTTATATAATTTAATCTAGTGTTATGGAGATACCACAAATGTAGAGTATAAAGTGTTGGAAGATGATGATATAATGTATTATGAAATTCAAGTTAAAATGAAATGTGAACATACAAATAACTAATTTACTTTATAGTGTTCAAATAATTTTCACTACAAATGACATGATCTAGAAAATATTTTTTTCTCAAAACACATGTATTTGTTTAATGAACTCTAGAGTAATTCAACTAGTTCATCTCACATATCAATAATATGTAATATCTATCATGATCTTATTTATCTAGCCTATGTAAACTAGCGACTTGATGTAGATATAAGCCAATAGAAATTACATGTTGGCTATAATGATAAACCTTTTTGTTTGGCTCATAATCAACAAAATGAGTCCCACTATGATGAATTTTCACTGGTCTCAAATATGTCCCTTGTATTGTGATTGAATTAGTAGGAAACATCATTTAACCACTTGTTTTTGGACCATTTAATCTAGTCCTCTTTTCTATGAACCACAAAAGTAATATTTTACATTTTTACAATTTCCTTTATTTGCAATGATTGCAAAGACATCTCCTGAAAAACAATAAACTAGTTCTAAATGCTTAACCATATAACTTGATATAATTATTTATCAAATATAAAACATTTCAAAACTAATATCATGCTCTTCTAGATAAGTAAATTATACACATACCCTATTTAACTAGTCCATATATGTGGTCATAGTTAAGTGTTATCAATGTAACATCTTCAAAATTATCATCTTCATTTGACCCATATAAATCAACCAAAACTAGAGAAACTTTATTCAATTCACCCACATAAATGTGATGTTGATTGTTGCAGTCTCTATATGCACTTATCATGCATTGTAAAGAAAAAGTAACAACTTCTACAAATTGCCCAATTATGACTCTCTACGGTCATCACAAAATTCACAAACCTTGTATTATGGAGTATCCTTTGATAACCATGTTTTTTCTTCAATTGATTCATATTTAAAGATGTGTAGACACCTAAAATCTGCTAACACAACTTTAATACTAATACTGCACTAATTATCCTCTTTTCTGTCACTGTCGTAATAATTAACACTATTCTGCTAATTAGCTAACATTCATCTTCATATCCGTTAATTAATCAACATTTCTATCACTCATGATGCCGATTACCGACCTTTCGTTAATTAGTATCCACTTCTACCTAGGTCAATTGCTTATTCTTAATTAATGATGACCACTTGCCTAAATCAATAAATCTTCATCTATTTGATCAAGCTCCTCTTATATCTCTAAAATCACACTAATATGCCTCTAATCAACATCTATAAGCCTTTTTCTATCTATTAATTAATCAGCCTGGATTAATTAATACACCCCCCTAATTCCCATGGTTGTTAAATGACATATTAAACTTAACTAAAGCAACCTTATCAATTCCTAACCCACATGTTAACTCACCTAGCTTTGGTTAACTAAACTAAAGTTACTTTTCCCCCTATCCCACATGCACCAAGTTGCACATCTCTCTCCAACATTTAGGTTATATAAAGGACCAAACTCCTTCATCTAAAGACACCATCCTTTTCATATAGCATAAACTATAGGTATTTTTGGCTTTGAGCATTCTCCATTAATTTGGATTAAGCTTCTCAGCTTGCATCCATACACTCAAAATTGAGTAATATGGGAAGATCTAGAATGGCCTTGTAGCCGTTTCTTGGTGAGATTCCATTCTCAATTCTTGAGATCTCCACCATTCCATTTTGATTGCTTATGTTATTAATAGGTTCATAGTTTATATTTTGGCACTCATAGAGAGTAGAGATTTAATCTTTAGCATGTTAGTTTGGTTTTATTCAAGTTTATATCATTGTTGATAATTTTTAATCTCTTTAAGCTCTTAGCATGATGGTTCATGTTTAGTTAACTTGCTTTGGAACTAATGTAGATTTTTTAGTTTCAAGTTTGGAACTAATGTAGATTTTTTTAGTTTCAATTATTTAGTTTAGTTAACTAATCCATGTACATAAGATGTGCCAAATTAAGTTTAACATTACATAAATTAAAATATGCATGTATACACATATTTAAAGTATAAAATGATATTGTATAAACATGTGCTAAATTCTAATATCAAACCAATATATAATTTCTAGATTTCTCATTACAAGTGTGTTTGTAATCTCCCAAAACATTCTATCTGGAGCTGAGTTCTTACCAACTAGAGCCACATCACTTCCAAATTATTTCCTACACCATTCAACAATAATATAGGCATCAATCAACTAGGAATTATGTAGTCAAAACTCTATTTTATCAAAGCACACTTGATGCAAGGATTGGTAGCATTGTGTTCCTCCTTCCCATGACCACTCCTAACAAAAATCCACATGTGACGTTTTTTTTTTAAAATGTTGATATTGACTAAGAACAAAAAAGAGAGAGATGATTCTAACTATGTCATGCAACCATCTTACCAAATGAAGTGTTGATCTAATTTCAGACCATGTTCAAAAAGATTTTTTAGAAACAATTCAAAATAGTATTGCACAAAGTGTGTGCCATGCTCCTCATCACCACTGATATAGAAGTTATATTATTTCTTAAGAACTAAATTTTGATAAGTATTGCCATCGCCATATAATTGTATTTGTGCATGCCTATAACACATGTACCATGATATTAACAAGCTCAGTGTGATAACATTGTGTTTGAATCTTTTTTGATGAGAAAATGAATAATTCTTAGAAAGGTGAACCATTGACAATATCAATATAGGATTAAATGTGTCATTCAATAGCTTACATTGACTTGCTTTCCACTTTACATAGTGAGCATGCATTATGTAAGGAATGATTTAGGTGTGAAAACTATCTTTTAATGTTACAACATGGATTTTTTCATATACTAAGTCCAACCTTGTAGCATTTTTTCTTATTTTAGTTGAGTACTTGATGTATTTAAACTTGTACATGCATCAAACTTATTATATATGTACATTTGTAAGGTTAGATTAAGATCAACAAAATTATTAAAATTCTTACAAACACCTCTTAAAATTCACCAATTGAATCATGTCAGTGACTTCAACTCTTTGTGGACTAGACGTTTCCAAGATTCCATACATGTCATAAACACCTTTCATACAAGCCATGAGACCTTTAATATCATCATCATATTTGTTGCAAAAAAATGAGGTTGTGAAGTTGACCACATGTCTAGGGGCATTATACACACATTAGTTGATTCTCTTAACTTTTTTTACACCTAAAAATAATGATTATGAGTGAGAATGTAGAATTACTTGTTGAATTAAGCTCTAGAATTGAAATTTTCAACATAAATAATTATTTATCTAATAATTAAAATCAATCTCAACATGATAGTAGAAACAACAAGTTTCGAGGACTTTATTTTTCTTCACATACCAAGGCTTCAATATCTCAAACATTTGTTGTCAATCTTAATATGGAGATGTTTTTCACAAAAATTGGCATACATCTCATATCGAGTTATTTCAATCCAATAGATTGCATTCTCTTTGTACTCATTATAACCAATCTTACATTTTAGAACATACCTGAGATTTGCGGAAACATGAGCCTTTTTGGTCCAATATTAAAAAACTATACTCCTAACAATTTTTCCAATAATAAAAATATATCCTCCTAACAATGTTTTCAATCTTAGGACAATGAAGATTCTTACACAAAACTCCCTAATCTAGTTGAAAAAGCATGAGACAATGTATCACCATATAACCTACCTTGTGTAGAATAATAAATACAAGTTCCCATTAATAAATATGAGTTCCTAAAGTAATATCTACTAGCAATTGCACATGAGTTGCAAACTATACAGGAAGGGATGTCCATGCATAATCTTGGATGTATAATTTAATCTCGTATAACCATAAATATATGTTCTCTCCATAATCTCTAAGCATTGGATTGATTATAATACCATCTCTCACATTTCCTTTTGGTGAAGTATATTTTTGTCTTCTTCAAGGGTACCACTCCTTGTTCATTTTTCTTATCTCCACCTCCCCCAAATTAGCTTCCTTGATATGTGGAATTTCTTGAAAGTAGTTCAATATCATCTAGATCTCTAGCATTTTTTGTAAGAAAATATGAGTAAAATTTGGGCCCTTTTATATCATTACGAGTATGAATTAGTGCACCTTGATATATTGGCAACCTGTCTACACATTGCTTTACATAGCATTGCTAATAATGTCTACAAGAATATTGTATTTTTTAAATGATGGAGCCTATTTTCATCTCTCACAATAATTTTTCTTCAATAATCTTGGAGATAATATTGGTTGCAGTGTGGCGATCAACATATCCACAAATGTTTTCGAAAAATTTAATAGTTTTTCAAGGGGGCATGTTTAAAAATCCAAACAAAGCTACTGACTTCTCACTATGGTGGCAGAGGAATAATTATTTTTTCTCTTTGTCAACGTCACTCAATACATGTTCTGAATTTTAAAAATATACCGCTGCCTTCATCTCTGAAGACAATTTTCCAACTTTGCATATATCACCTATATTTGTGGCTGTGATTTTTCTCCTCCACAACAAGAATGCATCATTTTATGACTTATAATTAAAATGCATCCAAGTATAAGTTTAATCCATCTATCCTTCATCAATCTCCTTACTATTTGAACCTCACCCCGCTAGTACACTTTTGCATAGATGTTTGATAAAAAACATAAGTTGTAACAATTTTAATATGATCAAACTAAAAAATAATCATAAATAATCCTGGATACCAATTCTTATATGCTCTATAAACACTAAGAAAACACATCCACATAACCACCATAGGTTTGATTGAAATTTTGATGATAAATTTTAGAGTTTACTCAAGTTAGTGATGTGGATACAACTGTAAGAGGTTGAAATACCTCCAAACCAAACACACAAAATATTTGCAAAAAAACCAGAAGCTTAAAAATAGTTTTATTTTCATTCTGGAATCCACACTAATCTTTTACATCATTACAGTCTTCCTTTTATTTCACATTAGCTCTAAAAACCCCTAAAATGCCAAAAATGACCTGCTAGTAAAACACCTCGGATGGGCCCCAAATTTTGTGTACAAAATATGCCTTCATAAATGAAGGATCACACACAAAAATTTGGCTTATTTTATAAAGAATAGAAAACTTTATTAAAACTCTAAGTTCTAGACAAAAGTAAAAAAAACGTTCGGAGTCAATTTTGACCACTAGACGAAGGAATTCGACCCATAAAATATACCGAAATGGCAAAAAAATTTATGAAAAGGTTGGTCTTGGAATAATAATAATCAAAATATACCACACTAGAAAATTTCAAGACGATCCAACTGTCGGATCAAAAGTTATGGCCTTCAAAAGTTATGTTCCTGAGTCATTCTCCCCTTATTGAAAAGAATTCTGCTCTTACAAATATAGTTGTTGGAATTCATCCAATTTTCCATTTTCAATATTCTTCAACTCCCATTCAGGAATCCAAGTATTTTCTTCCTTCTGTAAACCTTCCCACTATGCCAAATATTTTCTTGTAGCTCCCATGTCTAGTAGTGACTGTCTTTTGGTCCAAAACATGCATTACCCTTTCCTTTTTCTTCTTTGGCATATGTTACTCCAAATTTATTTCTCCCTAGTCCACGTCATTTTACTCATGACCTAGAAACTTATATAAGTGTTGGTGAGAAAATTTGTTAGGTAGAAAAAAATGTGGATTTCTTGCCAATGCTTTGGGAGTCGAAGTCCCTCTACTTAGACAGTGTAGCTTTTGTATATGAATACGCGAGTAAGGTGAGTTTTACTCGGGTTGGCCTTGCGGCCGGGGATCCAGCAGGGGAACTCCACTGACCCTATGGAAAAAACTTGTGGATACTTGCAAGAGAGGAATTTTCTAGGAGAGCGGTAAAGGGAGTGAGAATGTTAGATAGGAGGTCTAATTGCAAGTAGAAAATTAGAGTCTTGCATACATAAATTAAAAGTTTCATCACATGTACTAAAATTAAGAAGAAATAACTCTTTAAATAGCAGTAAGAGTAATCAAAATTTATGAGCACAAAGTATCAATAAATCCCTCAGTCAAAAGAGGGCTAAAAGTCCTTGTATTGATGCTTAAACAAAAGTTGTACATAGTATGAGAATAGCGGAAATTTGAGAATGGGGGAATGGAATAATTTGTTATCTCTTTGATTTTTCACAAGGATCTCTCTCTCGTGAATTCACAAAAAATAGATATGAAGAAATTTCAGATGAATCTCAATCAAGGAGATCATTAAAATTTATAGAAGAGGAACAACTCTTCATCTATCCCCTAATGACTCTTCATATGTCTTGACATCACTTAAGACTCTTCACATTCCTAGGAAAACATTAAGTCTCTTTTTATAACATAAAGGTGACTTATTACATTAGAAACATTAAGACATATGAAAAAGTGCAACCCCTAACGTGAAATTAGCACATTAAGGAGAGAGAAAGTTGGGGGAGAGGAGAGAGAGAGAAAGGAGGAATCATGCCAATGAAGAATCTGCTCATGTTGACTCCTGGAAAGCTCTATCAGATTGACCCTGATACCTTTAAACCCTTTGTAATGAATGATTTTTTATGTTGTGGATGGGTTGCTACAGGAAATTTATTTGGCTGTAGGTGAGAAACCGCCTCCGAATGACCCATAAACACCGCAAACTAAGTGTTTATAAACATTTTTTATTGTAACCTTTTGTGACCGTAGGTATTGCTCATGAAAATCACCCCTAAAGAGGTTAAAATTTTGGAATAAATCCCACCCTGACTCCCTGCAACACTGCCACACTGCTTATTTGATTTGAACAATGATCCTGATGAAACACACTATGAGTAGTCTAACGGTGTTGACTGTGAATTCCACCTCACACATACTGATTGAAGCATGAAAAGAGTGTCAAAAGACACTATTGAGATCCATGTAAGTGACCTCAGTGTCACCTACTCCTGCATACTCTGATAATAGAGACTGCACTAATTTTTCCCTTGTGATTTTGAACTTCATTATTTCTTAACACTTACTATATTTGGAAAGGGAAACTATTTTTAGTAAGTGTCGATATTTTACCTCTTTGGTCCCTGAATGGTGATGTCAACTTAGATGTTCAACTCGCGATACATTCTCTTTGTAAAATCTGTCCTCAGGAACCACTTACTATTTTTAGTAAGTGCTTATGAGACAAGTTACTATTTTTAGTAAGTGTGAAAATTCAGCGCTTTCAAACCTCAATTGGATATGACAACTTGAATTCCTTTTTCTCCCTATGTTCCTTTCACCTTCTAGATCAATTTTCCATTTGTAGTAAGTGCTTATCGGACCACTTACTATGTTTAGTAAGTGTCAATTTTGGATCGAGATGACCGTTCCAATGATTTTCACCCACAATATTTCCTCTATGTTCATTGCCTCCTTCACAACTTATTCAGATGGTGGCTTATCTAAAATAGTAGTCTCCCATGTAGAAGGCATGCTATTTTTAGTAAGTGTGCTTTTGGTGGTCAGATCACGGCGAGATGAAGATTTTTGATATGGGTTTTTTAATATCAATCCCCTAAAATTTCAGGATTACCCGATCACTTTTATGAGATTTTAAAATTTGAATTTTTTTCACTTGGTAGCGACTGCAGGGATGACAGTCATTAATGGAGCTTGGAAATTATAGGTTTCCTTTTTGGCATTGGATTGAGATGAAAATTACATTTTTTATGTGTGTTTTTCTTCTTATTTCACCGGTGAATTTTTTTCTTCAAACCGATTATTGGTTGATCGAGAAATTAGATTTTTGTTTTCGTTCTGCAAAAATGAGGATTTCTTCATTGTAAACAATCTGTGTTGTGAACAGGGGATCTTTTACTGAGTTTTTTATGGCCTCCAAAACTGGTGAAGACAACAAAAAACCTTGTCTTGATCTGTGCACCTGTTTAAAAGATATGTTGATTTCTTCTTCTGGCAGAAATGAAGGTTTTTCAGATGGAAATCTTCATTTCTCTCTTTCATTCTTCACTTCTTCGACTATTCCTTCCTCTGAGATCACTGTGATTTCACAATATGGTGCCATGGTAGATCTAGTTTAGTACAACAATGGTGGCTTAGACGTTTGGAGAAAAATTGATAGAGCTCTAGCAGGGTGTGCAGCTGTGGGGAGATGAAATGGAGGGAGAAAAATGCTAAGTCCTGACTTTAAAGCCTTCAAAAAACACATACCAGGGGTTGGGCACATTTTTTTTTCCCTGATGTCCCTTTAGCTAAAGTGACGATAGGGACATCAATTTGCACATCGCGCCCAGAGATGACAATTGTCAAGATCTGAACGAATGAGCATTATGGCTAGGGAGCTTGAGGGAAGCACCTAGGGGCTTAAATTTGGAAGTATGGAGGACCATAAGGCATTCCTGGGGCTGAGACCATTTTACTTTCCCATATTTCCCTTTAGCTAAAGGGATGAAAGGGACACCAGTTTGCACATTGTGATAGGAGCTGACACTTGGCAGTCATATGTGCATTGAGGGGATAGGCTCTGATAAGCTCTTAGGGGCTAAAATTGTGATGCAAAGGGTCCTATGAATGATCTTTAGGCTAAAAATGGTTAGGGCACATTTTATTGTCCCATATGTGCCTTATTTGAGGGTTTTGTGTTTTGACAGATTTACCCACAGAGGATTTTCGGATTGAGTGGGAGCTGCAACAATGACAGAAGAAAACAAATACAAGGTAGAGAAGTTTGACGACTGAAATTATCAATTATTGAAGATGAAGATTGAGGATTATCTATATTAAAGATATTTGTACTTACTGTTGGATGAAAAGTCTAGACCTACGAAGATGACAGATGAAGAATGGAAGATTCTTAACAGAAAGGCTTTGGGATCTATAAGATTGAGCCTGGAAGCATCTGTGGCTTCCAATATTACAGAAGTGACTTCTACGGTAGGGTTAATGAAATATATTGCTAATTATATGAAAAACCTAGTCCTTCAAATAAATTTTATTTGATGAAGAAACTATTTAGTTCTAATATGCATGAAGGTGGATCTGTATCTAGTCATTTGAATGATTTCTGATCTATTGTAAATCAGTTAAATTCGGTTGATATTCCATTTGATGATGAAGTAAAAGAATTTTTATTCTTATGTTCTTTATCTGATAGTTGGGAGAACTGGGTAATGAATGTTAGTAATACAACATCTACTAATAATATTTTGAAGTTTGATGATGTGGTTAGTATAATCTTGAATGAAGAAATTCACAGGAAGAGTACAGAGGAATCATCATCTGGGAATGCTTTGAATTTAGAAAGTAGGGGCAGGAAGAAGGAGAGATCCAAGAGTAAGAGTAATGGGAAATCAAAGTCAAGGGATAATAGATATAAATCCCGAGGTAAGGGAATTACTTGTTAGAAATGTGGAAAGAAAGGACATGCAAAGAAATATTGTTTGTCAAAGGATAAAGAGAACCAACAACTAGACAAAGGTAAAGAAGCAAATCTTTCTACAACAGAGGTAATGTAATCTGCTTTTATTCTTTCTTTAGATAATAGAATTGAATTATGGGTTTTAGATTCAGGAGCTTCTTTCCATACAAGCCCTAATAAGGGTTATTTCAGAAATTATGTTTAGGGTAATTTTGGGCATGTTTATTTGGGTGATGATGAACCTTGAAGTATTACTCATAAAGGGGAAGTTCATCTAAAATTGCATAATGGAAATACATGGGTATTGAAAGATATGAGGAATGTGCTAAGCCTAAGGTGGAATCTTATTTCTGCAGGGCAACTAGGTGAATCTGGTTGCATGGTTACTTTTACAAAAGACTCTTATTAATTCATTCAGGGTGATTTTGTTGTGGCAAGTGTAAGAAGGTAGGAACATTATATTTATCTACTTGTGTTACTCATTCCTTTTATGCATTATCTACTTCAGATTCAGATGTATGCATATGGCATAATCGGTTGAGCCATATGAGTCAAAAAGGAATACAAATATTAAAGGCTAAGGGTGAGTTATCAAATTTGAAAGATTTAGATCTTGATTTCTGTGAGCATTGTGTCTTTGGAAAGCAAAAGAGAATGATATTTCTCAAAGTTGGGGCAATTAAGAAGGAACAAAAATTGGATCTTGTACACTCAGATGTGTGGGGACTAGCTCAGGTAGCTTCTCATGGAGGATCCTAGTATTATGTTACTTTCATTGATGATGCTATAAGAAAGGTATAAGTTTATTGTATTAAACGTAAAGCTAATGTTTTTGAGACTTTTAAAAGATGGAAAGACCTTGTTGAGAATGAATCAAATTCTAAGTTAAAGTGCGTTAGATCTAACAATGGTGGTGAATAGTGTAGAAAATATTTCAATGATTATTGTTCTGTGAATGGGATATATAGAGAAATAATGGTTCCAAGAACACCACAGGAGAATGATGTTGTAAAGAGAATGAACAAGAATATCATGGAACATGTTAGAAGTATGAGGATACATTTTGGATTACCCTTGCAGTTTTGGGTAGAAACAATGTATACAGATGTTTATTTGATTAACCATGGGCCTTCAAGTTCACTAGATGGAGGAATACCAGAGGAAGCTGGGACCGAAAAAGAGGTAGATCTTTCTTTTGTTAAAGTTTTTGGTTCAGAAGTTTTTTCACATATTGATAAGGAAAAAAGGAAAAAGTTGGATGCGAAATCCAAGAGAATTCTAAAATTATTAGGAGTTGTGATATTAAACAGAATGAAAAGAGAATGTATAGGGATCAAATTTTGGTACCCAAATAGGAACCGATTGAGATGTTTGTGAATGAAAATAAACTCTCAGATTTAAAAGTAATACCGACAGGGTTACATAGTAGCCAATGTCGATTGACCCTTGAACGACATTGGTCATCAAAACCAGTATCGGTTACAAAAGAGCCGAACCGACATCGATTAGAAGAAATGACATCGGTTACAGGTGACCGGCATCATTCACTGAAAGATTTCGATACAAATGTCTAGGAGGTCCAAAATTAGCCTCTGGTACCCCAAATTCTTGTGAGAAGGTCACAAAGGGTAAGTAAACCTCTAGAAAGATTTACACCTTCTTTATTTTATTTATTATTGACTGATAATGGTGAACCATAAAGTTTTGAAGAAGCAATGCGGGATAAGACCCACGTGCAGTGGGAACATGGCATAGATGAGGAGATAAAATCCTTGGAACAAAGCCAAACTTGGGATTTGGTTAAGTTGCCAGCAGGTAAGAGGACATTGTTGAACAAGTGGGTTTACAGGATCAAGGATGAAAAGGGTGGACAAAAAAGGTATAAGGCAAGGCTTGTAGTAAAGGG
The DNA here is from genome assembly GCA_019776745.2 of Taxus chinensis. Lineage (NCBI taxonomy): Eukaryota > Viridiplantae > Streptophyta > Pinopsida > Cupressales > Taxaceae > Taxus > Taxus chinensis. The sequence goes on from CM034149.1 coordinate 156,454,195, forward strand.
AATTACACAAAAAGTACGTATTGATTTTGGTGAAATATTTTCATCTGTTGTAAAGATGACTTATGTTCGTATTGTATTGAGTTTAGTTGCAGTAGAGGATTTACATTTAGATAAAATAGATTTGAAGACAGTTTTCCTTCATGGTGATTTAGATGAAGATATTTATATGTAGCAGCCACTTGGGTATGAAGTCAAGGGTAAGGAGAAATTAGTGTACAGGTTGAAAAAGAGCCTATATGGGCTCAAGCAAGCTCCAAGGCAATGATACATGAGGTTTGATAGTTTTATACATAATCATGGTTACTTGAGATGTGGATCTGACCATTGTGTTTTTGTTAATAATATTGAAAATGGGAGCTATATTATTTTGTTACTATATGTGAATTATATGTTTATTGCATAATCTAGTATGTAGGACATTGGCGAGCTTAAGGAAAATCTAGCTCACACATTTACTATGAAGGATTTAGGAGCTGTAAAAAGAATCTTTGGCATGAAAATACACAGAGAGGGGAAGAACGAGAAATTGTATTTATCTCAGGAGGATTATATCTACAAAGTGTTAGAAAGGTTCAAGATGCAAAATGCAAAACCTGTTAATACACCTATGGCTGGACAATTAAAATTGAGCAAATATCAATGTCCTTCATCACAAGAGAAAGTCAAATATATGACATGAGTACCATATGCTTCAGCAATTAGGAGTCTCATGTATGTTATGGTTTGTAGCAGACCAGACATTGCACATGCAATGGGAGTTGTGAGTAGATATATGGCCAATCTAGGTAAAGAGCATTGGAAAATAGTCCATTGGATACTCAAGTATTTGAGAGGGACATCTAGCATGCAATTATGCCATGGAGGTTCAGATATTTCATTATGCGGCTATGTTGATTCGGATATGGCTGGAGATCTGGATGGTAGAAGGAGCGCTATTGGATATATTTTCACAGTAGGTGGGATGATAGTTAGCTAGATTTTAAGATTGCAGAAGGTTGTGGCTTTGTTTACTACAGAGGCAGAGTATGTTGCAGCTACAAAGGATAGAAAGGAGATGATATGGATGAGTAGGTTCATGGAAGATTTTTGAAAGGAGTAAGATGATTACAAATTTGTTCAGTGACAGTTAGAGTGCAATTCATTTGGCAAATAACTCAGCGTTTCATTTGAGAACGAAACACATTCAGTTGAGGTATCACTTTATATGGCACGTATTGGTGGATGGGTAGTTGAATCTGGAAAAGATTAATATAAGCAAGAACCCTGCGGATATACTAACGAAGCCATTAACAAATAAGAATTTGGTGTTACACTCCACTTATGTTGGTCTTCGATTTTGAGACTTGAAGATGAAGAAACAAAGCTAAAGAAGGATCCAAGAATGATGTTGTAGATGTATGATACATTAATTAATCTCCAAGTGGGATATTGTTGATTTGTGGAGCTCAATTACTTCAGATTAGCATGCAATATGAAACTTGCTAGAAAACACAGTAACCGACATTGGTCACCTATGACCGGAATCGGTCAGGTAAGGAGGAACCTTCATCGGTTAGGGATAAACGATATCGGTTACCTGTGTAGGAGTGTTTTATTTAACTCTTGGGAATTAGATCTATTTTTAGGATTAAAGCAGATCTATTGATTGTAATTGCATGGCTAACTGCCCTAAGTTTATATGCACCTATATAAGCATGAAAGCAAGGGTTTAGAAGCAAGAATTAAGAAGAACTTGTAAAATTTGATGATTATTGTGAGAATAATTGTGAGAGAGAGAATTATTGGAGAAGAAGCAAAAATTTTGAGGGAAAGAAAGTATTGTACATTTGAGAGGTGTGGAAGATTGTAAATCTTATCAAAAATTTGGATAATATATGGCTTGTTTCTTGGTGGACGTAGCCCACATTGCGTGAACCACGTTAAATTTGGTATTGATTTATATCTCTTGTTCTATATATTTCTTCTGGTAGAATTTCCACTTTTATTTACATGTATGCTTAGATCTGATATATTATTTGTACAACCAATGTGCTAACCCCAACAACTAGTATCAAATCTTTGTTTGAGGGTTTTTTGTTTTGACAAATTTACCCACAGAGTATTTTCTGATTGAGTGGGAGCTACAACAATGACAGAAGAAAACAAATACAAGGTAGAGAAGTTTGACAACCGAAATTATCAATTATGGAAGATGCAGATTGAGGATTATCTATATCAAAGAGATTTGTACTTACTATTGGATGAAAATTTCAGACCTACGAAGAAGACGGATGAAGAATGGAAGATTCTTAACAAAACGGCTTTGGGATCTATAAGATTGAGCCTAGAATCATCTATGGCTTCCAATATTACAGAAGTGACTTCTACTGTAGGGTTAATGAAATCTCTTGCTAATTATATGAAAAATCTAGTGCTTCAAATATATTTTATTTGATGAATAAACTATTTAGTTCTAATGTACATGAAGGTGAATCTGTATCTAGTCATTTGAATGATTTTTGATCTATTGTAAATCAGTTAAAGTTGGTTGATATTTCGTTTGATGATGAAGTAAAAGAACTTTTATTCTTATGTTCTTTTCCTGATAGTTGGGATAACTGTGTAATGGTTGTTAGGAATATAACATCTGCTAATAATATTTTGAAGTTTGATGATGTGGTTAGTATAATCTTGAATGAAGAAATTCGCAGGAAGAGTACAAAGGAATCATCATCTGGGAATGCTTTGAATGTAGAAAGTAAGGGCAGGCAGAAGGAGAGATCCAAGAGTAAGAGTAATGGGAAAACAAAGTCAAGGGATAGTAGATATAAATCTAGTGGTAACGGAATTACTTTTGGAAATGTGGAAAGAAAGGACATGCAAAGAAAGATTGTTGGTCAAAGGATAAAGAGAACCAACAATCAAACAAAGGTAAAGAAGCAAATCTTGTTACAACAGAGGTAATGCAAGATGTTCTTATTCTTTCTTTGATAATATATTTGAATCATGGGTTTTTGAATGAAAATAAGCACACAACAGAAAGTGAAAAACACCTAACAATCACTTATGGTACAAGGCGGGGGACAACCCACTTTTGTTGAAACACTTTTCTTTTCTGGGATTACCCCTAAAGAGGTAACACAGAATGTCGATGTCTTATAAAAATGTTGACAAGTTCAAGGAATTATCCTCCTTTCCTCAAATGCTTATGAAATCCAGATGCTTTCATGATCATCCATGTATTTTGTAGGAGTGATCCTACATGAGCTTTTTGTTTCTCAATCCTTCGACTAGAAATTCCCTTAGCTTTACATTCTTTGAGGTCATTTCTAGAGTGTTGACCTATTTTCATGCTTATCCATAACACCAATATTTCTTTCAACATTTCATTATCATTCCAGGGCTGATCTTTTTTCAATTTTTAAAACTTTATGATCTCCTCTCATCACCATATTCATTCTTTGTATTTGTAGAAAGTTCCAAAGTGATTTGATCAAGTTGGATTTGAACATATTCCCAATGTTTTTGTTGCAAACAACTCACCTTAATGTAAGTTGACTCAATGTTTTGCCTATCATCTCCCACCATGATGAAAATTTCAAAATTGAAAATGTCCAAAGGAGTTTTGAGTATTTTTCTTCTTTATCTTTCACGAAATTCCTCTTGCATTGTGGAAGAAGGAGACATGCTTTCACTCTCACATTCGTCATTGAAGAATTAATCTATCCTATATAAACGATCCATATCCACATCAAACATAGGTGTATTGAGACAAAGGTCCCTCATTCATTCACCCTTGTCTTATATCTCCATCGCTTGAGTCAATATTTCGAAGCTAAGCTGGGGATCTTCAATTTTTTCTACAACTTTCAAAATATCTTATACAAATGAATCTTCCAAATTCATCGTAGATGCATCTTTGTTTTCAAAATAATTTCTAGAGTGTGACTCAAAGGAGTGGAAAACAATTTGATCTATACCTTCCCATGATTTATTCAAAGAAACTCCATTTTCTTTTTCAGTTCTTGGTGTTCTCCAAGGCTCTCTTTTATCTAAGTATGAACAATTCCAACTTATGAACCCATACGACAAGGACAGAAGGTTTCTGCTTTGTGGGAAAGGTACTCCTTTGAGCTCAAAGTCCATATCATCCTCAAATTCAAAAATGAAATTGGCTTCCTCCATATGTTCATCCATGATCGAATCAAGAAGTGATTTTCATTCTTCAATTGTCTCTACTTCTTCACATATCTCCATCCCATCGTTAATCGAAAAGTTTGCAAAGAGATTACTTATGAACACCCTGAACACATCATTTTTGTTTTTCTTCTTCATTAGTGGAGTTTTCAAAAAGCATCAAAGCATCCATCATGCAATGTGAATATTCATCCATTGAGTATGTTACTCCTCCGATGAGTTGTATTTCATGTCAGAATGAATTGATGAATGATGATTCCATCTCCATGTCTTTCTCAGTAAGGAAGGGAAAATTTTCATCTCTCTCTGATGTAAATAAATAGTTTCCTATACCACTACCTTGAAACAAAATTTTTGTACAGTGTACTTCATATTCCATATTGGAAACAATTTCTTCATCTCCCCTTCCACAGGTATGGTCACAGAGGACCAGTCCATTTTGATTTCACTACCCAAATACCTACAAACACTTCTACTTAGGAGCATGCTGAAAGAAGTTGGAATTTCAGCTACCAAAATGGTGGGAACACTTTCTTCTCTGGGAGTTCAACCAAAGCAAATCGAGCATCCTTTATTCTACCTAGCAACAACACTTCTTTAGATTCCATGGAATAGCAATATCCATTCGCACATGTCAAGGTAAGTCCTAGGGATTTTGTGACTTTCATGGGCATCACATTGTCAAAGGCTCTAGAATCTATGATGTAGTTATTAAGTTGGTAACCTTTGATCAAGAGGGACATGTAGAAGGGTTCTACCTTGTTAGTTTTTGATGTATTGAGTGCTAACATGTTCTACGAGGATGGAGAGGACAGGGTAGGGATAAGACCTATATCACTGGGGTTTGTTACTTTTAGTTTGGGGGTGCCCTTTCTGACAGTATCAACAAATATTTGAAATTGGACCGGGTGTGTTTGGAAGTATTCCAACTTTGTGATTTGTACATTAGTTTTACTTGCATGTTCCACATAATTGAATGGTGTTGGGGAAATTGAACTTGACATTCCAGGGGTAATAGAGGTTTTACATGGTGAAGGTGCAGTTACTTTGCGAGTTTGATTTTCTTTACCAAGTGTGGTAACTGGTTTAGAAGGAAAGGGAGAAATTAATTTTGCTTGAGCCATAGTGGGTCTAGCCTGGGTAGTATTTGATAAAGGATTATTTTTAGAAATAGCTTTTGAATTGGAGGGCATACTAAAAGACTTAGTTAACGATGAAGTGGGATTCTTGCTAACCAGCAGGTCTAGTTTTTCTATGGCCAATTCCATTAACGGTGGTAGCAGTGACCCTCTGCTAATGATCTTATTTTATGGAATTTTTACGGGAGGATATTCCTTCTTCTTCACTGTAGTTGTTGATTGAGCCCACGTGAACACCACACATAAAAATCTTGGGGCTTCTTCATCATCTTCATCTTCGTACCCTCCAACATATTCCATAAGGCCATTTTGAGTCTTGCCATTAACTTCTTCAACCTCAAGGTAGTCTCCATTATCACATTCCTCTTCTTCTGGTTCATCAACGTCACACATAACATTGACCGACAGTGCTTCAAGAATAAGCCTACGGGGAGGCAGGGTAATTCTCGTCTGATTCAGAGGTTTCGGCTCCCTTGGAGCATTCCATATCGTTATTTGAAACAATTATTTCTTCATGGAAACTATGTCATTGGCGATATTTTGAATTGTAGGAATAGTGAGAGCCGAGCTTGAACTTTGGCATTTATGTTTTCCATTTGGACCTTTTATTTTGTTAGACAATATCACATCATATTGGGTCTCTATCGCATAGTCTTGTGCTTCTTTCAAATCTTTGGGTTGGGACCTCCTGAGGAAGAAACTAACTTTTGATGGTAGAGTACCGATGAAGACCTTTTTTAGGATGTTGTTTGAAGGCACAACATCTTTTGTGTTGGGAATTCAGGACTGTGGAATAGTGTTATGATTCAATAAAAAACCCAATCATACACATAGGATCTAAACAATTCCCCAAAATCTACATCACTAGAAGTATAAACTAGAATAATACAAATCAAAACAAAGTACACACACATAACATGTCCACCAAAGATAGAGATCTCATATATAGTATAACAATAATACAAACCAACTCTTCAATACAAGAGTACAATGCATCTCTCCAAGAGTATCTCCTCTCCTTCAGATCTCTAAACGGATCTACATAAGTGCACTACAACCATGCTTCCAAAAACCACTAATAGATCTCACATAACCTGGAACTACTACATCTCTGAACCACTACCAAGTTCTATGTGGATCTGCGATAAGACCTTTTGCATGGGTCTACCAATGTGCAACCATGATTGTGCACCAAGAAGTAAGTTTGTCTCTTCATCACTACCTAACCTGTGAAAACATGAAGACAACATCCTCTACAATATCTAGATCTACATGGATCAACAATACAATATGATCTCATGGATCTACATTACAATATCTCACAACAACTTGTGGATCTAACAATATAAGACTAGATCTACATGGATCTATAATACAAGATCTCACCAACATGTGGATCTATAAGAAGAAGATCTATGTGTTTTGCATACTATGCAAGCCATTACAATGAGACAATAACTATACAAAGTAAATATAGTAGAATATGTTACCCTCTTCTCACCATTCAGATGTACCTGTTATTTCCTTCTGTGTAGCTCCTTTCCATGGAAGCTTTGTCTTCATGTAACCTGTTCTTTCTTCCTCTTCTTCTTCATCCTCTCAATCAAGGATTCCACATGCAATAATAATCAATTACATGTCATCATAACATCTAACACTATCTTTCATGCTTATATAAGCATCTACAAACTTAGGGAACCTTAGTTATACATTTACAACCTTTAGATCAACTTTATAAAAAAGTTAGATCTAATTCTTGTGAGTTAAATACAAAATTTCACGCACAGGTAACTGACGACGGTTACCCTCACTGATGGTGCTTCATTTGCTGACCGATGGCAGTTCTTATGTTGACCGACAATGGTTAATATGTTGACCGATGACAGTTAATATGTTGATCGACGCCCGTAACTGTGTAAACTAGCCACATGTAATGCATGCTTATTGTGAAGCAATCTAGCTCCACAACCTAACAATCTCCCACTTGGAGATAAATTATTGAACCTCTATACTTGTACCTATACATCACCATCTTCTACATACCATGAATACCATCTATTCTTTGCTCCAACAATTCTCTCAAAAATAAAACCAAGAAGATCAAACCATCTTCTCAAACCAAGAAGATAAAAACATGACTTACCAAACATGCACGAAGCTACAACCGATCTGTGAAACCAAGCCTTAAGCTCTGACTGAATCATAACACCATACCAATTGTTGGTATTAGGAAATCAAGCCAACCAAGCTCCTCATGTAATAAGCCATCATGAATAACACACCTGCAAGAGCTCCCACTCAAACTGAAGTACTGAGCTTTAACTGCAACCAAAGCCATACATGTAAAACCAACCATGTTCTCCATCCATCTATCCATGTCTCCATACAACTGTCCAAAGATAAGTCAATACTGAAATATACAAAAGCAAAATAAGATCCCATGTAAAAAAAACCCTGAATGAGTTCTACATGCAACAATGGGTGATCAATCCACAAAAACATGCATAACTCAAAGAAATCCAAACACTGCAATCTGTAAATCCAACCCTGCATAAACAACTAGCGTGTCCAAGACAATCATCTATAGATATCATATATATCATGAAGTAACATAGTAACAAGAGGAAATACAAACATCCCTTACTCATGCTCAAGGCATATAAACTATGCTCATAAGCATCCATGTGCAAATCAAACATATGCATCATCATAGACTCACAAAACTAAATTTATCCTCATGTACAACTCACCATGTACATATGTCCATATCACAAGCTTTCCAGAAGCTCCAAGTCTACCACCGACTAACTCCAAAGTCAAATATGAATCATGTGCTCATCAATGTAAATAACAAACATCCATGCTAAACCATGCCACTAATACCGAGTGCAAATACCAGAAAACATGTCATCAACATACTCTGCACAATCAACCAAGATGAAAGAAAAACAAGGGCACCATCTAAAAATGGTAAATAAACACTACTGTCAAACATGTGACCAAGCCAACCATGGTTTCCTAACTGACCTCGGTCCAAGCCAACTATAAGATTTTCTCCTTTTTTCACCCTTCAAACTCTAAAAATTACTCTATCATCTAATTAAGTAGTTAAATCAACCATCAATAACCATCCCTAAGGAATATCCAGGCACCAAAAAATAAACCAGAAGTGACATCGCAAAACAATAAACTCAAAATTCCTGCAAAGTTGTGACTTCCCTCCAAAACCAACTTGTGCCTGCTGCCACTCTAAATAGTAGCGATCTCCTCTCACTCTGCATGTGCATCATGTATCCAATTATGCAATGCGAATAACCAAGGCTTGCACCCACTTAACCTGAACTCCCATGCACTGCTTCGAATCACTAAGCTCAAAATTTGTATATTTCAGTGAGAAATAAAATAGATGAAAGAAAATATAAATTGATTCCATTTTTATCAAAGAATACTTCTACATCACAGAAGTTTGGATTTCTTGTGAAGTGGGTGAATCAACTTATTTTCATCCAGTGTACTCAACATATTTCATTACTGCAACTATGTATAAACATGACTTTTCATTGAGGATATCTTCCTTAGACTGAATACCCTTGTCCTTAAGATTCCACACAACTAGGAAATAAAATTCAAACAACACCAAAAAACCATGGTGTAAATTTGTGCACACTATCCAAACATAATATCAGTTGCTCCAAATGAAAGAAACAAAACATGAACCATATAGAGATACCTGACCCAAAGTCTCACTAGACTAACCAAGCCAACTCCGTCCTCTTTTTGATCTAAACATTGAAGTGATTCTTCATTATTTCTACCTTTACACACTGTGCCAAAAACTTGATCCTCCAAAATAGGACACTAAACCATCCATGCCCTCTTTTACTGTAAGAAACCCTGTGCAAACTCGTTGTCACAGATACCAACCACGGTTCGCTGACCAGTACTGGTTACCCTCTTTGACCGATGTCAAAGTTGGTGCATCGAACACAATGCCACAAATTGGCATAGGTCACCAAACTAGGTGCCTACTCCGACCAAAGCTGATAGTTTTGTTGAGGTAGTCATTTTAAGAAGCACCCAAATCTTGCACAAAAATCTTAACAACAATAATACATGCAATAAAACTACAGCAATATGAAATACATCACCTTACCAGCACCAGCATACTCAACCACATCTTTAACTGAAGAACATGCTTCTGTGATGGAAATATTGTCTTCATTCTGTGCTACTATATTCATATTCTATAATGAAGCCCACGCATCTAACTACACCAAAGGATGCATAACTGCTCCTCTATCTCATACTCAGATCTGTAATCCCAAACATGCATGTGCAACCAAAATAATACAAGTACTGCAATACCAAAATAAAATCATACCTCAATAACTAGATCTGCAATCTGACTAACATGTTTGTGCCTCTAAGAACCAGGGACACCTCAACAAACAAGATACATTCCATGCATCTTCTTAATTCGTCAGATATGTGATTTTCTATTTGAAATAAGGTTTCCCACTAACCGACCACGATCACCCTGTAATCGACCATGGTCACCCTATCGATGCCAATTACCACTTAACCGACACCGGTCACTGTAATTTCAAACAACCTTACTCTTCTAGCTTCCACTTAAGATTTAAATATCTTCCTGCAATTTTCACATCGGCAAAAACAAACCCTACTCTCATACACCTGTCTAGTAAACCACTAATAATATACTGAAGCAAAACCTTGCTATGAAATAACCAAGCTCTGAAACTAGTTATTGGGAATTTGGGACTACGGAATAGTGATATGATTCAATAACAAACCCAATCATGCACACATAATCTAAACAATTCCCCAAAATCTACATTAGTGGAAGTATAAACTAGATTAATACAAATCAAAACAAAGTACACACACATAAGACAACATGTATTGTGGTTCACCAAATGCGGGCTACGTCCACCAAAGATAGAGATCTCATATATATAATATAACAAGAGTACAAACCAACTCTTCAATACAAGAGTACAATGCATCTCTCCAAGAGTATCTCATCTCCTCCAGATCTCTAAATGGATATACATAAGTGCACTACAACCATGCCTCCAAAAACCACCAACAAATCTCACATAACCCAGAACTACTACATCTCTGAACTGCTACCAAGTTCTTTGTGGATCTGTAACAAGACCTCTCGAATGGGTCTACCAATGTGCAACCATGACTGTGCACCAAGAAGTAAGTCTATCTCTCCATCACTGCATAACCTGTGAAAACATGAACAAACCCTCCTCTACAATATCTAGATCTACATGGATCAACAATACAATATGATCTCATGGATCTAAAATACAAGATCTCACAACAACTTGTGGATCTAACAATATAAGACTAGATCTACATGGATTTATAATACAAGATCTCACCAACATGTGGATCTACAAGAAGAAACTCTATGCGCTTTGCATACTATGTAAGCCATTACAATGAGACAATAACGATACAAAGGAAATAGAGTAGAAGATGTTACCCTCTTCTCACCATTCAAATGTACATGTTATTTCCTTTTGTGCAGCTCCTCTCCATGGAAGCTTTGTCTTCATGTAACATGATCTTTCTATCTCTTCTTATTCATCCTCCCAATCAAGGATTTCACATACAATAATAATCAATTACATGCCATCATAACACCTAACGCTATCTTTCATGCTTATATAAGCATCTACAAACTTAGGGCACCTTAGCTATGTATTTACAACCTTTAGATCAACTTTATAACAAAGTTATATCTAATTCCCGTGAGTTAAATATAAAATTTCATGCACAGGTAACCAACAACGGTTACCTTGACCAATGGCAGTTCATCTGCTGACCAATGGCGGTTCTTATGCTGACTAACGATGGTTAATATGTTGACCAAAGGCAGCTAATATGCTGACCGATGCCATTTATTGTGTAAGCCAACCACATGTAATGCATGCTTATTGTGAAGCAATCCATATCCATAACCTAACATTCTAGAATCCACCTAATTATTCATTTATATTTCACAATAAAGTCTCTCATTGATTCAGAAGCCTCTTTCTTCTCTTGCACCAACTTTACCAAGAGATCATGATAGTCCTCTGTGGTTTTGAACCTATGTTCAAATGTGTTTCTTATATCTTCTCAGAAGGTAATAGATCTTGGGGCAACATGTAGAAACATTTGACTACCTTCTCCTGTAGAGATTCCAAAAATATCCTGACTGATACATCCTCATGTTTTACACCCAAAAATCTGCAAGCAGTGATGAATGTTGTTACATGCTCCTCGGGAAGTTGAGAACCATCTCTTCTAAATTTTGGGAATTTTTTTCTCGAGCCCTTTAGTAGTTCGTGGAGTGGTTGAGGAAGAGAAAGTGGGCCAATATTTCCACCCCATGGTACATTTGTTCTGTGATCTTCATGATCATGATCTGCCATTCCATTTCTAATTCAGGTTTCTAGTCTTTCCAAGGCTTCGGCTTAAGCTCCTGCTCTTGCATCTGCTTTGGCTTGAGCTCTTTCAATCTTCTCAATTTGAGCTCTTATCTTTGTTTCATCTCTTGCTTATCTTTCACAAGCTTCTTCTTCTGTCTCAACATCTGTGAAGTCTTCAAAGTTCTTGTCGATATCTAGAAACTCCGCGTCCAACGGGTTGATGATTCTTGGACTTCCGATGGGACTGGTTACTTGAAAAAAGGGAGACCTTGAATTTCTGAATAACTCTTGTATTCTTTGAAGTTCTTGGAAGATGGGATTGGTTTTTCCTCCTTGTATTTGTTATCGAGTGTACCTTCTATTCGCCAGCTTGAAAATATATACTCTTCTTCATGGTGCCTGAATCTGTCTTTGTCTTTCTAAATCAGCAGTGCGTTCTTCTTCAAGGTCAAGTACTCTCATGGCAATAAAGTACTATGTGAAGCTTTGTCTATTATGCAAAATGGCTTCCCTCAAAATCAAAAGTGATGTCTTCTTGGATATGAAACAACAATTAAGGTCTTTTAACATGAGGGTTGTCAGGTATAGCCATTGATAGAAGGCATAATGATCTTAATTTGTTCCAAAAAAAAAAAATTTTGGATATCTGATTTTTTGTATTTTCCTGACCTTCTGGTCATATTTGGGTTCAGATGCTACTAAATATGCCCCACGGTGGGTGTCAAAAATTGTTGGTGAGAAATTTTTTTAGGTAGACAAATATGTGGATCTCTTGCCAATGCTCTAGGAGTCGAAGTCCCTCTACTTAGATATAGCAAATTCCGTATATGCATGCGCGAGTAAGGTGAGTTTTATCCAGGTTGGCCTTGTAGTTGGGGATCCAATAGGGGTGCTCCACTAACCCTACGGAAAAGGCTTGCAGATACCTACAAGAGAGCAATTTGCTAGGAGAGTGGTAAAGGGAGTGAGAATGGTAGATAGGAGGACTAATGTTGCAAGTAGAAAATCAGAGTCTTGCATACCTCTGTTAGAAGTTTCATCACATACGATAAAATTAAGAAGAAACAACTCTTCAAATAGCAACAAGACTAATCAGAATTTATGAGCACAAAGTATCAATAAATCCCTTAGTCAAAAGAGGACTAGAAACTCCTTCTTCTTGTATTGATGCTTAAACAAAAGTTGTACATAGTATGAGAATAGAGGAAATTTGAGAATGGGGGAATGGAAGAATTTTCTATCTTTTTGATTTTTTCACAAGGATCTCTCTCTCATGAATTCACAAAAAATAGCTAAGAAGAAATTTCAGAAGAAGCTCAAATGAGGAGCTCATTACAATTTATAGAAGAGGAGCAACTCTTCAGCTATCCCCCAATGACTATTCGTATGTCTTGATATGACTTAAGACTCTTCACCTTCCGAGGAAAACATTAAGTCCCTTTTTATAACATAAAGGTGAGTTATTACATTAGTAACATTAAGACATATAAAAAAGTGCAACCACTAGCGCGAAATTAGAACATTAAGGAGAGAGAAAGTTGGGGGGAGGGGAGAGAGAGAGAAAGAAGGAGTAATCTTACCGATGAAGAATATGCTCTTGCTGACTACTGGAAAGCTCTACCGGATTTACCTTGATACCTTTGAACCCTTTGTGGTGAATGATTTTCTTATGTTGCGGATGGGTTATTGCGGGCAAGTTCTATGGCTGCGGGTGATAAATCACCTCCGAATGACCCATAAACACCGTGAACTGAGTGTTTAGAAACATTGTTGAATAGAACATTTGGTGACCGTGGATGTTGCTCATGAAGATCCCTCTTGAAGAGGTTGAAGCTTTGGAACAAATCCTGCCTTGACTCTATGCAACACTACCACACTGCTTAGTTGATTTGAACATGATCTTGATGAAGCACATTATGAATAGTCTGATGTTGTTGACTGTGAATTCCACCTTGCACATACTTATTGAAGCATGAAAAGAGTGTCGAAAGATGTTGTTGAGATCCATGTAAGTGACCTCACTCTCACCTACTTCTGCATACTCTGATAATAGAGATTGCACTCATTTCCCTTTTTTGAATCTGAACTTGATTATTTCTTGACACTTACTATATTTGGAAAGGGCAACTATTTTTGATAAGTGTCGATATTTTTCCTCTTTGGTCCCCAAATGGTGATGTCAATTTAGATGTTCAACTCCTAGTACGTTCCCTTTGTGAAATTTGCCCTTAGGAACCACTTACCGTTTTTAGTAAGTGCCTATGAGACAACTTACTATTTTTAGTAAGTGTGAAGTTTCAGCTCTTTCAAACCTCAATTGGATATGAAAACTTGAATTCCTTCTTATCCTTGTGTTCCTTTCACCTTCTGGACCAGTTTACCATTTTTAGCAAGTGTTTATGGGACCACTTACTATTTTTAATAAGTGTTAATTTTGGACCGAGGTGACCATTCCGATGATTTTCACCCGTGATAGTTCCTCTGTGTTTATTGCCTCCTTTGTAGCTTATTCAGATGGTGGATTACCCAAAATAGTAGTCTCCTATGTAGAAGGCAAGTTATTTTTAGCAAGTGTGCTTCTAGTGGTCAGGTGAAGGCAAGACAAAAAAATTTGATATGGGGTTTTTTAATATCAATCCCTTGAAATTTCAGGCTTACCCGATCACTAGTTTATGAGATTTTAAAATTTGAAAAAAAATTGCCTTACAACTACCGCGGGCATGACAACCATTAATGGAGCTTGGAAATTGTAGGTTTTATTTTTGGCCTTATATTGAGATGAACATTATGTTTTTGATGTGGGTTTTTTCTTCGTATTTCACCAATGAATTTTCTCTTCGAACCAATTGCCAGTTGATTAGGAAATTATATTTTTGTTTTCGTTGTGCAAAAATGGGGATTTCTTCGCAGCTAAAAATTTGTGCGGTACATGGGGGATGTTTTGCCTAGGTATTTACAGCCTCTGAAAATGGTGAAGAAATAAAAAATGCTTTTCTCGATTTGTGCACTGGTTTGCAAGATATGTTGATTTCTTCGTCTAATGACAATGAAGGTTTTTCATATGGAAATCTTTGTTTCTCTCTTCCGTTTTTCACTTCTACGACCAATACTTCCTTTGAGATCACTGTGATTTCACAATCTGGTGGTCATGGAAAATATTCTTTAGTGTAGCAATGGTGGTTTATACGTCTAGAGAAAAATGGACAGAGCTGCGGTAGGGTGTGCATTTGTGGGAAGATGACGTGGAGGGAGAAAATGCTAAGTCTCGGCTTTAAAGCCTTCATAAAACACATACCATGGGTTGGGCACATTTTTGTGTCCTTGATGTACCTATATTTAAAGGGATGAAAGGGACATCATTTTTCACATCGCACCTGGAGCTGACACTTGTCAATATCAGAATGATTGAGCATTAGGGCTAGGGAGCTTAAGGGAAGCACCTGGGGGCTGAAATTTGGACGTATGGAGGACTAGAAGGAATTCCTGGGGCTAGGTGCATTTTATTTTCACCTATTTATCTTTAGATAAAGGGAAGAAAGGGACATCATTTTTCACATCTCGCCTAGAGCTAACACTTGGCAGTCATCCGTGCATTGAGGGGATAGGCTTCGACAAGCTCCTAGGGGCTAAACTGGCAATGCACAGGGTCCTATGAGTGATCAGGTGGCTAAAAAGGGTTGGGTGTGTTTTACCGTCCCCTATGTCCCTTTTCTAAAGGGATGAAAGGGACATCAAAATGTGCTAGGATCCTAGAGCTAACATGTGTCCACTGCAAGAATTGGCTAACTATGGAACACTCACCTCGAGCCAACTTGTGATGACGATAAATTGAGCTCACAATGGAGGTTTTTGACAAAATTTTATATTAATTTGACTTAAAATTTCCTTCTGATATGGCGAAAATTTCATTTTAGGAAAATTTGAAAAGGTGAATTATTCGGAGTGGGTCGGTGTCCTGTTCGCCTAAAATATATAGTATATTTTTTTTGGGGGGTCGGCTTCGCCTTCATTTGAAAACATCTCCTATAAAAACCTAGGTGATTCGCCGCATAGTATACCTCAAGTAGCTTACCAAATTACCAATACTGTGAAATTTGAACTCGCATACCCTTGAGCACCAGAGATTCATATTATTGTTAGCCTGTGATTGTTGACGCGTGAGAAATGTAGTGTTGACGCGCGACAAGGGCATTGTTGACGCGCGACAAGAGCTGTACTGACGCGTGACAAGAGCTGTACTGACGCGCGACAAGAGCTGTACTGACGCATGACAAGAGCTGTACTGACACACGAAAAAGGTGTTCTGACGCACGACCAAGGAAGTGTTGACGCGCGACTTGAGGCAAAGAAGTTGACGCGCGACAGAGGAAGTGTTGACGCGTGACAGAGGAAGGGCAGTGTTGACGCGCGACAGTATATTAAGACAGTGGACCTCAGACAGTGGACGCGCGACAAGACCTCAGACTGGACAGAGTTGCTACTTGGTTCTTTTGCTGACGCAGGACTCTTTTCAGAATAATGGAAGGTGCCAGCTCAAAGAATACGAATAACCTAAAAGTAAGTAAGAAATCTCAGAAATCACTCTTCAAGTATTTTGGAAACTCTGCGGATACAGATATTGTAAATACCAATCATATAGATGCCACCACAGAGAATCAGAATACTGATTGTGTGGAAGGAATTATTGAGGTGGACATGCATTCTGCATAGTATCAAAGTCAAACAAATGAAACCTACGATAATATGCCAGATCTTGAAGATATTGTTCCTGTTGGGGTGCAACCAGAAGTGTAGCTAGATATCACAGATACAAACACTCAGCAAAATGGAAGACAGAAATCAAAATCAAACTCCGGTCCAAGAAAGAGGAAACCAGGTGATTGTGATATTGCTCAAAATTCTACTCAAAAAAGTAAAGCATTAAAAACGAACAAGAATATGTGGACCATTGGCAGGACATACAAGTTTGATTGGGCAGCTAAATTTCTGTTTATTGAACCTGTACAATCATCTAATTCTGAAGAAATCCCATCTGAATGTACATGTAAAATATGTACGTGGAAATTGGGAAAGCAACAAAAAATGCAACTGAAGCTGGACACTATAGAAAAACATTGTGGAAAACAATATTTAACTGTAACAGGGGCGGATGGCCAGAAAATCAAAACACATAGGTGGAAAACTGAAAAATAATGCATGCATGTTAGATACGCAGCGGAATATGAGGCAGAGCAGAAAAAACACAGACATCTGTTGGAAAAGGGAGGAACGATCACATCGCATATTGGTAAGATGAAAGAAACAAATCTACATGCAAAATTCATACAATTCTCTACTCTTTTTCAAATACTTAAAAAAGGAAGAGCGATTTCAGATTTCCTCGATTTCAAAGTTTTGTATCAATTTAACGGAATGCTGAATGTACCTCAGTCTCATTGGTCTGAGAGTAGTGGATGGGAAATGGCAAAATGCCTCTCGATGATAGAGAAGGAAGATTTGAAAGAGAATGTAAAAAAAGCAAACTTTATCTCTCTTTCAATTGATGAAGTGACAGCAGTCGACAACACCGCATGGGTATGTATCCACATCTATACTTTAGAAAATCATATAAGGACACCTCATCTGTTGGGTGTTATGAAAATGGTTGAAAACTGCAATGCCGAAAACCTATATAAAATAGTTGTTTCTCATTTGAAAGATGTTGCTGGTATGACTGATTATGAAATTGCTACGAAGTTGGTATGCGTTGGAGCAGATGGTGCATCTGTCATGCAGGGTCACCGAACAGGGCTCTGTGTTAGATTACAAACAACAGTGGCCCCATATATGCTACCAATTCACTGTATGGCTCACAGAATGAATTTAGCGTATAAAATGGTAAGCAACCACGAAAATGTTGCTAAATTAGAAGACCTTATAAGAGAACTTCATGCCTATATGTCAAGCAGCCCAAAGCGTTTTCTCGAGTTCCAAAAATTTGCAATTGGAATTACAGATGGCAAAAAACTTCTGAAGGATGTGGAGACTAGATGGATCTCTTTGTATGAACCTGCATGCAGAGTTCGTGAGGAGTATCCTTCATTGGTTGGTTTCATGCACAAATACCGTCATGAAGTTGATAGGGCAAGGGACTTGTTGTTCCGTTTAACTGATTTGGAGACATTGCTTACATTGGTTGGTATTCTTCCAATGTTAAAGGAGATCAATACACTGATGAAGCATGCACAGGGCAGATTAATCTATATTGTGGATTTTATACGGATGAGGAAAATGGTATGTCAAAGTCTTGATATATTGTACTGTTCCAATGATAGTTTTGATGCACCTGTTTTTGAAAATTGGAGAGATTTATTAGATCTTAAAAATCCTAACACCTTTTTGAGATTTAATATCCACGATCACCTCTGCATCACTGTTAATGGGAGGGAAATACCTGTGCACATTTTGCAAAAACGTCAAGCTATTACAGGATCGGAACGAGAAGATGTTCCCGTGACACGTAATTTGTTTGAGTCTGTTATAGTTGAAACAAGAATAAAGCTTAAAAAATTTTCAGAAACCTTGTCATCAGAAATTAGGGAACGTTTCTGTAAAGATAAAATTCTGGAAGCCATGGGTGTGATGAATCCTAATTTTTGGAATACTGAAGGTGGCCGTGCAGACTTTGTCAGTAAGCATTTCCATAAATCAATGGGTACAATAATGGAACAATTTACAAAGACGTCAGAGCTCAAGGGTGTGGAAATCAAAGGTATACTGAATGCCGATTTATTAAAGTTTCAGTCAACAAATTTTGCAACAACAATGAGGAACCAATATAAGAATTTAGATCAACCTTCTGAAAGTGGTGCTATTACAAGGCTGTGGCGAGGAATCTATCAAAGTTCTATTTTACAAGAAGATATCAGTGAATATTTCAGATTATATGAGTTATGCCAAACAATGATTTTGGGGTCTGTGGAGGATGAAAGGGTTTTCAGTGCATTGTCATTTATAAAATCAAAACTGAGAAACAGGTTGGATAAAAATCTGGAAAGTTGCATGAGGTGTTATGTTTCTCGATACTCCATCGAAACCTTTCCGTTCGACAGAGCAATTGCGCACTGGAATTCCCTTTGCGAAAGAAGAGGTGTGAATAATACAGCTACAAGTACAAATATTCCCAACCTTGAGAGTGTAATTGGCTCTTCGTCACATTCTACAGAAGACAACATCGACTTTGATGAAGCTATTGATAATGGATTGTTTCAACTTTAAATAGGTATCTTCTTTATCTATCTTTTATCTTTATCATTAAAGATGTTACAGGTCTATATACTAAAAATGTCAGGCAATTCACCCATCTATCTACTAATACATTTCTCGTGTTGGGTTTTTTTAAAACACAGATCTAGCTCATTACCAGTGGCAATGATGATTTCAACTTTAAGGAGGTATCTTTTTCCCCTTAATCTTATTGTTTGTTACTATTCATTTTTTCAGCTCTGGTTATCATTAAAGATGTTACAGGTGTATGTATTTACATTTAGTTAAATACAATATTTTTACTTTTTGAAAATGTGGGTTGACATCCGTCCGAGGAAGCTGTTACTTCTCGGGACTGACAATGTCAGGCAACTCACCCATCTATCTACTAATCCATTTTTTGTGTTGAATTTTTTTTAAGACAAAGATCTAGCACATTACCGGTGATGATTTCAATTTTAAATAGGTATCTTCTTCAACATAATCTTATTGTTTGTTACTATTCATTTTTTCAGCTCTGGTTATCATTAAAGATGTTACAGGTGTATGTATTTACATTTAGTTAAATACAACATTTTTACTTTTTGAAAACGTGGGTTGACATCCGTCCGAGGAAGCTGTTACTTCTCGGGACTGACAATGTCAGGCAACTCACCCATCTATCTACTAATCCATTTTTTGTGTTGAATTTTTTTTAAGACAAAGATCTAGCACATTACCGGTGATGATTTCAATTTTAAATAGGTATCTTCTTCAACATAATCTTATTGATTGTTACTTTACATTTTTTCAGCTCTTGTTATCATTAAAGACGTTACAAGTCTAATTCTATATATTTACATTTATTTAAAGATATTGTTGGTCTATATATTTAAAGATGTTGCTGGCACTTCTCAGGAGTCAGGACTGACAATGTCAGGCAACTCACCCCTATATCTACAATGTCATGTAAAACAAAGATCTAGCACGTTACCCTTGATGATTTCACAGCAATCTAATACGCAAGAGGTAAGCTAAACCCTAGCATATTTGCAATTATGTTTAATTTCTTACCAGTGATGATTCTTTCTTGATTTCTCAGAATTATATTTAATTTATTTTTAAATATAAGTCCACATAAAATTCCTCATAAAATTCACATAAAATTCGGGATAAACAATACATTATACGATTTTAAATATAAGTCCACATAAAATTCCTCATCATCCATATATATCATATCATCACCATATCATTATCATATCCTGAGTCCTGACACTACAATTATTATTAATACAATTATTTATCTAATTTTAAATTTATTAAAACAATTTCATTTTTTAAAATAATTCATAATCATATCATTACAATTCTATTCGTTCTAATGTCATCTATATCCATTCTAATCATTAATGTCATCTATATCCATTATAACACATTCCATTTATTTATCATCTATATCCATTCTAATGACATTATGATCATATCGTTACAAGTGTAGAGAATAATTATCTTAAAACAAGTTCAAAAGTCTAGAGAAGAAGAATTACTGTGCTTGATGATAAATCTACGTCCACATTAAATTGATCATCGTCTTTCATCATCATCTATCATTAATTATCAATTATCATCATTCATCATCTACGTCCACATACAATTCATGACAACTCAAGTAAACAAGAAACATACATATAATTCATGATAATCACCATCTAATGCAATTAAAATTAAAGATTGTATATAAATCCATATAATTAAATTCAAAAACCATAGTACATACTCAATAGTAGAAGTTTTCAAATTCAATATTTAAAGTTTCCTCAATAATAAAAGTTTCTAGTTTTCAAAACCCTCTCTTTCTTTATCCAATTCTACTCTGCACTCTTCCCCAACGGCTTCTTCCACTGTGGCTGTACCTCTTTCCCCAAAACCAGAAATCTCCATGCGACAGCAAATTTGGATCAGCTGCAGCGTATAAACTATCCCGTTGCCAATAATTTTCATAACGACTAATAATCTCATTGATAAGAACCTTAGCCCTTCTCTCCCATTCTATAAGCTGATTCATATGAGGAAGCATCTCCATCTTTCTCATCAACCCACACAAAATCTTTTTTGTGCTTGTCCAGTTGTATGAAATACTCCTTGCCCTCTTTAGAAGTACTTGTGCCAAAACCCTGTATGGTCCAAGCAACAAGTGATACCTAATCAGCAAGTGAACAAAACCAGAACTTGAAAACATATAAAGAGAAAACAAACTAGCATTACTTTGTAGTACTATATGGTCCAGCCAGTTATCGATCCACTCAATGATTCTCTCCAAGCTTCATACTCAGGAATTGTGTAAAAAGATAACACATTTCCATTTTTGTGAGTTGCCTACATCAACATGTGCCAAAATTAGACATGGAGATAAATAACATCTGGAGGCTTAAAAACAAATATAAAGAGTCTCAATACACTCAACCAAATATACAGGGGGAATAGTTACCCTGACAATAGGAGTGATAAATTCCACAACAAATGAAGGAATTTTAAGCAGTGATGGCCAGGTATGGTGTATGAAATTGATCAGCAATCCTTTGATGTGGGAACCATCATGGTCCTTTAAGAGACAAAGGACAAGTCAAAAAGGATCTCACTAGAAAGGATGTGTCAGAATTAAGCAGAAACTAAACAGCGCTATACAAAGATCATGTACCTGGTCTGTCATTATCATCAGATGGCCATATCTTAAAGATTTAATGTTGTCATATATTTTATCTTCCTGTAGACCAAGGATTTTTTTTATATTTACTATCTCTTTATTCTCCATTTGTTGGTGAGTGGTAGCTTCCCTGACATTGAGCAGCTTACCTCTGAGAGGAAACACGCCATAATAATATTGACCAACAATAGATATTCCTGCCACCTGATAGAATAAAGATAACTAAAATAACAAAAAATTAAATTGGAAAGTGATGTCGAAACATGTCACAATACTACCAAATTCAGTATTCACATTTCCCTGATTCAAGGCACAAACACTTACAGCAAGAGCCTTGGCTGAGTCACCCTCTGTTAATATTAAAGTACATTGATCAGAATTCTTCCCCCTTGATTGATTTGCATCATCAAGTTTGGGAACATCAATTAATTTCCCCTTCTTGGTTCCATCAGTTTTCTTAAGATCTTTTTTTTGTTTAAACTTTTCCACTGCACTCATCAGGTCAATCAAAGTTACAAAGCTCATCTTAGACACTAGCATTGCAAAAATTACATGTACTCAGAAATGCTACATATTAGACACCACGCCTTTATTTATTGACATGGGCTGCAAATGCGAAACAGTGAAAATTACTATAAATTTATAACAGCAAATTGTTTCAGAATAAAAAATATGAATTAAAACGAATTATACTTACAATCAACATGGAAACCGAACGTTGATTCGAGAAAATTCTTTTCTTCCACGAGTGTTGCCTTGGTTGTAACAATTGGTAAATTTTTGAACGAAAGGCCCGTAAACCGATGGATGTCATTTGCTTCGATACTGAATTGAAAAATTCGGCCATCGTTCAGAGTCACATAAAAAATGTCGTCCTCTGAATTGTAGGATGACAGAAAGTAATTCAAAATATCCGGATCTGTTTCGAAATGGGGCATATTAATGAGCCCTGTAAATTCACATGCATCCATTAAAGCTTTATATTCTGAAGACATCTTTAAAACAGTATGGATGTGAGGGCATAATATACAACGATTGAATTATATTCTCTTGATTTTTGTTACTGAACTTGCAGTTGGGAAGCATCGAGACCTGCAAAAAATCAAGAGTTGGAAGGTGAAAACGAGAAAATGACTGGTTGAAGGGTATTTATAGGCTAAATTGGGCGTCAATGGCTTCACTTGATGCACGTCAAAGGTTCTAGCTGACGCGTGAAAATAGTCTAAGTGATGCGCGACAATAGGAGTGAGCGACGCACGTCGTCAATAGAATCCAGGAGTCAATAGGAAGTGACGTCAAAAAGAGCCAGTGACGCGCGTCAATAGAATCCAGTGACGCGCGTCAATAGGAGTCAGTGACGCGCGTCACTAGGATCCAGTGACGCGCGTCAAAAAGAGCCAGTGACGCGCGTTATTAGTTACCAGTGACGTGCGTCAATAGGTGCCAGTGACGCGCGTCATTAGGTGCCAGTGACGTGCGTCATTAGGTGCCAGTGACGCGCGTCATTAGGTGCCAGTGACGCGCGTCATTAGGTGCCAGTGACGTGCATCATTAGGTGCCAGTGACGCGCGTCATTAGGTGCCAGTGACGTGCGTCGGTCAAGACCATTGACGTTCCATTGACGCGCGTCAGGAGTGATGAGTGACTAGATGGATCTCTTTATGCACAGAGAAAGCCTGAGACTACCAAATAATTGATTTCTTATCCAAAATTTAATGGAATTCGAAGTTTTCACCTCTTTTGCTCTAGAGGAAATTCCCTTCATGTTTGCAATGCAGCCAATTGAGATGAAGCCTTCAAATTTATCCCCAGACCAAAGAAACAGTGTTTGGTGTGTACTTGATGATGATATAGGGTCTTGTTTGATAAGTTCAAAAAGAAACTTCATGATATATGCTAAGACTGAGTTTGAGATGAGGTACCAGTAAGGCACTCTTGACAAAATTTACACAATGTTACCTTTTTAAGATGATCCAACCTTGCACAGAGAACTTTATGTTGAGCTGTAATTTTTTTTTCAATATTTGAGACACTTGATTTTATCAATTGTACTTCAAGAAGATCATGATTAATCAATTCAAGGCATAGAAATGGGGGAGCTTCAAGAAAATTGTCTTCAAACATACACTTGAACATTGTATCTTCAGCAAAGGAAAACAAAACAAGGTGGTAGCAGGAATTTTATACTTTGATACTCATTGCAATGGTCAACCAAGTATTTCATCAGCTCAACAATGATAATTAGAAAGTAAAAACAACTTTCCGTTACACAACAATTTTGATCACTTTACCCTTATTGTATCTTTCAAACCTCATTCTTGTAACTAATATGATATGTAAACAACCTTATTGAGCTATGATCATATGCACCACCTTAAAAATTTGAAAAAAAAAGAGACATATTTTAATTCAACCACTCCAAGAAGCAGTCCTGAAGAGAGAATCTCAAGATGTGAATCCTATACAACAAATTAACTTCTATGATTTATCTGAAGAAGGCACTGTATTTTTTCTTGGATGCTAAGAATACAGGTTGTTTAGTCTGCATTTCAGGCAATTCACCCATCTATCTACTACACCATGTATCTACTAATCCATTTCTAATGTTGGGTTTTTTTAAAACACAGATCTAGCTCATTACCAGTGGCAGTGATGATTTCAACTTTAAGCAGGTATCTTTTTCCCCTTAATCTTATTATTTATTACTATTCATTTTTTCAGCTCTGGTTTTCATTAAAGATGTTACATTTCTATATACTAAAAATGTCAGGCAATTCACCCATCTATCTACTAATCCATTTCTCGTGTTGGGTTTTTTTGAAACACAGATATAGCTCATTACCAGTGGCAGTGATGATTTCAACTTTAAGGAGGTATCTTTTTCCCCTTAATCTTATTGTTTGTTACTATTCATTTTTTTCAGCTCTGGTTATCATTAAAGATGTTTATGTATTTACATTTAGTTAAATACAATATTTTATTTTTTGAAAACGTGGGTTGACATCCGTCTGAGGAAGCTGTTACTTCTCCGGACTGACAATGTCAGGCAACTCACCCATCTATCTACTAATCCATTTTTTGTGTTGAATTTTATTAAGACAAAGATCTAGCACATTACCGGGGATGATTTCAATTTTAAATAGGTATCTTCTTCAACATCATCTTATTGTTTGTTACTTTACATTTTTTCAGCTCTTGTTATCATTTATTTAAAGATATTGTTGGTCTATATATTTAAAGATGTTGCTGGCACTTCTCAGGACTGACAATGTCAGGCAACTCACCCCTCTATCTACAATGTCAGGAAAAACAAAGATCTAGCACGTTACCCTTGATGATTTCACAGCAATCTAATACGCAAGAGGTAAGCTAAACCCTATGATATTTGCAATTATGTTTAATTTCTTACCAGTGATGATTCTTTCTTGATTTCTTCCTAAAATTCCTAAAATTCCCTGCTTTGTCATAGATCCATCACTTCTTCAGATTTCTCCATGAAGAAATAGATCTATTTTTAGACTTATAATGATCATCCTCTAACACGAAGTTATTCAAACTCAATTCTAATGCTATCTTCCATATCCTATAGTCACCCACCCAAATCTACACTAATCACAACTATTTAAATCAACTTGACAGAGTCTTTATCTAATAAAAATCCTTTCTAGTAATAAAACTGACTAGAACATTGTAGTGTGCCTTCTTCAAACTATCCTGCAAATGTAGTGTGCCTTCTTCAAGGCTCTACATAAATACTTACACACATAGTTTGCTATGATCTAGTTTACAACCTTCAATATTTTCTTACACACTCAAAATTATTCCAACTTATAGCCTCCCAGTTCTAATCCACAATTATTCTTCACCCTTATCAAATATTAAAAAATGATAGGATTCTTCAACCTATGAACTTGATCTATACAGACTAATCTTCATGATAAGAACCTTATATGTTTTACATTAAACTTCAAAGTTCTATATCGAGCTTGACCTATCTTTTAATCACATGGTTATTCCAACTTTGGTTAATCTAGCCTCCATAACCTTGACTATTTACAGCAACTTGTCAATCTACTCTACACAAAACAATATCCATGATAACAAAACCATATCTTTTAAACCATGGTCTTGATTGTTTCCAGCAAAACGTTATTTTCTGACAAATGGTCTTGACTATTTTGGATGTCAAACAACCTCTCTAATGAGAGATTATGCACTTATATAGAGGTGAATCTCTTTAAAATAGAATTTTCCTACACCATAAGTCTATTAAGGAGAAATCCTAAAGATCTGCTTCAAATCTTAGTTGCTATTTTTTCCCAAAAACATAATTTTCAAGATAATTAAAGTCCCACAAGATATTTAGGCACTACATTTTACATTATACACATTAAATTGATCATCGTCTTTCATCATCATCTATCATTAATTATCAGTTATCATCATTCATCATCTACGTCCACATACAATTCATGACAATGCAAGTAAACAAGAAACATACATATAATTCATGATAATCACCATCTAATGCAATTAAAATTAAAGACTATATAAATCCATATAATTAAATTCAAATACCATAGTACATACTCAATAGTAGAAGTTTTCAAATTCAATATATAAAGTTTCCTCAATAATAAAAGTTTCTAATTTTCAAAACCCTCTTTTTCTTTATACAATTCTACTCTGCTCTCTTCCCCAACGGCTTCTTCCACTGTGGATGTACCTCTTTCCCCAACACCAGAAATAACCCCTGAACTTATAAGATCTTCTGCAGCACTGTCCAGATTTTTTATAATTCTTTCTTCTTGATTTGTTGCATCTCCATGCGACAGCAAATTTGGATCAGCAGCTGCTTTGGCTTTGAATAATATGTCAGGGTCGAGACCATGCTCTTTAATTATCCGCTTTAGTGTATTGTTTTGTTTGTTAACCAAAACAATATTTTGCTTCAAATTTTTTGCTGCGGATAAGCTGTTCTTTGCTGTTTCCAAGTGAACTTGCAAAACCTTCGCCTGACTCTTCAAATTTTCATATTTCAACTGCACAAAAAGAGTAATGTCAATTCAAAATATTAATGTAAATTCAAATTTTCAAATTAACAAGAATGATTGTTTAAATGTAATAGTACTTACAACCGCTCTATCTCTTTCGGCATTTGCGATTGATACCAAATCCTTGTCCTTGGACCATTTGTTAAAATATGCCTGGGCCTCGGCACTAATATTTTCCAATTTGTTTAGTGCCTTATCTAAAATGTCGTCTTTATAGTTGTTGTTAAACGTGACAGTCCCACATCTTACTTGGGTAAGTAAGGAATCCATCTTCGCAGGTTGATTCTGGACTGCAGCGTATAAACTATCCCGTTGCCAATAATTTTCATAACGACTAATAATCTCATTGATAAGAACTTTAGCCCTTTTCTCCCATTCTATAAGCTGTTGGATATGAGGAATAATAAACTCACTGACATGGGATTGACAATCATTACCAATTAAGTTCTCCAAAGGAAAACGTGGCAACTGTTCACTATCTGAATCTGATGCAGACGATCTTGCTGGAGAAGAATGGGGGCTTTCACCAAGATCAACTGCTCCTTGTTTCTGCCTTTGGGTGGGCTGATCCTGTTTTTGAAAAAATTAATCAAGATTTAGATAAATAAATTTAAATCAGAATGTAATTAAAAATTGTAAAGCATATTAAAATTGAAATTTGAAGTATACCTGCTGGCCTTGAATCATCTCGCGGGTATCGAAAAAACCAGTTGGGTCATTGCTATCAATGCCCAAATAATCTTCATCTAAATTTATATTGTTCAAAACAGATATGCCCGTTGCACTGGGCAAGCCACCAAGTGATAGAGTTGGAATTCGAAACGAGGAGGCAAGGTTTAGTGTCCCACTAGGGGCCGGAGCAAAAGGCATGCGTTTACCAATGTTCTTTTTCACTGTTCCTCTGGTTGGCATTTTAAAAATTAATGGTTGAGTGGGTGTCGGTGCTGTGGTTTGATCATGACTGACATATGCTGAAAAGTACAAGAAAAAATGAAAAATATTAAAACAATTCATAAAGTCAAAACTACGAAATTAAACGTACTATAGAAAAGTTGTACCTTGTTGTCGAGGGGTTGTTTTTCTCGGTGCTACGGGTGGCCTTGTAGGAGTTGTACTCAGTGGCTGTTCAGAAGATATGAATGCATGCGACTGTATGGAGTGAGTTGGGGAAGAAGGTTCCAAAGTCCCTGCAATTCATCAATATTAAATAATGTCAATTCATTTGGTTAAAATTTAAATTGAAAAATAAATATGCAACTTTGGAATTTGTAAATAATATATGAGAATGTATTACTTCTCTGGCATTTAACGAGTTCAAACTGTTGAGGGTTTGGAGAGGAGTGAGCTTCCATTTCAGATTGGGAGTCCCCCGAAGCCTCCGCGTGTTGTTGGCCTCTTCCTCTCGATAACTTCTTTTTTCGGGGAAGGGCTTCAAGATATCTTCTCTGCAAAACATTAAAATTTAAGTTTTAATAACTGCACTGTAATGTCGAAAATTGAAATACAATTACAAACTAAATAGTTTATACCTGTTGTTCTTCAAATGGAATTGAGAATTTCTTCAAAGCCTCATCAGAGCAAGTAGGAATTTGTTTATCTTTTAAATTTAAAATTGCCTCATAGTAGAAGCCGAGGAGATAGTTTGTTGAATAAATGAAAGGTTTATCTGAGAGTTTTGAATTTATTATGTCAGTTCTTATTTTTTTGGATAGATATGTGCACCAATCGAATTGTCGTT
This sequence comes from Taxus chinensis, assembly GCA_019776745.2. NCBI lineage: Eukaryota > Viridiplantae > Streptophyta > Pinopsida > Cupressales > Taxaceae > Taxus > Taxus chinensis. The sequence goes on from CM034149.1 coordinate 156,482,685, forward strand.
TTGAGATAGTGGCACAAATGTATGCGATGGCCCAATTTGGTATATCTGTTTGGCGACCCTGCAAAACAATTCTGGCTTGAAAAAATGAAATAAGTGCAGCAAGAAAGTGGTGTGCAATTGATTGTGTATCTACACCACGCCTGGATTTATTGACATGGGCTGCAAATGCGAAACAGTGATAATTACTATAAATTTATAACAGCAAATTGTATCAGAATAAAAAACAATAAAAAATATGAATTAAAACGAATTATACTTACAATCAACATGGAAACCGTACGTTGATTCGAGAAATTTCTTGTCTTCTTCCAGGAGTGTTGCCTTGGTTGTAACAATTGGTAAATTTCTGAAAGGAAGGCCCGTAAACCGATGGATGTCATTTGCTTCAATAGTGAATTGGAACATTTGGCCATCATTCAGAGTCACATAAAAAATACCGTCCTCTGAATTGTAGCATGACAGAAGGTAATTCAAAATATCTGGATCTGTTTCGAAATGGGGCATATTAACGAGCCCTGTAAATTCACACTCCTCCATCAAAGCTTGATATTCTGAAGACATCTTTAAAGCCGTATGGATGTGAGGGCATAAGGGATTCCTGTAGTTGATCTTCGAAATCGATTGAGTTGGATTCTCTTGATTTTCTTGCTGAACTTGCAATTGGGAAGCATGTGAAGTCGACATTATAGCTGTAATTGCGTCTTTGACAATGATTTAGACCTGCAAAAATTCAAGAACGGGAAAACGAAAACGAGAAAATGAGCGGCACAAGGGTATTTATAAGCTAAATAGGGCGTCATAGGCCCCTGATGACGCGCGTCATTTGCTCCTACTGACGCGCGTCACTGGCTACTATTGATGCGCGTCAGCTAGGACTGTTGTTGCGCGTCAGCTAAGACCTTTGACGCGCGACACTGACACCTAGTGACGCGCGACACTGTCCCCTACTGACGCGCGTCACTTCCTTCTATTGTCACGCGTCAGCTAATACCTTTGACGCAGGTCAACAGGTTCCAGAGACGTGCATCATTAGGGTAAAGTGTCACGCGTCAATAGAAGCCAGTGTCGCGTGTCAAAGGTCTTAGCTGACGCGTGACAACAGTCATAGCTGAAGTGCGTCAATAGTAGCTAGTGACGTGCGTCAGTAGGAGTAAATGACGCGCGTCATCAGGGGCCTGTGACGTGCGACAGTAGGAGGCAGTGTCACGCGTCATTAACAGACACTGACGCGCGACAGTAGGAGACAATGTCACGCGTCATTACAAGCCAGTGTCGTGCATCATTACGAGCAAGTGTCGTGTGTCATTACGAACTAGTGTCGCACCAGTGTCGCGCGTCATTACGATCTAGTGTCGCGCCAGTGTCACGCGTCATTACGAACTAGTGTCGCGCCAGTGACATGCGTCATTACGAACTAGTGTTGTCGCACGTCACTGATGGAGCCATGAAAAACCAGGTGAAAATTTTGTTTTTGAATACTGTCAAATTCACCTTTCGCTGAAACTGGTTACGGGGATATTCGCCAGGTATTTTCCACCTTCAATTTTATAGGGGTGTCTTAAAATGAACAATGGTAAGGACGGGTAGACCTGGGGGGTCTTGGAAAGGTAAAATTTGAAAATTTATACACAGGGGTATCGTTTTCATGCTTGAAAATTGGGAATTTTCTTGTTGCACATTTGCATGAAAAATATAAGTCATAAATATTAAAAAACTGAAGAAATACCAAAATTTTCAGGTAACTCCACCTTGTAGGCATTATCACTCATTTTCTTCAGAATCCTACATGGTCCAATATTCTTATACTTTATTTTATTATATGTCCCCTTCAAAAACCTATCATTTCTAAGATACCATATCTCCTTCTTCAAATACATTTACTCTCCTACTTGCATCTGCAGTTGCTCTATATTTTGCATTACTAACTTTTAGCTTTTTCCTCACTTCCTCCTACAATTGTAGCACGTGTTCTGTGAATGCTTCTACATCATCACTTGTTTTATCTTCACTAGGTAGCACAATCAAATCTAGGAATCCCTTAGGGTTCCTACCATAGAAAATTTGAAAAGGATACCTCCTTGTTGACCGGTTTATTGAGTTGTTATAATCAAACCTGGCTTGTGGTAAATCCAAATCCCGTTATATCAAATTTTCTCCAACTATGCAACATAGGATATTTCCCAAGATTTTGTTCACTACTTTTGCCTACCCATCAGTCTAGGGGTGATATGCAATACTGAACTGCAGTTGTGTCTCCATTTTCCTCCACAAAGTCTTCCAAAAGTGACTCAAAAAGTTTATGTCCCGATCTACAGTGATCATTCTTGGAACTCCATGCAACCTAACCACTTCTGAAAAAAAAAATTTGTGACTCTCGAAGCCTCATTAGTTGACTTATAAACAATGAAATGTGTAATCTTAGAGAATCTATCAACCACAACAAAGATCAAATCATTGTCTCATTGTGTGTTAGGAAGTCCTAACACGAAATCCATACTCAAATCAACTCATGGCCATGTAGTGACATGTAATGACATGTACAACCCAATATTCTATGCATGACCCTTAGCCATTTGGCACACTCTACATATTGCTATGATCCTACTTATTTCCCTCTTTACCTTCAGCCAATAATACTTTTCTACCACAAGAGCAGTTGTCTTACTTATACCAAATTTTCAAGCCAAACCCCCACTATGCAATTCTCTTATAATATTTTCTCTCATTAAACTGACAAGGATGCACAATTGTTTTCCCTTGAATAAATAACAATCCTGCATCAAATAATCAAAAGAACAACAACCCACTATAGGGTCTTTACATTGTCTCATAACATCACCAAAATTTGGATCACCTTCATAAAATTTCTTAACTACCTCAAACCCTACTACTTCATTTTCCATTGTTATCAAAAGAAATACAGACCTACTCAAGGAATCAACAACTTGATTATGCTTACCCGACTTATGCTTTAAGACAAAAAAAAAATTCTTGCAAAAATGAAACCCACTTTGCATGCCTACTATTTATTTTCTTTTGTGTGTTTACATACCTCAACACTTTATGGTCAATAAAGAGTACAAATTCCTTAGCTACCAAGTAATGTCTCCAATGCCTTAATGCATGAACAATATCATAAAATTCCAAATCATAAGTAGAATATTTCCTCCCAACTTCATTTATATTTTCATTGAAGAAGGTCACGTGTCATTCTTCTTAACTCAGTACAACTCCAATCCCGACATGTGAGGTATCACAATCAACCTAAAAGACCTTGTTAAAATTTGGCAATACCAAAATAGGTGCCTCTGACACTTTCTTCTTCAACAATTCAAAACTATTTGTTGTTACCTTGGTCCATACAAACTTCTTTCCCTTCGTACACTTTGTTATGGTTGTGGAAATGCTATGGAAATTCCTAATGAACTTCCTCTAAAAAGTTTCCAATCCATGAAAACTACGAACCTCTGTCACATTCCTTAAAATAGGCCATTCCAAAATTGCCCTCACTTTTTCCTCATCCATCCTCACTCCATCCTCTGAGATGACAAACCCCCAACAAACTAGACTTTTATGAAGAAATCTACACTTCTTTAAGTTTTCATACAAACTCTCTTTTTGTAACAATTCTAACACCAATTTCAGATGTAACAAGTTTTCTACGACAATATTACTAAATATCAAAATTTCATCAAAATAGATAACCACAAATTTGTCATTGTATTCTCTGAGTACTCTATTCATCAACCTCATGAATGTAATGGGTGCATTAGATAGCCCAAATGGCATCACTATCCACTTGTAAAATCCATATTTTATTTTAAAAGTCATTTTCCATTCATCCCCTTCACCGATTCGGATCTGGCAGTACCCAATCCGGAGGTCAATCTTACTAAAATATTGTGCTACTGATAACACGTCAATCATATCATCCAATCTTGGAATTGGGAATCGATACTTAATTGTGATTTTATTTATGGCCCTACTGTCCACACACATTCTCTAGTCTCCATATTTTTTGGGAGTCAATAGTGCTAGAGTTGCACGTGGACTCATGATTGTTCTCATTAACCCTTTCTGTATGAGATTTGTCACTTTCCTGTTCAACTCCTCACTTTGTGTCAAACTCGTGCTATAGGTTTCCCTATTTGGAAGGGCTAGTCACGGGATCACATGAATATGGTGTTGTATATCCTACTTCAGATGTAACCCATCGAATAGCTCAATTGGTATGACATCCTTGTATTCTTTTAGTACCTTTACTGCCGCAACAGGTATATCAAAGGCCTCTATTTCCACCTTCTTTGACATCAATGCATCTAGCACCAAAAAAATTCTTCCATTTCTACGACAAACTCTTTTGTAGCCAACAAGCTCTCACTCTTCTCTTGTTCCTTGAAGGGTAACAAGATCACCTTTACACCGTCCTTCAAAAAAGTATAAGTATTTTTCCCTCCATCATGTGTAACCTTTCTATCATATTGTCAAGGCCTCCCTAGTAGTATATGGCATGCATCCATCAAGATTACATCACACCACACCTCATCCTTGTAGGTATTCCCAATCAAAAAAATTATAAGACATCTTTTATCCATGGTTACCTGGTTCGCTTTCTTGAACCATTTTATACAATAGGGATATGGGTGCTTCTCACATTTTAGACTGATTTTATCAACCATCACAGTTGAGACCATATTTTCATAACTACCACCATCAATAATAATTTTACATACCTTTCCTCCAGAGGTGCATCTTATTCAAAAGATATTTGTCCGCAGCCATGAATCAACACCAGCACTATCATGTTCTTTCTCCTTCCTCAGGGTGATCATGATCCTCCTTATCATGAGGGTTTCACTCAATTCTACAAAAACCCCCATTTCTTGTTCCTCTTTAGCTTCAACCAGGCTTACTTGTGTTTGTTCTCCTTGCCATCTATCTTATGTAGGATAGTGTGGACACTCAAAATATTTCTGCCCTTCTTCACCACATCGGTAACATGTATATTGCCTTTGGGTTATATTCCAACCCCATATTCCATTATAACTTATTCCCCTCTCAAACTCCCTACCTCTTTGGTAAGTACCACAACTTTGACCAAATTCTTCTTTCCCTTCTGCATTAGAGGATTCGCCTTTTATACAATTTAATCTACCTCTACCTCTCATTGGAGATGATGATGGCCCTCTCTTCACACCTATTATAAAATTACTCCTCTTGTTATTTTCTTCTTATTTTAATGTGAGTTGATAAGCATCATTTAATCTATAGATCCAGAGCATACTCAGTTCATCTTATATGGTATAACTCAACCCATTTACATACCTTGTAGCCTTTTGTTCTTCATACTCTCCTTATTCCACCTAGATTGATAAATTTTAAAATTCATTGGTATAATATTCAATGCTGAGATCCTACTATCTTGCGTTTTGAAACCTTGTAAATAGTGTATCAAAATAATCCACAGGAAGAAACTTTTCTTTAAAACTTCTTCACCATTTTACTCCAATTTAAAATCTTTCCCTTTCCTTTCCTTTGTCTTTTATTTTACAAGTGATCCCACCAGATCAATGCATGTCCAGAAAACTTAGTGCATGCAAACTTAACCGTATTCTCATTTGAAAGGGTTTTCTACTCATAGAATTTTTCCATGTGATTCAACCAGTCAATCAACTCCTTTGGTCATAACCCTCTACCATAATTAGGAACATTAATCTTGATGCCATCATTCTTTCCATCTAAATATTGGATCAATCTCTCATCAAATGGTCTCTCATTCAAGGTGTCTTCATCTCTCTCATTTTCTTCTTCATTTCCTCCTTCATTCATTAACAGAGGTAATTCTTCAGTATCACTATCTGGGTTTGCATACCCATTTGCATGTCTCCTTCTAAGGCGGTTAACTTCTCCTATGAGCTCAACAACTTGTCTTTATAGCTCTTGCATATGCATATTCATCTGGGCATAACATCCCCTCCCACATCTATCCATGATTATATAAAATAGAGGCAATACATTATACAAATAAATGTAATATATATTACCTTCACCGTTCCCACAAGATCCAAATCCTGCTCTGATACCAATTGATGTGGATCAAGATGCAAGAGGTTGAAATACCTCCAAAACACACACAAACTATTAGCAAAAAAACCAAAAGCTTCAAAATATCTTTCTTTTCATTCTGGAATCCATACCAGTCTTTTACATCATTACAATCTTCCTTTTCTTTCACATTATCTCTAAAAACCCCTAAAATGCTAAAAATGACCTACTAGTAAAACACCTTGGATGGGCCCCAAATTTCTCATACAAAATATGCCTTCATAAATGAAGGATCATGCCAAATTTTGGCTTATTCTATAAAGCATAACAAATATTAATAAAACTCTAAGTTATAGACAAAGGAAAAAAAACGTTCGGAGCCAATTTTAGACCACTACATTAAGGAATTCAGCCCTGAAAATATGCTAAAATGGCAACAACCCATGTGAAAATGTTAATCAAGGAATATTTCTAATCAAGATCTGCCACCCTAGAAAATTTCAAGACAATCCATTGGTCGGATCAAAAGTTATGGCCTTCAGAAGTTATGCTCCCGCATCAGTTAGCCAACACGACCAATCATGTCAACCATGTAGCAGACATAATGATCAATTCTAAGCATAATGTTATAAGAGGTACTCATGCCATTGAATTATTCATAACCCTCATCCACATAACTTGCATGGATACATGCTAATAAAACAAAAATGAAGTTGACATGGTCAAGGTATGTTCTTAATAACTTCATTATCTCAAGGAGTTTGATAACATCCTTACAAAATATGTTTTTTTACTTATCTTCAAACATGGAATTTCATGAGACCATATCTCTTTGAAGCATTTTGTTGAATAATTCACATGCTCTGACATTTTGTGGACATATCTTTTAGGGAACTTGCAACTAAAACCTCTACCGAAATTCCCTTCTTCATAATACTTTAATAGATGTCCATGCCCTATTTAAAAGCTCTTATTTTTACATAGGTTGGTTAAAGGAACGATAAGAAGATTGTTCCAAGCCGCGATCTCAGATGATAATAGAACACCACATTAGATTTGCAAAATAGAAGAGCTAAAATACCATATATGGAAATCCATCATAATCCATAATGTTCAATACATTACAATACAATAACTTGAATTACTCAATAAGAAAGATGTACATATAGGAGGAGGGAAGTGCAAATACTACCTAAATTAGTGGTGAAGAACTCCCACTAACTGATGCTGGTAGTTAAGTTAACTCCAAAAAGACTAGTAAGCTAACTCAACACAACTAGTAAGCTAACTCCACACACGTAGTACACATAAGCAAGCTAACGCAACAAGTGTAGGGCTAACACAAGTGTAATAATTATCTTGATAAATAAATAAAATGATAAATAATAGCCTACAATAACAAGTGGTAGCATGCTAATGAATGTGAGCTGATTAGATTGGACACATGTTGGTTACATTTGGTGAAACACCATCAATTCCCCGTGAGGATGCATGTGTCTTCTATTAGCTTCTCGTCCCCAGTCCCCTTTTACTCATTTTTCCTCTGTAATATATGAATCTCCCATTTTGATAGAGACTGGAAGGATGTTGACAAAGGTTGTGGAGTTTTGGTTTACACCCACCAATTACATTTGGTGAAAAGTTTTTAAGGTTTTTCCAACAAACCTATTTTTTGCATATCCTATAATCATCGCAGTCCATGAGACTGCATACCTTTTAGATATTTTTTCAAATAGTTCACATGTTCCCAAATTTTGCAAACATATCTCCTAGGGAACTTGCAACTTAAACATCCGCATTTCTTTGATGGATGTGCACACCCTATTTTGAAGTTCTTCTTTTTACACAAAATTGTAACATACTAGCGAAGATGAACTGATCAGATCAGACACATGTCAGTTGCATTTGGTGAAACAATGTCAATGCCTCGTAAGGATGCCCTTGTTCTCTGTTAGATGCGGTTATGATACTCCATGATAAATTACCCATTGGGAAACAGATACGATTGGTAAACACATTCATGGCATGGTAGATGATGATCAACAAACTGACAGAGAAGAATGTTCAGAAAAATCAACCGCTGAAAAGTTGTCAGAAAACACAGATACTCGTCACCAAATGACTCCACATAGGATGCCTCCAGCGTAATAAAATATAATCATATCGATAGGCATTTATACAACAGGACACATTTACTTGCACGACGCCAATCAACGGTTGCACTTCGGGTTGTACATAGGGGCAACCATAGCAAAAATATTAGTTGTATGCATTTATCGAGGAGTGATACAGTTACAATTGACGAATGGGATTCTATGTTGGCATAACATGACCACCAGTGGGAGGATTTCATCCAGTGATTTGTAATTTAGGTCAATAAAACCATTGCCAAACTATTATAGAGTTTTCTTTTGTAGGTGCGGCTGTGTGCTGGGCAAAAATGGCGATCGCCTGTGTTAGATGTTCTTCTCAACCTCTTGTTGATGATGAAACTAATGCAGTTTCATTTTCTTCTTCTTCCATACCTGCTATTTCTTCACCAATTCATATCCATTGTTTCTTATCAATTCAGCAATGATTAACCAAGAAATTGTTCTAATTGATCAGGTCCATCTGCTTATCACCTTAATCGAACATCAACTATAGAGGTAGAAGGTGAGCTTCAATAAAATCAAACAATACTCTGCCAATACCTATTATTAACTGATTTATCAATGTTTCAACTGATCACACATTTGTTCACTATTGTAGGCATTGTGAGAAGCACTGACTTCTTCCTATTCGAGTGTTAAGCTCAAGTCAGTAGCCTACACCATAGATCTGGTAGCTAGGATCATATACACCATTTCAACAGAAGCTGGCATGTTTAAGGGCACGATAATGCATTTATTTATGGGAAAATGAAATGTACACGAAGTTGGTTGAGTTATATGAATTGAAAATCATTATCTTATAATGTTTTTCTTGGCATTGTTTAGGATATTTTTTCGATAGTCTAAGGTGGCATATTCTCTACAGAGATGTGTTGAGGTGAGAACTATTCACAAAAAGCACGTAGAAAACTGCTAGAAAAGTTGGTTGATGTTGCAAAAGATGCCAAAAAAAACTTGAAAAGTAGTGCAGAAGCTCTGCGAGTTATTGACACGCCTCTCCAACTAGGACGCGATCATGGATAATGGAATGGACGAATTCGCCCAAGTAGTTCCAAGCAGAGAAGTTCCTCTTTCAAAACTTGTTGCCTCTGTAGTTGCTATGTGGAAATCTAATTTCTTGGTGCCTGGTCTGTCAAATCATTTTTCTTATGCATTCAGAAGAAAATGCCTCTTTCCAATTTTTCTGTTCAAATTTTCCACATATTTTTTGCCTACTCTTCTTGTTTGAAAAAATTGTCTTTCGCTTGGTACAGGATATGGGATTTGTATCCTCCATTATGCTATGTTAGTTAAAAATCCTTGGTATGGGGATTAATAAATTCATGAGGGGCAATAGTGGTTTTCTGCCATTCAATTCTACATCCAAGTACATAAACAAAAGTTTGTTGTTTTCTCTCTAAAAGCCCTGCAAAGAAAATGAGACTCATTTGGAAAGATGAAATCTCCTTGGTATAAATTTATTTGGTTTAAAAGAGATTTATTTATTAGTATAACTATATTCTTGAATCTAATTCATTAAAATTCCCTATAAATAAATGTTGTAAACTCCAAATCTAATATCTTATTTGTATTTAAATCAGATTCCCTTCAAATTTGATAGATGTATTGATTTATATAAATGCCAATTTTCATGGCCAGTTATTTCAATTAATAAAACACTACATAAATAAATTTCGAATTCAGTCAGCCACAACCTTATCATTAAACTTGGGCAAAAGTCACGAATGCTTGTAAAATCATGGTTTCAATGTTTCTATGGTTTGAACCCGCACTTTAACTTTTATGCGAAACGAAGGATACCTCCAAAATGTTTGGATAATATAGAAATGGAAAAAACACAACTAAATTTTCCCTTAAAAATCGCATGGAATCCCATTGGGCAATTTTGTTACTACAAACAATTTGAAGAGGCCATTACTTTTCAACTCTACCACTGCATTCAGATTTATTTTGGAAAAATAAAAAAATGTCAAATGTGACAATTACAAATGAAATTTGTGTAGATTACCGATTTTTGAAACATGCCCTATTTGCGACTTGCTTGCTTGTCATATTTTTTTAGGGCAATGGAGTAGGACAACGTTGGGGCATGAGTGCTTATTCAAGACATGAAATGAAAATGGATTTGTGATCCCAAGTTGAGTTATGGGCAATAAAGGTGGTTATCGTGGCTTGCGCCAAGTAATGAACGAACGTTGAGTGGTGTGACTATTTACCGCAAGTCAATTGAGACGAGATGAAGTTGAATCATTCCGAAAAACATGTTTTTCAACCTTGTTTGTTGTTAGAAATGGCGAGCGAAAACTCTACCTGTAGGTAGCGACCATTCGCGACATGGCTTACATAGATATTTTCATCTTATTTATTTATAAAGACTCTATTTTGTTTTTAATAACTTAAAAAAATGTTTTTTAATAACATTGTTTTGTAGATAATAGAATGTAGTTTTAATAATAGTTTGATAGTTTTTTATAATTTCTTTACCATAATTTAATTTAATGTTTTATATTTTTATTTAAATAATTTAGTTTATTGTTTTATTTCAATGTGGTTTTGATGTGTTTACAAATAATTTATATGAAAAGTTAATTTTTAAAAATATGCGGGTTACTCATATTTAATCATGAATGTATGGTTGATTTTTTAGTAACCAATTTTTTACGAATTTAATCCTACATGGATTCAAATGTGCTGTATTATATTTTTGGTGTGCATCGAGCCTTTAGGTGTAAGGAGATAATTCCTTTCCTCATTTGGTCACTATTATTAACTAACTTTGTGTTTTCTTTGTTTTGGCAGGTTGAAGAGAAGACCCTTAAATCTACAATGATATCTTGTGCGTAAAATAGGATGTTTTTCTTTAGTTTGAATGATTTTCCTTCAATAAATGTGGTTGATCAATTATATCACTTGGAATGCATCTTCACCAAATTATTCCATGTTAGCAATATGCAAACGACATGTTTTATGTTCACAATAGATTGATTCTTGAAGTATTAAAAGTCAATGTCTAGAGTGCTCAGTGTAACATTATATTATTTTTGGGGGCTTCTACTCCCATATTTTAACTTTTCTAACATATATTTGATTATGTCAATACAATTGATTACTGTATGAGTCGTAGGATTCAACACATATTGCATATATATGGTTTTGATTATGTGTTGTCATGCTTATCAACACATAAATATGTTAAGTAGTAGGTTTGGTTACGATTCTATTATATTTCTGGTTACACCGATAGGTGTTATGCTACAAACTTTAATGACTTGAATTCTCCCATCATCGACTGACAATTTCATTGGAGACATGACAACCATTGTAAAAGTTGCAACTCCATTCATATTATGTATGAATATAAAAATAATGTATTGTATTTTCCACCATACCGCATTCATTTAAAACTACAAATGTGTATAACCGTCAAGTGGGAAGCCACTCCACCAACCGTGCACCACAAAAAACAAATTTCTAGAATGGGCTCTATGTTTCAAATTTTAGTTTTTATTCAAATTGCTTCCACGTTTCATATAGTCCAAGACTAGGTTTAGTTTTCAACCATAAATCATTTGGATCTTTTCTTATTATAGTTAAAGAATTTTTTTTCTTCCTATTATAAATTTCCTTGACCTAAATTATCTCTTGCAATTTTATTTGAATTATTTGCCCACTTTAATTTTGTCTTTTCTTGAATTCATAGATTAAAACCCAAGTTTGAATCTATGCATATGTTTATTTCACGCCGCCTCTATTTTATTATTCTTGACTAATATTAGTCTTTGTTTTATTTCATGACCATGGTTTCTTCTTTCCCTGTTGTTGTTAAGGGTTTGTTTTCTATTTTTTATAAGTTTTGTTGCATGTTTTTAATGAAAATAACATGTTTTTAAAGTATGAGGGTTACTTGGCTATAATTTTATTACTCGAGAGTAGCTAACATGTCTATGAGGGGTAAGATCATACATAATACAATAGTCACTTAAGATGTACTTGGGAAAAGAAAATAACAATGAAATAGAAAATACGAAGAAAATAAATCCCATTCCATTTGGAGACTTATGGGGCCATTGGATATGATTTTTTTTAAAGAAAACAAATTATAGTATAAGTTTTTCTCCATAAGTTAGAAGTAGGGTTCTTTCTCCCCATTTATAATTTGTTATTGTAGTATTTATTTCTTGCTATCAATAAAATTAAATTTTGATATTTGAAAAAATTAAAACATTTCATTTGTAATTTGTTAGTGTAATTTTCATTTCTTGTTATCAATAAAATTCTAACAATTTGAAAAAATTAACTCACTTAAACATTCATCGTTCATAATGGTGATTTGTCATTGATTTTTCTTTGAAGAGACACTTTTGGTATGTGCGTGATCCAACAGAAAAGCATTTGAATTTAAATCCTAGAAGAAGTAAAAAAAATAATAATGGCGGTTCTGAAAATACGGCAACTGCTATGTTCATCGATCGTCATAAGCTCTCAATCCAAAGGAAACAAATTTTCATGGCACCCAAGAAAGCCAATGACATTTTGATTGCTGGTAGCCTGGCTTTTCCGTCTATTTCAATGGTAGGGTCTTCCTTTGGTCCAAGGAAAACCGCAATGCAAACAAGCCTAAAAAAACCATTTTTTCCTCTCACACGGCCAAAACATTTAAAAATACAGAGACCCAAATCCGCTGGTAGCTGACCATGCGGGCCAGGGTGTTTTTGCAACAATTGACGCGAATTCCAGAGTATTATAAGCCCTCTTGCATTCTATAATATTTCTGGGAAACATTTATGAGTCCCCCGGGCTGCAACCCCTATAACTATATACCATACCCAAATGGCAGTACCATGTTTTTCTTCTTCTTATTCTGTTATTGTTTCCGTTTGGGAATTTTAAGGCCGTCTAATGGCAAATGGAATCAGAGATCCGGAAATCCAGGTGGATTCTCCAGAGGCAGAAACTGAAAAACCCCTTCTGCTTAAGTACGTCACGCCGACGACTCCACGCTTAGAGGAAGCGGAGATAGATCCTGCGCTGGCACGGCTGGGAAGATTGCTGTTTTTCCTGGGAATCGACCACTCGACCCCGCTTAGAGCAGTATTTGGTTTCTTTCTCTTCGTTTCACTGGGGATTGCCGTGCCTGTGGTCACTCTGCGAGCGACTGCCTGCAAAGACTGTCGGAAGATCGAGGTGACCAAGTTTGAAGTGATGATACAGATCTCTGGATCGTGTTTAGCTGCGGTGTCAATGCTGTGCATGGCTCATCATCTTAGGAAATATGGCCTCCGAAAGTTTGTGTTGGTGGAGGTTCAGCATCCCCTTGTGCGATTTCATTACGACTTTAAGAACCAAATCTGGGTAATGGCTATGGTCTTTCAGTGTCTATTTCACCTCTAACCTTAGATTTATGTTTTGGGTTATGGACATATTTAGTATCTGGTACTCCCACAGAAGTAATGTTCTTAGGTGCAAACCTCATTCCTACTATTATAATGGCACTGTGCACAACGACTCTGTTTCTGTTCTTGTCTTTCATAAATGACATTGAATTTTTGATGAAATAGATCTTATATTAATAAATAGGTATTATGGTTAAGACTGTTTATAAAAAGATAGGCTAGGAACAAAACAATCAAAACTAGGTCTTTGCAATAACACATTGGATATAATCATGGACTTGTTGTATAAAGAAAAGTGTTGATCTACCATAGAGTTAGCAAATAGGAAAGTAATTTTCTTTATTTATAAATCTTTCACAACCAACTCAAGTGCTAAAAATAGGAAGGAAACTAGTCCCAAAATAATATGACAACTATACTGTAACAAACTATTGACTTAAGTAATCTTGCATTACATTATTTCAAACCATGAATTAACATATTAAAACTAAACTTAACAATGCCCCGTAATTCAACATGATCAAACAAAGAGAAATTCTTTGAATGTCTCAATTTTTTTTTTTGGTGCAAGTAACTTAGTGAAAACATCTGTACATGGTATTGAATAATCACAATTCAAGGGGTTTGGTGAAAATCCATAACTTTAGGTTTTTCACCTTCTACCCTCTCCCCCAATTGACAAAGTTGTGGTTCAATGTGGGATATTCTATTAGTAAGCTCCCATTAATTGATTATATTGTTCTTTCCCCCTAGTTGTGTGCCACCCCTAATAATAGTTAGGTTAATTCTTTTTACCACCACCCAATGCCTCAGTGAGCTGCATTCCGAAAGCCTGCGATTATGGTAATTTCAATTTTTCATAACTATAGAAATTACACTCTCCCTTTGTAGCTTTTGTAGCTTTCTAATTGACTGCCATGGCATTGATAATGGTTTGCTCCAGATTACACTCGTTACAGGAATGCATGGTCAGTCCTAAATAAGTTGGAGAGCTCGGCTGTGCCTTCTAACTGGCTTTGTTTTTTGAGATGGTTATCCTTCTATCTTCTGGCACCTTTTGGTCTTATGTTAGACTTTTGCAGCCTCTCTAACATGTAAACATTTATCTTAATTTTTATAGGGTGGCCATTGTTGCCCCCAAGAACATTTTTTTTGTATAACAGACCTGTACAGGTTATCAAGATGCCTGACCTGCTAAGATGTTGCAATTTCTCTTTATCATGATATGTTATTGCTACTGTTGGATTCAGCCAAACCTGTAAGTATTTCTCCTGCAACCTTGTTACTCTAATGGTGGTTTTGGGTCATCAGAATGGGCATTGCAGTTAAAATAATTGATTCAAAATCTAAATGTTTTCAACCGTGACTTTGGATGGTCTCTGGACTGGTCATTTAACCATGGCTAGTTGCAGGACAGTCTCCTAATAATCTATTGTCAAAGTAAAGCTATAATACACGGGAATCAAGCCCTCAACCCATTCTATCAAATTGGTAACCTAGCTAGAACCATTAAATAAAATCAAGGGGAGATCCTTGTCACTTAATATTCAATCTTAAGACATTTTTCTTGACACCCAAATATTTTAGCCAGTTGACTGTGGCCCATCCCTTGGTAACAACTTGGTGCTACACGCTCATACAATCAAATTTGAAAACATGGAGTAGGCGAGAGACCAGGAAATCCACAATTTCCTAGTCGATATACTCTAAATACTTAGCATCCCCTTAGGCCATATCAAACCTTGGCTGGAATCCCTAAAGACAGCGATAGAATTGATAAAAAAAAATTAAGTATGAAATGACATGAGGTTTCTGAATATCTTCATGATTTTATATGAGTGAAAATCAGGACTGTATGTGGTATCATTTATTAATACAAGATGGCAGTAAGAGGGTATGTGTTTGGTGCATGCTACTACATTCACCTCAGTGTTTATTATTAGATTAGTTATTCACCCCATTTATGAACTGGAAAACACTATTTTTTAATCAGGGTTATGTCCCGTTTGCAAATAGTAAGGCTTTACAGATTGTCCTCTGTTTTACTTAGTAATATCTTCTACTATATTCAAGATTCGTTTATGACAATTCCTCCAAATGTCTGAGCAAGTCAGCAGAGAGTTGTAATGTAGCATTTATTCAACTTGACCTGGGTGATTGACAGTGCTAAAAATATGTAAAACTCTGTATTTGGAAACTTCCTATGGCATTTGCTTTATTTATACAGTTTGTCTTTCATCTTATTATACATGCAGGAACCATATGTGATCAAATATCACCAAAAAAGACAGCTTTGCAAAGTTATATTCTCTTATATGGGTGGTTAAAATTATAAATGTTTGCATGATGGTCATGGATCAATATCACTTGGACATGATGACTGACTTTTGGGTATTGCTTTCCTTTGGCAGGGAAGCATTAGGCTTCTTAAATGGATTATCTTTCCATGCTTTGTGGTGAAGGTGACTCGAGAAGTTTTGCGGATTATATTCCTCCATGAAGAATCCTGGTGGAAAAATGTGGTCATTCTTGTAGCCATCCTTATATCATGGCTTTATTTGACAGCTGTTTTCCTTTCTGCGTGTGTTCTTTTCAACTTGGTGTGCAATCTTCAAATTGTTCATGTTGAAGATTTTACAAAGCTTTTGGAAGGAACATGTGATGTGTCTCTCTTCTTAAAGGAGCACATGTACCTACGGTTCCAGCTTTATAAAATAAGTCATAGATTCCGTGTATATCTTCTCCTTGCCTTCTTGGTGGTAACTGGTAGCCAGTTTATGACTCTTTTTGAGACAACATATTACAGTGGAACAATCACCTTTGTTAATGCAGGTGATTTTCTGGTAATTCTGAACAACACCTTACTTTTCATTACTCTTTTTGTGTCCAGTTGCATATCATACTTTAACTGAACTAGGAGTTTTACCTTTCTTAATACATCTGGTTTTGCATTTGTTTTTCCTTGAATTAAGTTTTTTATATGATATCAGCATTTTTCATTTGGATTACAATTCACTTATGGCTGTGCACTCTCAGATTTGTCTCTTGGGAGAACCAACTAGATCAAAGCCATTTCATCAAATAAATTAGAATAAATTGTGCAATCCTGTTCTTCAGTCTTAGATCCTTTTCATCTGCAGTCTTTTGCTTTCTAGCCTACTAAATCATGTGCCTTTTACAGCCTTTGTGTAAGGCTGTTGATTACATTTCAAAGGAGCTGTCAAATCGTGTTCCCATATAGCTCAAGATGAGAGTTGTGTATTTATATTCCTCTAATTATCAGCTTCTTTGCCTTTTGTAAGCTTATAATGATAAATTAAGTTGAGTTATTTAATGTTCATTGGACCCTAGAGTGGTAGGAAACATTATTGAGATTTACTTGATGGCTTTATCTGTCTGATGGATATCTATGGCTTGTGGTTGGCTTTCATGTGAGGAAATAGAAACCTGTCTGTATATACAAAATGACAATGTGGGTATTCGGTATCCAATTCTATTGTGGTCTATTCTCTGCCATCACTGTGCAAGTTCTGAAGCTGAATGAAGCAAGTTCAATTATTAGACTATCTATGCATGGCACTGTCACGGAACAGATTGGTTGGTTAGGCCTTATCATTCCATAAAACATTTTTCAACACACATAACACGATGCCTAGTATGCAGGTATCTTCAGCAGTGCAGCTTGTTGGTGTTGTCCTTTGTTTACGTGCAGCAGCAAAAACTACACATAGAGCCCAAAGAATAGCCTCTATTGCAAACCAGTGGCATGCTTTGGCAACAAGCAATGCTGGTGATACATCTGAATCAAAGGATGAGGCTAATGGTAATGGTAATGGCCCTGTACAAGATGTAGAACCAATCTATTCTCTATTAGTGGCTGACTATGAAAGTGATTATGATTCGTCAGAAGATCTTACATTGCCTGCTGAATCTCATTTTGCTTCTAATCTGGCTTCCTACCACAAGAGACAAGCTCTTGGTAAGCTTGCTGAACTCTGGTGATAGTGCATTCATTGACATAAATTCTTAAACTAATATTTTTATGACTTCAAAAAATGTTAACAAGTAGTTCCTATAGACTAGAGGATAAGAGAGTGATTCTTTAGGTGCTTCACACTAGAACATTTGATCAATTTTTAATTGGGGAAGGCAATTCTATATGGGTTAGTGTTTTGCTCTGTTGTTGGAGGGTTGTTCTTCAGCACCATTTGTTGTCTTTATCCTGTTTTTGGCTGATGGATGATTAGTGTGCTTATGTTTTGCAGTG
Source organism: Taxus chinensis (assembly GCA_019776745.2). Taxonomy (NCBI): domain Eukaryota; kingdom Viridiplantae; phylum Streptophyta; class Pinopsida; order Cupressales; family Taxaceae; genus Taxus; species Taxus chinensis. The sequence continues at coordinate 156,500,543 of CM034149.1, forward strand.
ATGTACTTTCAGTTCAAGCACGCCGGGATCACCATTTTCGGATTGGCTGTGGACCGTGCCTTGATGGTCACCCTTTTGTTTATAGAAATGTCCCTGGTACTTTGGGTGTTGGGAAAAACTATGTTTGCAAATACGAAGTAATGCTCTTTTCCAATATTTATGGCCTCCGGGATCCATGTAGTGATGCAGATTCACAGAAAATGTACCATTTCTTCAGTAGCTAATATTGTGGGAAAAGCATAATTGGCACTTATGAAGTGCAGAATGTTGTCGAAGAAAAATTCACATTGAAGATAGGTTGGCTTCAAAATCAAGATATAGGAAACCTGAGAAGCTTGATTGGCATGCCATATACGCTTTTGTTAGTATGTGGTTTGTGTTAAGACCAATTATTTGGTCTGTTTTTTCCTTTCTATTTTGTTGAAGTCAAAGTGAGCAAGATTCAAGTGAAAATAGGGGTGTTCACTGGGTATTGAGGTTTGACCTATTTTAACAAAAGGGAACCATGACAACCGTGCAAATGAAGTTGTTCTGAAGCAAGGTAGCAATTTTTGTATGGAGTGTTTTAGAGGGTGGAACTTGAACATGGGAAAAATAGTGTACTAAAAAAGAATATGATGAGTATGAAGTAATTTATATATATTTTTATTTTGAAAACCAGTACAACTAGCAATTGTATGTGAAATGTACGATGGAAACACCGAAGGGGATATATTGGGGAAGTTGAACTTGCGGGAGAGAAACCATGGGAGAGGAAGAGGGTTAACAGGAGGGGTTTGATAGTGGAGAAATGCAAGGGAAAGGAAAGTGTGTTCGGGGACAAATGTGAAAGTAGACCCTAAATAGCCACATGACAATAATGGCTAGCGAATGAAGGAGAAAATTCTTGTTCTCTAAGAAGTCAAGGGAACTGTTTCCTGAGATGTATCATAATACAAGGAGAGGTCTAAAGTTAGTGTCAAAGTGAAAAATAGTTTACAATTATAGCTTCTTGTAGAACTCGGCAGGCCCCCTTTTAATTTGAAGCATTTGCAAGGAAGTAGGAAATAGAAAAAGAATCATCAACAATTGAACGTACCGAACAAATGGTCACAAGAGAGAAATTTCGTCTGGAACGTACTTTCTATTTTTTAATTTGTTGTATTGCACACAACAGATAATTCTAACCCGCCGAATTTCTACTATATGTACTTCGCTTTATAGTTTTGAACGCAATTAAACTATTGACATGATGCAATCTATGCTTAAACGGGCAAAACCAAATAAAGGGAGATGTGGCCGCAATGCCTTATTCTAGAAGAATGTTGTAGCACTTGTTTCTAGCTATAAGCTTGAGTAAGTGTAGGAAACAGATGATGCAGGGATATGTAACGACAACATAGCCCTTCTAATGATTAGTCATATGAGTGAAATATAGATTACAAATTTTGATTGGACAACGTTACGTTTTTTAGAAAAGGCGAAGACATGAATGGAAATCAAAAAGTAAATATGTTGGAACCAAATACTTGCAAGTCCCACATCACCTGATCTTTTTTCTTTTTCTTTTTGTCATTTGGGCCATCCTTCGATCCTCCAGCGCATGAAAGACTATAAAAATGGGCATGAAATGTACGATGGAAACGCCGAAGGGTTTGCATGGAAGAAGTAAAAATGGAGGGATTGAAATTACGCAAAATGTGCGATGGAACGTGAAAGGGATGCATCGAGGAAAATTAAGTTTGAGGGAGTGAAGAATTGGAGGAGGAAGAGGGGAGATGAAGAAAGGGCTAGAGGGAGGAGAAGTAAACCGATGGGAAAGTAGTTGGTAGAACCATTATGTTGAAATGTTACTTCTTGCGACCGAGCGCATTTGAACCATGTGCCTTTTTTGTCAATTATTTGAAAGAGAATGGGGATGTGATTTAAAGGTTGTTGAGGAAATGTACTTTGGACAATGATAAGTTTGAATGGAAACTTGCATTTGCTAGAATCGATAACTCTACATATGTTAGATATAGAAAATGTATGTGTAAGGTTTTTTATGTCACTGATTTCATGCACCTCAACCTTCCACTTTCCCTATTGTATGTAAGGAACATCCATATATGCTCCCACTAATGTTTGAAACTTGATGTCTACATTTGTCAAATACGAATGCAAGGGGTTTGAGGGAGGAGAAGTGCAAGGGTGGGTAAAAGCCTTTGCATTTTTTGGCTAGAACACACACAAATGCAAGGTGAATTCACATGCATGTTTCATGGGACATTGTAGAGATAAGGAGATGTGGAGTTGACCAGGCATCCCAAGGTATTTATTACATGCACATGTGAAGTTAGGTTTTCTTTCTAGATGTTAGGGAAACGATCAAGGTTCCCATTGTCAACAATCCTAGTGGTGTAGTCTACCAATGACCAACAATGTCAAAGAATTTTATTTGGGTGACATTTAATTTGATAGATATTAAGACAAAGATATGAACAAAAAGTTACCAAGAAAAAAGGTGAGAATTAAATACCTACATATCTCAAGATCATCTGTCGGACGACATTTAACTTGGTAGGTAAGACATAGACATGAATTAAAAGTTGAAAATAAAATGATAGAAACTAAATCGGTGCATACCATGCAACTATTCCATAGCTCAAATTGTCCCCACCCAAATAATATTTGTTATCTTTCCTCCACTTTATAGTATAGATCTTGGTCGCACTATTCATTTGAATGCAATTTGTGCTTTCACAGAGCCAAAAAAAGAAAAAATTCCAAAAGGTTCAAGGTCAAACACCCATCCACAAAGCCTTTTTCTTGTAGAACTTTATAGTTTGAAGATAAGAATTGGCATTGCTGTACAGAGATCTGACTGCTTTAAGTGGAGACCCCTCAACCAATGCAGACGCCATGAAAACCCCTCAACACACGTCAGACGCCAAAACGGAATGCCACGCATACCAAAAAAAATGCCACTCAGAAAATTTTGGCCGAATTCACGTGTCAGAGAAATAATGCAGCAGGAAATAATGGATGAACCGAGGATGTGAAATGCGGTCTGATTTCTTGTGTGGATGAGGAGTTTTGAAACGTGTATGAGATATACAGCAGGCGGTCAGAAGGAAACAAACGCATGCCCATTGAGACAGAGGAAACACAAAGAACTACTACTGCGGGAAAATAGATAAGTGACATGATTTAATTTAATCAATGATTTCCTTGGCAAGCGATAGAGAGGCAGAGGCATTAAAAAAATGTAACACTGCGATCTGGATCTGTAACCGTATCTGAAACGGGTTCAATCGTCTCTAACAGGAAACATGCACAGGTGAAGCGGGAAGGATTCTACGTGGACTTGTTTCCACCTGTAGATTTTCAATGCATGTACCTGGGCATGCTTTGCTTACTTGATTTCCTGCCAAACGTACAATTCATTCCAATAGTATAACACCTTCGGCCTAATAAAAAACTCCATAACTATCAGATAAATATCTACATGCTTCCCCCAAAGTTATCACAGTTTCACATTTTTTTAATGGTGGATTAAAATATTATAAACATCAGTATTTGGCAACTACGTAAAACAAATTTAAATGCAATTATATCTGGGTATATCCTTTTTCTTTGGCATTTTGATAGCGATTTTAACTATATTCTTGATTGTAGCATTTTTACCTAGCTGTGACACTATGTATTAAATCCCTAAAATCAATTTTATTTTTTTTGTTTTATAAGTTGTTTTATTTTTATTACCTTATTTTCACAAGTGTCTCATAATGTACAAATGTGGATATTGTTAATTGAGACTACAACAATATGAAATATAATTAGTGTACATATTTCAATGTTTGATTCCAACAAAAGGGAAAAGGTCCATTTGGTTGACAATGATGGCTCACAAAGAGCCTACCAAGATTTGGTTTCCTAAAAGTAAGGAATGGGACTAGGTTTAAGTTCTATCCCCATCTAAATGAGATTAGAGTAATGAGGAGAGAATTTTTTGGATTGTTTGTGTATAAATATATATAGGGAATGCCAAATGTAATTATCTCATTCTGAATTGACAATCTAATTTGGTTGTGTCACAAATTTAAGCAACTTCTAGATGGTGTAATCATAGTTTGTAAAGAGGAGTTGTGGATACCAAGTTTTTATGTGTATGAAAAAATTCAACAAATAACAAGGTTTATGAGTTGAATTTTGTTTGAAGATGATTATAATGAAGACCCCACCAAAATCCATACAATCATAATAGGTTGATGTTTCTATGAGATACAACCAAACAAAGACTAGCATAATGCAATCAACAAGCAATTGTGCAATGCAATAATTAAACGAACCTGGCTTGGGGCTCAGGGGGTGACCTAATAGACAACACTCTAAACAAGGGTTATGTGCATGTATAGAAGATTTGTGACAAGAGTAGTGAAATGGGGCGGGGGGGTGGAGGGGGAGAGTGTGCATGAGAGATAGAGATAATAAAACACAAACAATAAATGTGTTTTATTTATTTGTTCTCCATAGTATACTCTTGAGAAAGATGTAAGACTATTATATTCTATTCAAATAGATAATTATCTTGCTAGCTAAGGTTACAAATATGTATATGTAGATTACAAGCTGAGAGGGTGTGAAGAAACATTACGAAGGTCAAACCATTTCCAAATGTTACACTTAATCTTCCATTCATTATGTGATCTAGTTTATGGGTGCGTAGTTTGTTGTTAGATGTGTTGGCATGACCTGTGTCTCAAGGGTGTTATCTAAAGGCACAATGATTATGTTTCTTAGTGTCTATAGGGTAACACAAAGAGTAGTTGAGTTCCATGAGGTGTGATTTGACCTCTACAATGTGCCTTGAAGGTGTGTCAAAGTCTATGGAAGCCAATGGGAGACATTGTAGAAGGTTGGGCACATGCACAGGTGACGCCAAGTATGACCAACACAAATTTTACTGCGTTACTATAGGAGTGCGAGAAATGTGGAAGTTGGATTGATGGTCTTGGAGGAATTGCGACTGTAGGGTTGATGTTTTGGAGTTTTGAGGTCCATTGAGAAGGAATTACAAGCCTAGGCTTTTACGTGTTGCTTGGTGACCATTTGGCTTGTACATGGGCATATAATACTCCTATGATTTCATTATGACAAGACATGTTCTATAATGACTGTTGGGGTGGTAGGTTGTATGTAATGTTCGTGAAAACTTTCAATTATGACCTCAAATTTGATGTCCATTTGACTGTCACCAAGAAGTTTTTCCTTTATCCTGGGGAAGTGAATCGAAAAATCGTAATACCTTGGATGTAATATGGTGGAGTTTGGAGCCCAATTTTTTTCTATAGAAATATTTTTGCAAGCCTTACACATTAATGTCTAACTAGATTGACACTATTTCTCTACATTAAATGGGAATTTTGTGAAGAAGGTAATGTAATTATTAATAAATGTAATAGCCTAAAAATTGAAAATACAGGCCTTGAGATTCATGTCTCAAGGTTTGATGTCGAGGCTCATATACTTTGATTGTTTTTAATGGGACATGCAAGAGGAACCATTATGATAACCATTGATCTAAGGCCTATGAGGTGTCTTGATATGAAACACTCCAAATGAGGATTTAGATATGTTATGTGTGTGTTCAAAATATTTATGAGAAGAGTAGTCAATTGAGAGAGACATATCACATAAAGTTGGGTGCGTATATGGGTGGCACCAAGTATGAATTGCAAAGATTGCGTCGCGCCACTACAAAAGCTTGTCCAACATGTGTGGAAGGTAGATTGATGGTCTTGGAGGCATCATGAACCTATGTGTGAGGTTTTGGAGTACATAGTCCATTGAGAAGGAACTATGTGAGCCACAAACTACTAGAATAGACTTGGTATAACACAAAAACCATTATTAATAGATGCTTTTGGATCACAATCCTTATCTTATCAATGTGTGTAACCATTTTCATAACATTCTTGACATTTTCATGCCGCAAAAAAAGGTCTAATCTCCACAAAAATGGACTTATTTTCCTTTGGCTCTCACTTGTAATTGCTTACCAAATTGTTAATACAAGTATTATCCTACAAACTCTAAATTTCATAGACGTTTTACATTTTTACATTATTTTGATGGTCTGGACAATCTTTTATGGAATTGTGTATCTATATTTGAGTTAGTATGAATTATGTCTAATTTTTCACCAATATTAAATGTTACAATTCTACATTGTGCAACAAATAATAAGGGACAATATCATGTTGATGATTTTCCAAATGATATATATTATGCAATTGGTTGAGTATGAAATGCTTCATTAATTGGCATTTAAGGAAATTTATACTATGCATTTGGATGAATATGAAATGCTTCATTAGTTGTTGAATGAAAATGTTTGCATAGTATACACCAATTTATTTGATATAAAATTAACATTTAGCGTTCCACGCTTAGATATGTTAGTGGAATAGATATCTTAATAATGCTTTTTAGATGTTTATCTAAACTATGTGAAAAATCTAATATCATTTTTTAATGATATTTTATGATTGAACATGGAACGAATTCATATATTTATTGAAGTAAACATACTGATTTGGTAAATCCTATTATGTAAATGAAAAACCACATATAAAATTTGAAAATTTAAATTTATAGAGTTTCACATAAATAGTCTTTGTTCTAATGGTATGTTTCCTTATGCATTTTTTAGATTTATCAAAAAAAAATCTTAAAACTTATGCTGACAACTAAATTATTCAATTGTTTACCACGCCTTATAAAGTTCATGTAATGTAATGGTTGTAATTACATGAAGGAAAATTCAGAATGTAAATATTTTTCTGAATTTTAATTTTATATTTTAGACTTCTTGAAGTTTCTAGACCCTTTCTAAAGCTTTTTAAGTTTCTTTAAGTGCTAAAAAAATACTCACAAGTTAATCTTATATGTGTACCTATGCATTCCACTTTAGTTTGTCATGTTTATCTTTATTTACTTGCTCTCAATTCACTTTATACTAACATATAAGTTGAACTTCTTGGAGTTTTGTGAAATCAACAAGTATCTAAAAGACATATTGAGCCCATATACTATTAAATGGGAGGAAGCACGTTCAGGATAATCAGTCTCAGTTAAGTGTCTCGCGTTGGATTAGTTTGACCCTGTCAAGTTTGTCTCGCCGGAAAATTACGCCAGTTGATCATAAATTTGACAATTGTTCACATGTTTTCCATGATTTTTTAGCAACAACATTGGTGAGTGACTTGTGGAAGGAGCTATGAGAATCCCAATCAGTTGTCCTTTACTAAGGTAGAGACTTCTACCAAAGCATTAATTAGCAAGTGTTTATCCAACATTATGGTTGTCTATTTTATACCTATAAAAAGCTTTAACAAAATCTTGGGGAACCTCTAAAATTTCTAGCTTACAAAAACAATGGAGATATCCATCTTAGTACTCCAACTAATACCTTTTCTCCTGATGACTTGATAAAAGAGTCTCAACTAGGATAACTTTGCATAGCATCCTACTACTTCATATCTAGAATCATAATTGGACTTCTTATCCTAAATATATAACCCTTGTAGCTCCAAATCTATCATAAGAAATACAACAAAATGATATAGCTATATTGGATAACATCTCTTTTTTGCAAACTTCTAATAAGGAGGGTTTTTTCAATAAAGGAATCTACAAAATTATTCTTACATATATAACATTTTTATGCTGCAAATTCTTGGTAAAAAAAGGCATTAGATTATAAGGACCCTTTCAAAATGTTCTTCCTATGAAAAATTTGAATCCCTTAGAGTTGAATACTCTTTTTCAATACTGATGAATGTGGTGTAGACACAAAATCTATGCACTTGGGTACATTTCTAGGTCTTAAAACATACTAATGTATACATGATTCCTAAGCAATAAAACCAGAGGTTGACAACTCTTTTTGGTTTTTTGGGTTCCTTTATCTCTTGCACTTTTTTGTCTTTACACATCTTACAGCTTTGTTTGCATTTGACTGATTTGTCTTTTGATGGCCTCGGACAATAGCGCTAAGTTAGGGCACAAGTGCCTAGACGCTCCTATCCCTCCAAGGCGTTCATGTCCCTCTCTTTCTTCTTCCTACTCTTTTGGGTCCTTTTCGCTTCTTATTAACCTTTTTACACTTTGGGTCAGCCTTCCAGTTGTCAATTACGAAATTCAAATAAGAGAATCATATATATACTTAGTTACTTCTGTCAAATAAAAGGTCAAGCATCATAAGCATTATCTATCACCACCTAAGCTTGCACAAAGGCACAAGAGCATTACAAGACATATATCTAGCACATCCATACAAAGGAAAAGTGATGCATTTATCTGCATACACTGCATAGGAGGGGAGTTCATTCTATTCCATTACACACATTTTACATACTCGGAAAAATCTAGATCCAGCCCGCTATCATCGTGCAACTTGCACAAGGGAAACCTAGGGCACGGGACATAGATACACACACATACACATACACAACGAACTACATGGAGTCTAATATGTAGTACAATGCTCGTTTGTAAGTTCACTCTTTGGGTGACCGCTAGGGTCATTTCAACTCCACATTCTGCATCTTTTTTTATTAGATTTGATGTGGTTTGTGGGCATGTGCAACTAGTTGTCTATTTTGCACGTTATAGGTGTAATCAGAACCCTAACGACGAAGTCAGATAGACAAAGTGAATATTGGAGTGAAGACCTTTTGACCCAGAAAAGATCAAATTCCAAGCATCTGAGAAGACACAGATGCCTAGACCAGTCATTATCACTTGGGGTGCTCTTGTCCTCTTGTGGGAACTCCTGTTCGGCACAATTTTGAATTCTCAAACCCTCGGTGAGCCCTATTAACATTGTTTCCATTCTGTTCCAACAAATACACAATCTCGATCATTCCCAGATCAGTTGTACAGACAATATATCAGATCTAAGCATACATGCAAATAAAAGCGGATATTCTACCAGAAGAAATATACAAAACAAGAGACATAAATCAACACCAGATTTAACGTGGTTCACCCAGTGTGGGCTACGTCCACCAAGAAACAAGCCAATCTATTATCCAAAGCTTTGACAAGATATACAATGAAGATTTACAATCTTCCACACCTCTCAGATGTTCAGTACTTTCTTCCTTCAAGCTTTTGCTCTACCACCAAGAATTCTCTCTCACCAACCTTTTTCAATTTCTTTCTAATTCTTGTTTATCATTACTTCTAAACCCTAGCTTTTGTGCTTATATAGTCGTTTATAGACTTAGGGCACTTAGCCATGCAATTACAATCAATAAATCTATTTTAATGCTAAAAATAGATATAATTCCCGAGAGTTAATTAAAACTTCATCGCACAGGTAACCGACGCCGGTTCTGCCTAACCATCACCGGTTCCTACTTGCCCTTGACCGATGTTGGTCTTCCCTGACCGATGTCAGTCTGCCCTTAACCGATGTCGGTTACTGTGTTTTCCAGCAAGTTCCAATTACATGCTAAAATGAAGTAATTGAGCTCCACAACTCAACAATCTCCCACTTGGAGTTTAATTACTGCACCATACCTATACAACGTCATTCTTGGATCCTTCCTTGGCTTTGTTTCTTCCTCTTCAAGTCTCAAACTCGAAGACCAACAGAAGTGGAGTGTAGCTCCAACTTCTCCTTTGCTAATGGCTTCGTTAGCATATCCGCAGGGTTCTTGCTCGTATGAATCTTTTCTAGATTCAACTGTCCATCCTCCAATACCTGTCGTATGAAGTGATACCTCAACTGAATGTGTTTCGTTCTCGAATGAAACGCTGAGTTCTTTGCCAAATGAATTGCACTCTGACTGTCACTAAACAGTTTACAATCACTTTTCTCCTTTCCCAACTCTTCCATGAACCTACTCATCCATATCATCTCCTTGCTAGCCTCTGTAGCTACAACATACTCTGCCTCTGTAGTAGACAAAGCCACAACCTTCTGCAATCTTGAAATCTAGCTAACTGTCATTCCACCTACTGTGAAAATATATCCAGTAGTGCTCCTCCTACCATCCAGATCTCCAGCCATATCTGAATCAACATAGCCACGTAATGAAATATCCAAACCTCCATAGCATAACTACATGCTAGATGTCCCTTTCAAATACCTGAGTATCCATTGGACTGCTTTCCAATGCTCTTTACCTGGATTAGCCATATATCTACTCACAACTCCCACTGCCTGTGCAATGTCTGGTCTGGTACAAACCATAGCGTACATGAGACTTCCAACTGCTGAAGCATATGGCACTCGTGTCATGTATTTGACCTCCTCATGTGATGAAGGACACTGATCTTTGCTCAATTTGAAGTGTCCAGCCATAGGTGTGCTAACAGGTTTTGCATTCTGCATGTTGAACCTTTCTAACACCTTGTAGATATAATCCTCCTGAGACAAATACAATTTCTTGTTTTTCCTGTCTCTATGTATTTGCATGCCAAGGATTCTTTTTGCAGCTCCTAAATCCTTCATAGAAAATGTGTGAGCTAGCTTTCTCTTAAGCTCACCAATGTCCTGCATACTAGATCCTGCAATAAGCATATCATCCACATACAGTAACAAAATAATATAGCTCCCATTTTCAAGCTTCTTGAAATAAACACAATGGTCAGATTCACATCTCAAGTAACCATGCTCATGCATAAAACTATCAAACCTCATGTACCATTGCCTTGGAGCTTGCTTGAGCCCATATAGGCTCTTTTTCAACCTGCACACTAGTTTCTCCTTACCCTTGACTTCATACCCAAGCGGCTGCTGCATATAAATTTCTTCATCCAAATCACCATGAAGGAAATTCATCTTCACATCTAGTTGCTCTAAATGCAAATCTTCTACTGCAACTAAACTCAATACAGTACGAATAGAAGTCATCTTAACAACAGGAGAAAATATTTCACCAAAGTCAATACCTACTTTCTGTGCAAATCCCTTTACTACAAGCCTTGCCTTGTACCTTTTCTGTCCACCCTCTTCTTCCTTAATCCTGTAAACCCACTTGTTCTGCAATGTCCTCTTACCTGCTGGCAACTTAACCAAATCCCAAGTTTGGTTCTGTTCCAAGGAGTCCATCTCCTCATCCATGTCATGCTCCCACTGAACGTGAGTCTTATCCTGCATTGCTTCTTCAAAGCTCTCTGGTTCACCACTATCAGTCAACAATAAATAAAATAGAGAAGGTGTAAATATTTCTGGAAGTTTACTTACCCTTTGTGACCTTCTCACAGGAGTTTGGGGTACCGGAGGCTCTATCTGGGCCTCCTGAACATTAGTATCAACTTCTGATAGTGACCGACGCCGGTCACCTCTAACCGATGTCGGTTCTACTAACCGATGTCAGTTTTGATCCTCTGTAACCGTCGGCGGTTCATCTGACCGATGTCGGTCAGGGACTAACCGACCACGGTTACTGTGTATTTCTGTAGGTGTTTCTTTAAAACCTGAGAGTTCATTTTCATCAATAAACTTCTCAATTTTCTCATCCTTGGGTACCAAAATTTGATCCCTGTACATTCTCTTTTCATTCCATTCAACATCACGACTCCTAATAATTTTAGAATTCTCTAAATCCCAAAAATGGAAACCGAAATCACCAGATCCATAACCAATGAAAGTGCACCTCTTGGATTTTGCATCCAACTTTTTTCTATTTTCCTTATCAACATGCACAAAAGCTTCTGAACCAAAAACTTTAAGAAAAGAAAGATCTACCTCTTTTCTGGTCCAAGCTTCCTCTGGTATTCCTCCATCTAGTGAACTTGAAGGGCCACAGTTAATCAAATAAACCATTGTATCAACTGCTTCTGCCCAAAACTGCAAGGGCAATCCAGAATGTATCCTCATACTTCTAGCACGTTCCATGATTGTCCTGTTCATTCTTTCTGCAACACCATTCTCTTGTGGTGTTCTTGGAACCGTTCTTTCTCTACGTATCCCATTCACTGAACAATAATCATTGAAAGCCTTGCTACAGTATTCACCACCATTGTCAGATCTAAGGCACTTTAACTTAGAATTTGATTCATTCTCAACAAGGGCTTTCCATCTTTTAAAAGTCTCAAAAACATCAGATTTACGTTTAATACAATAAACCCATACCTTTCTTGTAGCATCATCAATGAAAGTAACATAATACTGGGATCCTCCATGAGAAGCTACCTGAGCTGGTCCCCACACATCTGAGTGTACAAGCTCCAATTTCTGCTCCTTCTTAGTTGCCCCAACTTTGAGAAATCTCACTCTCTTTTACTTTCCAAAGATACAATGCTCACAAAAATCAAGATCTAAATCTTTCAAATCTGATAACTTACCCTTAGCCTTTAAGATCTGCATTCCTTTTTGACTCATATGACCCAAGCCGATTATGCCACATGCATGCATCTAAATCTGAAGTAGATAATGTAGAAAAGGAATCAGTAATACAGGTAGATAAATATAACGTTCCTACCTTCTTACCTCTTGCCACAACAAAATCACCCTTGGTGACTTTCCAAGAGTCTCCTGTAAAAGTAACCATGCAACCAGATTCACCTAGTTGCCCTGCAGAAATAAGATTCCTCCTGAGGCTTGGCACATGCCTCACATCTTTCAATACCCATGTATTTCCATTCTGTAATTTTAGATGAACTTCCCCTTTACCAGTAATACTGCAAGGTTCATCATCACCCAAATAAACATGCCCAAAATTTCCCTGGACATAATTTCTGAAATAACCCTTATTAGGGGTTGCATGGAAAGAAGCTCCTGAATCTAAAACCCATGATTCAATTCTATTGTCCAAAGAAAGAATAAGAGCATCTTGCATTACCTCTGATGAAGCAAGATTCACCTCTTTACCTTTGTCTGGTTGTTGATTCTCTTTATCCTTTGACCAACAATCTTTCTTTGCATGTCCTTTCTTTCCACATTTCCAACAAGTAATTCCCTTACTTCTGGATTTAGATCTGCTTTCCCTTGACTTTGATTTCCCATTACTCTTACTCTTGGATCTCTCCTTCTGCCTACCCCTGCTTTCTACATTCAAAGCATTTCCAGATGATGTTTCCTCTGTACTCTTCCTGCGAATTTCTTCATTCAAGATTATACTAACCACATCATCAAACTTCAAAATATTATTAGCAGATGTTGTATTACTAACAACCATTACCAAGTTGTCCCAACTATCAGGAAAAGAACATAAGAATAAAAGTGCTTTTACTTCATCATCAAATGGTATAGCAACTGATTTTAACTGATTTACAATAGATCGGAAATCATTCAAATGACTAGAGGCAGATTCACCTTCATGCATCTTAGAACTAAATAGTTTCTTCATCAAATAAACTTTATTTGAAGCACTAGGTTTTTCATATAAATTAGCAAGAGATTTCATTAAGTCTACCGTAGAAGCCACTTCTGTAATATTGGAAGCCACGGATGCTGTCAGGCTCAATCTTATAGATCCCAAAGCCTTTCTGTCAAGAATCTTCCATTCTTCATCAGTCATCTTCGTAGGTCTAGACTTCTCATCCAACGGTAAGTACAAATCTCTTTGATACAGATAATCCTCAATCTGCATCTTCCATAATTGATAATTTTGGCCATCAAATTTCTCTACCTTGTATTTATTATCTTCTACCATTGTTGTAGCTCCCACTCAATCAGAAAACCCTCTGTGAGTAAATCTGTCAACACACAAAACCCTCAAACAAAGCTCTGATACCAGTTGTTGGGGTTAGCACACCGGTTGTACAGACAATATATCAGATCTAAGCATACATGCAAATAAAAGTGGATATTCTACCAGAAGAAATATACAAAACAAGAGACATAAATCAACACCAGATTTAATGTGGTTCACCCAGTGTGGGCTACGTCCACCAAGAAACAAGCCAATCTATTATCCAAAGCTTTGACAAGATATACAATGAAGATTTACAATCTTCCACACCTCTCAGATGTTCAGTACTTTCTTCCTTCAAGCTTTTTCTCTACCACCAAGAATTCTCTCTCACCAACCTTTTTCAAGTTCTTTCTAATTCTTGTTTTATCATTACTTCTAAACCCTAGCTTTTGTGCTTATATAGTCGTTTATAGACTTAGGGCACTTAGCCATGCAATTACAATCAATAAATCTATTTTAATGCTAAAAATAGATATAATTCCTGAGAGTTAATTAAAACTTCGTCACACAGGTAACCGATGCCGGTTCTGCCTAACCGTTGTCAGTTCCTACTTGCCCTTGACCGATGTCGGTCTTCCCTGACCGATGTTGGTCTACCCTTAACCGATGTCGGTTACTGTGTTTTCCAGCAAGTTCCAATTGCATGCTAAAATGAAGTAATGATTCCTTGAAAAAGTTAAACATTATGTGTATACCTCCTTATGCCCATCACTTATGTGTACTCGTGGTCTTGTCACAATATTCCAAAACATGGGGTCTATCAATGTGCAATGAAACAATCCCATTATTGTTGGGTCGTGTACTATTAAGATCCCATGCCATGATCACTGCCTAATTAATCTAACAGTATACTATTCTTCTTAAACAACCTTGAATCCATACACATGCAATGTGTTCCCTTCAATCATTCATGCGCGTATGTCACATGTCCTATACCTATGTGTTGTGCTATCAATCCATGTTGTAAGAACCCTTGAAGAAGACAAAACTGAAAGGAAACACTAGAGGATCATCTATTTAAAATACCACATAAATCACCTGGATTGGGGCCCATATGGAAGCTTGTCATAAAAAATCATAGTGTCTTTGATGACCCATCGTGAAGTCCATAATTTTTTAGCTAAGTGACGGGTTACAATGTTTCCATTGTTTTATGAAAAAAACGGTTGTCATGGCTAGAATCTACACTCAGAAATTTGGTCAAGTCATAAGGGACTCTTTGTCTCTCAGTCCTTCACATGAGAAGCTCATTAGTTGTCTTTGACAGTAGATGATCCAAAGGACTAATAACACTAATGCAAAACCATGAGGTAGATATAGTAAGTGACTAGTGCTTGTGTCCATCTTTATGGTCTTTTAACTTTAAATTTACATTAGAAAGGTTCAGGTCTTGGTGGTAGGATTCCCACTCATATAAGGTACCAGTAGTGATTCAATGGGGATTAGGGGATACAAAATACAAGTGTTGATAATCCCTATATCAATGTGAAAGAGAATATACCATTATGAAGTGGTGGACAATTTGAGAAGAAAGGATTGAGGGTTATCCCTAGCTGATAGCTCAAGGGCATCCATTTGGGTGAACTATTCAATGCATACACATTTTTTTTGAAGGGGAATTGCAATTTAACATTTACAGCTGGATCTTAGCTACCATCCGATATGGTGCTTCATTGGCACAAGGGAACCTAGGAGCATTAAGGTCACCCATAAAGTATGTGAATGGAACAAGTTTGTTATGGGTTTGGAAAGATGTTTAGTACATGTTCTTCGATCGTAACTAAACCTATCTAATTAGTAAGATCTATATTCTGAGGTTAAAAAAACTAGTAACTAATAATGAAATAACCGATTTTGAAATGTACATGTAATTTACTAACAATATTGATTCCTTATCTTTGAGGGTATTTGAATAAATATGAATTATAGTTTGAAATAGGAGTTTGGATAAGGTTTACCTATAGGAATGAAACTCTACCTCAAAGTGATGTCCTTTTCAGGTGATACCCATAGGAATCCTAATAGTTATGTGCTGTTACAAAGACAGAGTGTCTAATGGACACAACATAACTAAATTACAGTAGTTGATGTTTGATCCTAGATTGTCTATGCATGCTCACAAATCTTCAGATGTCGAGGGTGCCTACAGGAGCACCTGTAGACCATACAGTATGAGCACTCTGTGTCCAAGAGTTTTGAGCTTAAGACTTCTGAGTAGGATGGAATGGTATACACTTTTTGTTCTACAAATGTCTCCAATCCTATCAGTGTTATTGGGACCTTCAAGAATATCCTCAACCTTATGTTGCAAAAATTTGACTATAGAACTATCACTACTTTGCTTTGTAAAACCCCATATAAAACATGGTAACTGCCTTAGCATTTGGTTGATATACTGATTTCCCAAAATCGGGCGTTCACTTTGGGTAACAATATTTACTCGATCTAATAATGGTTTTTTACAACTAAGCATTGCACTACTATTCAATAGTACTAATATAACCCCATACCTTGTCAATTGTACATTAAGTTCTAAGGTGTCATTCGTCAATAACCTCCACCGATTGTAGCTAGTTGTAACTGAAGGTAACTTTTCATAATGGTGGATGGAATCCCATCATTCTTCAACACCTTTCCCGCTGTGGTGCTTCCAAGCCCTGGTATGTAAATTTGATTACACCATAATTTATCACTAGTCCATTTTCCTTAGTCAATGCCCAGATCCTAGCTGAACTTTCTTGCCAGTTAGTCTTAGTAGAATTCCTAGCCATTTAAGATAGTAGGTATCTTTGCTTATCCACTAGTTGGCCATTTCAGGGTCAAATTAAGAATTTCATGATCACTATGTAAACCAGTACCTATAGAATGTTATCAAAGTTAAAAAGACTTCATAATTATCAACTCTATAAGTACTCTCAATATTATCTATACAAACCAAGACCATGGCACATAAAAATATCTAGGGTGCCCATGGGACCATCATTCCTAGTCCACATGAGTATATGTCATGTACTAGAGATGACAATGCTTGTGGACCATTTGCATTACGACACAACACTATGAGAGATGAAAAAACTTGCATTCCATAACTGCACAACTTTTATTAGAAAAATATCTACACATAGTTAGATTTGATACATCACTAGTAGTGACTAATGGGTCAACAATGAATATCTTTTCCCTAATACAAGTTCACACAAATCCATGTATAAACTACATCCTTGCTTACTCTGGACTTTTGTATAGCAACACTAAAATTAGTAAAAAAGTTTCCACCATTGTGGCAGCTGAGGTCAATCATTTTCACCATAGTCCAATACTTATTTCCCATAGTAGAAATATATCTATTGACTAATCCTACTACATGTGTTATGTTATGGTCTTGTGCATATCACCACACACATTAGGCTTCCTATCACACTTACATAAGGAACTTAATCCATGTCTTATGTATTTGAAATTTGCATAGCTAGTATGTTCTAACCAACTTGATGTGAAAGGTGCGATGGAGAGGGTTTCATCTTACCATATTGCCAAAATTTCCAACACATTCTTAATTCATAGAGCTTTTGCACACTAGGCAAGAGCTTCCTATTTGAATCATTTCACCAAACTCTCTCGTAAATAAACCCCACAACACAGAGATCTTTCAAGTCCAAACTACACGGATAACTAATATTATATGTGATCCTGACTCATTTCCTTGCAATTTCTAATTACCTCAATAAAATAGTCATACACGTAGATTTTTAACTCATGATGAAAAATCATTTTCCTCTCTCTCTCTCTCTTAAGTACACATTAAGGTTTCCACTTTGCTACATGTAAGTTGCTTAAGTTTAAAAACATACTTCTATGCTGCAATTTCATCCCACATCCTTGGTGATTAGTTTCAAGCCAGTGCACAAATTATTCATTTTAGGTGGCATATGCAGTCATTTGGTGAACCCCAAATTGGATATGAACACTATTTAATCATTGACAATATGTATAGGCTCTTCATTCATTCAAGCTCCCCATGCAAAAACTATGGTTTCTGGAATCCATCTTAATCTATTCATTCATTATCCTAAATGTATACAACAACAGCTAAAACAATCTAATCAAAGTCACATTTTGTAATAGAAGATAACCCTTCATTGAATTCATTTAACTCAACCTAAGAAGAACCCTTGGCTAAAAAATAAAAAATCCTTATACTTCTCATACTTTACCTTGAGCATTGCACTTGTACTATGATAAAATCACTTACAGACCCATATCAATTTCTGAGGACAAGGTAACTTTCACAATAAATGCAAAGTCTACGTTCTTATTTAGAGATACTACAATATGATTCCTGCATGGTTTTATTCAAAAAATCTCCCTCCTTGGATTAACAAGAGATTGGATTTAAATGTGCTTTGGATCGATCAATCAATCTGACCTTAAAATTAATAGTATAATGAAATTCCAATGAGCTAACACTTTTTAAGCACTCTGCAGACCCATTGTATTTTTTCCTACATAGGGTTTGTCCATCTCTATTCATGGCTTTGATAACATCCCCAAGCGTGTCTTAGGTACTGTTCAAATTTAGTGGTCATTATTGCTCCATGTACAATTAATACCTTTGTGTCATGTCTTTTGGCTTCCCTTTAATAACCTTAATTATAATATTCTTCTCAGGTTCCAGACCTTGGGATCCATGTTATGCATACGGTCCCCTCTGGATACTACATGCATATCTTAAACTACAAGATCAAGGCACTGTTTACGATGTACTAGGCTGATCCATCACCTATTGAGTATTGTAATCTCTATTGAACAAACTACTAATATCCCTACTTCCTCTGAATATTACTCAAGAAATTTTCTAGGTATGGGTTAGGGTATGAATATTTTCTCTACCACTTTGGCTTCTCTGATACACATGTAGATCAAGAAGAACATAGAAATCACAGAGCTTTGGAGGACCTACCTCGCACGATCACAAAATTTTGGGTTAGGATATCAACCTCCTTCTACACCTACTAAAAATACTTATAACATTTTTCATGTTACTTCACTTCCCTTGTACTACATCTGATCAACTCATTTGTGATGATGCATCTACTCTTTGGGGTACCTTAGATACTATTTGCTACCGATAATGTGCTACTTGACTATATGGGTGCATCCTATTATCATCTTACCTCTTTGCACCATAATTAGGAATCATCCTTCACCTCTTACTAATATAGTTTACCTTGGATAATCTGACGTCACCAGTTGATAAGCATTTGATCCAGCCCAACACTATTCCTATTGATCTATATATTGAAGATCTTTCATCTCTTCTCTAATGAATCAAAAAATACAATACAGTTCTTGGGAACATACATGAACATCCATGCATAGTTTTGTCTAGCCGCCTCTCTCACCCTTGCTGAACAAAAGGATATCAAGAAATTCCTTCATGATTTATGGATATTTTCACATGGGATTATAGTGATATGTTGGGTATTGATACATCTATGGAAATGCATAATATTGTCCTTAACCCGGGTTCCAAATATGTCCAACAAAAAATTCTAGTAAGATGCACCCTAAAGTAGCCCTCTTGGTCAAAGAAGAAATTCAAAAGCTTCTAGACACAAACTTTATTTACGCTATCGAATGATCCTAAATGGGTATCTAATATTGTCTTGCATAATGAAACCATCATGGTCGGGTTCATTTTTTGCATTGATTTTTGTGATTAAACAAATATTTCCATAAGGATACCTTTCCCTTTACAAACATCGACGTTATTGTTTTATACTGCAGATATGATATTATTTCCTTTATGGATGGCTTTGCGGGTTATAATCAAATCAATATCAACCCATCTGGCCAATTAAAAACCTCCTTCACCATGTCACGAGGTACATTTTCTATACAGTTAGGCCCTTTGGCCTTAAAAATTTTGGGGTCTACTTATCAATGTAGAAATTCCACATATATTCCATGACTACATTCACAAGATTCGAGGATTATGTAGATGACATCTTGGAAAAATCTAGGTGCATGGTAATCTACCCATGCGAAGGATCTGTGAATACTATTTAATGATTACAAAAATATCGTGTGCATTAAATGTCTTTAAAATGTGTTTTTTGGGATCACAGATTAGCGATAAATTTCATGGAGAAGCCTATCTATCAATTGTGGCATTGGGATATTAAACATTAACAAAATCAAAGCCATCATCGATATGCCTCCATACCAATGTAACTACATGAAATTACACTCATTATAAGGTCATAAATACAATCTATCTGATGCACTTCATATAGCACAACTTGCTATATAAGACCCAACCGTTCACACGAATCATGAAGAAAGATACCAAGTTTATTTGGGATGAGAAATGTCAACAATCATTTGACCATATCAAATCCTACTTGTTAAATCTACCTATTATAGTCCCTCCCATAGTTGATCAACCTTTCTTGTTGTACATCTCTACTGTGTTTCATGCCTTGTGGCACTTTATCGACACAACATAATGATTTTCAACTTGAAAGATCCTATATATTATATCAATCATAATCTACTCTCCTATGAATGTAACTATAGCTCCTCATTGAAAATTGTACATCGGTCTTGTCTTTATTGCAGAAAAATTGTGACATTATCTCCTTAACAATGAGGTATATATTATAACAAAAATTGACCAATTACGTTACCTCCTATCCCACACACAACTCTTAGGACATTTGGCACGTTGGGTCATGCTTCTCACTGAATTTTATTTTAATTTCATACCCAAAAAAGTAATAAAAGGATAGTTTATCTCTGATCAACTAGTTGCGGCACTCATCTCGGATGCATCACCCATTTCTAATTCTTTTTGTGACAATTTTATAGCCTATACCATTGAGCCATATACATGGACAATGTACTTTGATGGCTCTCATTTTTGATTTGGCACTAGAGCTGGGATAGTATTCATTACCCCACATGGTGACCCACTCCCCTTCACATATCAATTAGGGTTTTCTTGTACAAATAACATTGTTGAGTACGAGGCTCTCATTTTAGGATTTCTTACCGCTTAAAAGCTTCTCATTCACAACTTATGCATACACGGTGATTCTCAATTGGTCATCAACCATTTTAATGGTACATATAATACAAAGGAGGAGCATCTCATTCCATACAACACCCTTGTAAATGATCTTTTAGCTACTTTTGAGTCTTACTCCATTACTACTATTCCTCGCAAGGATAATCGTCATGCAGATGTTATGGATAGTGTCACATCGATCATCCCACAAGACATCATTAAAAAACAAGCTACTTTCATAATTACGCACTTATGACATCCCTCTAGTTTTGCATTACCTCTTCCATCTTGTGCTATCATGCACATTCAAGATAACGCTAAATGGCTCACGCTTATTTATAATTACTTATATAAGCAAACTATCCTTGACACCCTACAGCTTCATGAAGCTCACCGGTTACGTCGTGAGGCTACTCATTATGTTTTTGTTGGGACCAAATAATTCAAAAGTGCTATTGATGGTCATCTTCTCTGGTCCCTTTCACTCACAGATATTCCCATAACCATCTCGCAAATTCATGATAACATATGTGGTGGTCACTTCTTGGGTAAAGCTATGTTGCAAAAACTTTTACGCTAAGGGTATTATTGATCTACAATGGAACAAGATTGCCTTGAATACACTACTCGTTGTGAAAAATATCAAAAACATGGAAATCTCCATCATGCACATGCATATGACCTCCAACCCATTGTGCCTACTTGGCCTTTCTCACTTTGGGGACTTGATCTAATCGGTATGATTAATCCTGAATCGATAGATAGACATACATACATCATTACAACCATTGAATAGTTTACAAAGTGGGTCAAAGTCACTCCTCTACGCAACACCATTGGCTCAGACACTTGTAACTTTCTCACCACGCATATTATCACACATTTTTGGGTTCCTTCTACTCTAATCATTGATAATGGATCCTCCTTCAAAAATAAATATGTTAAGAATTTTTGTGCTAAATTTAAAATTAAATTATCATTCTCCACACCTTATTATCCACAAGGCAATGGCCAAACTAAGGCCACACCTAAAATATTGTCAAAATATTACACAAGACCATTGACTCTAGTGGTACCGAGTGGCATAATCAACTATTCTATGCACTATGGGCTTATTGTACTAGTGTTCGTACACCTACTAATGCTACCCATTTTTCATTTGTTTATGGTGTTGAGGTTGTTATCTGACTCGAACTCGAGATACCGCCCTTGTGGATATATCTCAAAGGCATCCTCAAAGACAATGAATATCATGAAAACTGATTACATGAACTAGAAATGTTGGAATCATGTCATGACCAAGCACTCGAACATCTATGTGCATATCAATCTCGCATCACTCATGCCCACAATCGAAAAAATCATTCTTGAGAATTCAACATCGATGACCTAGTCTTGATGGAAAATAAAAAATACAAATGTTGAGGATACTCTCAAAGGAAAATTTAGGCCCAACTAGCTTGGTCCATACATTATCACAGATAAACTTGGTGGTGGAGTATATCGCCTCACCACCCTTTTGGGTAAACCACTCAAAAATCCACTCAACATAATGCATCTTAAGAAATACTACACTTAGATTACCACAATGTGATCATTACCTGATGACAAACTCTCATGCTTCGGTTCACACTTGACTGTAGAGGGATTACTACAAATGAACCCCACACACTGCACAATAGGTCTTGCACACCGCATCTAGTTACACATCGCACATCCTACATCATACTAGTTGTCATTATACATATGTCATACTTCTATTATCTATAACTTTGGTGTTACATACTATTCATATTACACATTACATACACTATTAGGCTACCTATGCATATTGCATCACATGCTATACATAGTCTTGCATCCCATGCCTTGCATCATACACTATGCATATTCACATCATCCATTATACTAGTCATCATCACATATGAGTCTAGCACCATTTCATCCTACATATTGCATTACTAGTCCATTTACACACACTATACATTACACTTTATACATTTTACATATCTTGTATAGAATTCTACATACAATGCATTTACACATTCTATTCACCACATGGTCATTTATCATATGCATCAGATATAGTATATCATCTTTTACATGCTATACTCACCACCCTATGACACACTTTAGTTCCTTGTTCCATACTCGACTGTCGAGGGTTTACAAATTAAATAGGCATTATACTCATCACACGTTTACAATTTGACCTTTCATCATGCAACATTTCTATGATAGTGACACACATTATAGGCTAACTCATCACTTCTTGCACCCATCTTGTAGTGGTATACGCTTTAGGATAAATCACCACCTCCCTTCATGAATTTTGTAGTGATATACGCTTAGGGATAAATCATGACTCGTTCATGCATCATGTAGTGATATACACTTGGGGATATATCATCACTCCTCTATTCATATTGTCATGATATATGCTTTGGCTATAGGGTTCACACACACACATCATCGCTAGGTCATATCTCATCACTACACCTACACATTCATCACCTTGTGTTAGACACAACAAACACTTTGACCATTTCCCAATAACACACTCTCATTTATGGTTCATTCTTGACTGCTAAGGGGGAAACCAAAATGAATCTCACTGCATACATTTCAATTCACTCGGGGGGCATGCGGATCCTATCACTCCATTTTAAATTCCATTCCATCCATCCATAGCATACTGCATACTGTGGTTGATCTTACTCTTGCTTACTTTTGTTTGTTCATGGTCGCTTTACTACACATGCTGGTTAGCTTATTTGTATGTCATTTATCATCCTCACATGTGCATTCACGTCTTTTTTTCTACTTCTGATCACAGATACATGTCTCTTATATGCACCATGGAAGTTCTCCTTCTACCCTTCCTACATTGGTCGATGGGGGAATCCATATTTGTCTCTTCTAGGTGTTATTGTTTCATTTTGTTATTTAGCGCTTAACATTACTAGGTTGCTAATTCACTATCTTGACATTTCTATTTATCTTTCTAACATGCTAATGGGCACTTCCTGTGCAACATTTGTTATGCAAGGTTATTTTCTTCAATATTTATTTATTATATTGTTTGTTATTATTTACTTCTCTGTATATGGGCCTTGCCATGATATTTAGTGTGCACACTTGTTTTTGTTTTTATGTGCGGACATGATGGCCTTATGTGTCTTACAACATAGTGTGTGATTTACCATGTTTTACAACCCACTTTTTGCAGCTATACTTTGTCTTCTTGTGTGTTTACACTACTTTTATTAATAGCTTTTATATTGTATGTGTAGCTTACATGCTATATGTGTAGCTTACACATTGTTTGTGTAGTTTGCACTTGTTTTCTACATGCATGTTTTTTCCGTACTAACACTTGTTTTGGCTATCCTTCTTGTTTGTGTATGTGTTTTGGTTTCTACCAAACACTATTCCCTTCCCCTTATAGGGTACAAAGTTCACACGGTTGGTCCTCTTTTGGGGCCGCATTCTCCTATCAGTGACGCCGCATGCACCCCTAAAGAGGGGGGGGCATCATTTGGGTTTTTTACAGTCTACATAGCACGTTTACACCTATTCAGTTTCGTGTACTTTCCGCCCTTGGCATTTTGGGTTTGCATACAAAAAGTGAGTTTAGACCATTCTAAGAACTTCATTTAAATTAGATTTTATAGGACATAGTTGTCCTTAGCATTTGGGGGATCAATTAAGAGTTGGAGGATACAACGCAATTCCTCCTAATACTTCTTTTACCTTTAGTTTTGGATCACCCAAAAAACCAAGGCAGTATAGAGATCTCTTCACACAGTCCAGGGAAGTCGTTAAAGGTTGGAATACATAGAGATCTCTTTGGCCTAAGGCACCAGATCGCCCAAAAAACCTTGGTAGTACAATATATCCTTCTACACTCTTTCTCTCGACGTACATCAGGTGCACATGTTCCATTTACATTTTTCATTTGCATACTTTACATTTACATGATTTTTACATACATATGCATGTGTCTTTTACATAGTATTTTTGCACATATATATTTGACTACTTGATCGTTTTCTCCTTGCAGGTCCGACCATATGAGAAACAAGCAGTCGAATGAGGGAAATGATAGAAAAAAAAACAACGTCAACAACAACACTTCACGGTGACACACCTTACATACTAACCATTTAGGTACACCACATCAACAGCTACACACACATTTCCGCCCTAGGTTCACTCTCATCATTTTTTTCCATTTTTCATCTTTAGTTTCCACAATCCATAATCTTTTTATCATTCCACACTTTTTTTCTAGTCCTTTGACACACCTTCTTCATCGATCTACATGGTTTTTAGGTACACATCTCTATCTACTTTATGTTACCGAGCTTTTCATTCACCAATATAAAGTGGGGGCAAATGTAGTCACAAAATTAGACACTTTGGGTTATACTTAGTCCCAGTCTCATACTACTATTTAGATGGTTTTTGAGAGAAGAAAGTAGTAATTAACCCCCGTCCCTTGGCCATTTCCATTTATTTTCGGTGTCATTCTCGACCTCCACTACACACATGCCCAGTCGATTTTCATCATTTCCCATCATTTTAGCCTTGACTAGGGTGCCCAGGCTAGTATTAGGGTGCGCATGGGCGCTCTGGTCCCACCTAGGGTATCCCAATCCTTTATTAACTTTCTCGCCATTTTTTGGACACTTTCTAGTCGTTTGAGATCTTTATATTTTTGGTGGTCAGTCATTTCAGGGTTGATTGTGAAATTAGATCTAGAGAACTCTATAAATATAACTTTACGAGACCATAATGAGGAACCAATCACTATCACTACTATCATCCACCTAGATTTGCATCCATCTATTCCATTGAAAGATCATTCCATCCATATAGCTCCATTACAAGGATAAGGCTTGGGTCATTTACATCACACACAACATAAGGAGAGGATTCTATTCTATTCCATGCACATTTTTATACACATAGTACTTTGTTACATCACAAATTGTGAATGACACAAGAGCAACCCAGGGCATGTTCACACACACGCACACAAAACTACATTTAGGTCTGGAATGTAGTGTAGTTCTCAATTTGTAAGTCCACTATTGTGGCAGTTGAGGTCAGTCTGGCCCTTGCATATGCATTTTTCTTTTTTAGGAATTGATGTATGTTTAGGGTTTTTCAGGTTTTTTCTTCATCTTGGAATATCAGCTAAAAATAATGATAAGAATATTGTTGCAAGCCACGATCTCAGATGATAATAGAACACCACATTAGATTTACAAAAAAGAAGAGCTAAAATACCATATAGGGAAACCCATCATAATCCATAATGCTCAATACATTACAATACAAAGACTTGAATTACTCAATAAGAAAGGTGTACATATAGGAGGGAAGTGCAACTACTACCTAAATACGTGGTGAAGAACTCTCACTAACTAATACTGGTAGTTAAGTTAACTCCAGAAGACTAGTAAGCTAGCTCCACATAACTGAGAAAATAACTCAACACAACAAGTAAGCTAACTCCACACAACTAGTTCACCTAAGCAAGCTAACCCAACAAGTGTAATAATTATCCTAATAAATAAATAAAAGGATAATTAAAAGGAACGATAACTAGATTGTACCAAGCCAAGAACAAAGATGGTAATCAAACACCACCTAAATAACTTTACATAAACCTTTGCAAACAAATGAGCAGCAATATCATATATTTTTATGGAACTCAATGAAATACAATGAGAACGGGCCTTGCTTATAAAGGCAAGGAAGATCGATTTAAGAACTATTCAAGGTCGTTGATCAAGCCATAAATCAAGGAAAGAACTAGTCATCAAAGAACCAGTCAAGACCATATATTTAGGAAGTGAACTAGACATCAAGGATCTATTCAATACCCACTAGATTTAGGAAAGAACTAGTACATAACAACTTGATAATATCTTCCTAATATCTAAATAAATAAAAAATAAATATCCACACCACATAAGTGGGTGAGGATAAAATACAATAAAGGTAAATAAAGTACCGAGGTGAACATGAGCTAAGGTAAATACCTACTCTAACACCCCCCCCTCAAGTGAAGCTAGGGGTCCAAAATAAAAGTGGCATATCCATAGTATGAGTCCCAGACAACTAGGCTTGATCAGGTACTCATGTACAATATATCCATGAAGAATATATTGAACCAAAAAGTAGGAAATAATCCTATTAGAAGGAAAGAGAAATAAGAAGAAGAAGAAGAAGAAGGAAGATGTTCTCACGAACACCCCCAAGAACAACATTTAAAACCCAAAACATGTCCATGCAACTCAAGGTAGCGATGAGATGCAAAAGGCTTCGAAAAAATGTCTGCAACCTGCTGTTGAGTTGGAATGTACTCTAAGAAAATAAATCCATCATGAACGTGTTGATGAATGAAGTGTATGTATATCATCGATATGCTTGGTCCGTTGGTGCTCAACTAGGTTGTGAGAAATGTGATTTGCACTTTGGTTGTCACACCAAAGTAAAGTTAGTGAATCATGTGGGAATCAAAACTCTGTCAATAACTATCGAAGCCAAATAATCTGTTAACTCGATGTAACTACTACCATGTACTCTACCTCTGAAGATGAAAGTGCAATAGCTTTTTGCCTTTTTACATGCCCAAACAACTGGAAAAGAACCAAGACAAAACAAGATAGCCAGACGTTAAATGTTTGTCATCAATAGAACCCTGTCCCAATCTGAATTTGTATATCCAACCAACTGAGTACAACCCCTAGTTTAGTGTAGGCCAAAGCAGGAAGTGCCCTACAAATAACACAAAATACTTTGAGCAGCCTGTTTAGTGAGTACTATGAGGAGAATGTGCAAACCAAGATATAACCCCTATTGTAAATGAAAATATTAGGGTGAGTATGGGTCAAGTACATGAGACTTCCAACCAACTCCCTATATAATGTAGGATCACAAAGTGGAGTGGTACATGTTGAAGTAAGAATAACCCCAGATTGAAAAGGAGATGGGACTTTGGCTTGTAATCAACGATATCAAAGCACCTGAAGAAGATCATGGGTGTACTTTTACTGACTCAAATGAATCCCTTGAATCTGTCTGAGAAATCTACAATCCAAGGAAATAGTGCAATAGCCCAAGATATATCATGTCAAAACTACGTAGTAAGATCCCTCTAAATACTTTAAATGTGGGAAGAAGAGTTGTTTAGTAAGTAACATATCAATCAACATACAAGATAAATTAGAATAATATCCTCACCAACATGCTGGAAATATATTGTAAGGATTGGAGCAGAAATGAACAAAACCAGTAAATAGAAGAAAAGAATCCATCTTCTCATACCAAGCCCGAGGGGCTTGTTTGAGACCGTAGAGAGACCTTCGGGAGTGTATAAATAAGAGAATAATCCTAAACAAATCCTAGCAGGTTACTCCATGCAAATTTACTCTTGTAAATCTCCATGTTAGAAGGAACTCTTCACGTCCATCTGGTATACGGGCCACCCTTTTGATGCAACAATAGCAAGTACATAGGCGTACAAAATTCATCTTGGCAATGGGTGGAAGAAAAAGTCTTAGAGTAATTAATACCTTCAACTTGTGAAAAATCGTTTGCAAGTAGATGAGCCTTATACTTATCAATGGACCCATCTGCTATGTATTTGGTTCGGTATACACACTGACACCTAACCATATTTCTTCCTTTAGGAAGAGATACGAAATCCCAAGTATGATTATTCATTAAAGAAGAATACTCAGTTGCCATCGCATCATCCCACTCTTGTATCCCATGAGCCTTTGAAAAAGACTGTGGATCCTCAGATGTTTCCTGACACAAAAGTCCAAAATTTGTAAAGTGTGTGTTATGATGCCTAGTGGGTGGAAGATCCTATATGAAAGGTGTTACCTTAGAAACCGTAGTATAAGCCCACTTAGGCATAGTGACAAAATCATCGGGAATAGGATCCTCAACAACATCTATAACCTCATCATCAATATCCTCAAAGAAAGGATCCTACATATGAGATGAAAAAGGAGGCATGGAAGAAGATGAAGAATCAGGGGGAGTGAAGCGCTCATCAAACTAAACATGTGTTTGAAAAAGAACGTCATGTGTATCAGGATCTAAAAGTCGATCATCTATCATGTCCTCACAATACCCTACAAAGATCAAGGGTTTAATTTTCTTATCCAAAGCTTTCCTTTTCTTCTTTGGCACAAAGGCCTAAGCATGGCTCCCAAAGACTCAAAAAAATGAGACATCTGGCTTAGTTTTGGACAAGGCTTCCTCTGGAGTTAAATGATCAAGTGCTCTGTGTGGTATGCGATTATGAATGTAGTTAGCACAATTAACTACTTCTGCCCAATAGATAGGAGGCAAATCTCTAGAATACGTCATACAGTTAGTCATTTCCTTAAAAGTTCTATTCTTCCGCTTTGCTAAGTCATTCTGTTGTGGAGTATGAGAAACAGAATGTTGGTGAATAATGCCTTGAGTTGCCAAAAAATCAGAAAACTCATTGTTTAAGTACTCCCCCCCATTATCAAAGCGAAGGTTCTTTATACAACTCGAAGATTGTTTCTTGACCAAAGCCTTAAAGACTTTGAATTGTGAAAAAACATCACTTTTGTACTTGAGAAAATAAACCCAAGTACACCTCAAGAAATTATCAATAAAGGTAAGTGCATACTTAGCTCCATTGAAAGAGGGGGTAGGAAAATCCATCAAGTCACTATTATCCATATTTTGCCCCCAGGTAAAATTGGATCAACCAAGACCCCGCACAAGAAGAATCTAGAGAATTCACATTCAAATCCTACAATCAGGAAACAGAGGAACTCTACAATGGAGTAGCAAGGCCTGCGAAAGATCAAATGACCCCGTGTAAGAAGAAAGTCAAGAAACAACTCTATCGAGTGAACCCGTGCTTCAAATCCAACAAAAAGATTATATGCGGGCTCAGAAATGGAATAGCAAGGTCGAGGAAGGAGGAGACAATGTCAAAGAAGCCAAGGCTCAAAGAGAATAAATGGTGAAATTTCGAAGTCTTTGGGCTATGAAATAGTTCAGAATGAGCCCAAAAAATGACTAAGTATGGAGGAGACAACGAATGCTACCAAGTGTCAAAATGATGCACCTCTAAAGATTGAATCCAAAAGGGGAGGCTCAGAACAAGTGCCAGAGCCCCCATGTGTCCCAGGCCCAAAGAGGAGGCAGAGTCAATAGCTAAAATTCAAAAGGATAGGACAGGCCTAAAAAAATACTAAGTATAGAAGGTGCTAGCAGAAGTTTCCATGCGTCAGCTTGGCGCATCCCCAAAGGTAAATCCAAAAGTGGAGACCCAAATGAACGCGGGCTCGCCACGTAGTCCAAGTTGAAAAATAAGACAGAGCGGGACCAAAAAATCAACTAAGTATGGAGAATGAGTGCCAGCTCGCCACATGTTCAGGGTTTGAAAAGGTAAAAGAGGCCATTGAAAAGTCCAAGAGCCTATAAAGGCTTCCACGTGTCAACCCGACAGCTCCTTCAAAGGAAAAATCCTGAGTGGGTTTCTAAGTGAGCACGAAAGCCTCCATGCTTCTAGCTTCATAAAGGGACAGGGTCGGGGTTGAATAGTCAAAGCATTGAGATAAGCCAGCGAAGGGTGCCAAATGTTCAGCACGATACTAATTCAAGAGAAAAATTGGGGGAAGGTTTTTAAACAAGCGCCAGACCTCCGCGTGTCCCCGGTCAGATATATGACCCCGTTGAGCAAAAGGACTTAGCCAAAAACATGAAGAAACTAAGCAAGCCATGGAAGAAGCCACGTGTCATCCCAACATACAACTCCAAAAGAAAAATACAAAGGCTGCCCTCAGACATGTGCCAGCCCTCCATGTGTCTGATTTCAAAAGGGGGCCCGTTTTGGTAGTTGGTTCCTGCTATTTTGTACGAACCCGATTCAAATTTCAAATGGGCATATCTTTTGACTCGGTGCTCGAAATCCAACAAATCTGGCACCGTTGGGAAGATCTCAGCCTCGTCTATGCCATGGATATCTGAAACTTTAAGTATGGAGAGGTTAGGTGGAAAAAATGAAGAAACATATTCAGGCCATTAATACAGGATCTATTTGCCCCCAACAACCAGATCGGATTTGATCTATCGTTTCCTCCTCCTTCGAGGCACCAAACAAGTAATTGATGCAGGCACGACATATTTGGGGTAAATTTTACAGGAGTGCATTGATAGCAGTGGTTAAGCTTCAAACGGGTTTTCCCACTTCTCTCTCCTTCTTCCCTTTGTGTTGAATCTATAAAGGCAAGGGTCAGGGGCTCATTGTAAAAGGTTGGACATTTCTGTTTTGTGCCCTCCCTTCCTCTTTTGTTCATAGAAGGATTTTTGGAGCTTTTCTAACCTCTCCTTCAGGTTATAATGCAAAGTTTTGCTTCTTGGATACTGCAATATATTGTATCGATTCCTGAGCAATAATATATATGTCTGTGGATGTTTCTCGACCCTCTCATGTATTTGTTATTGTCTCTCTGATCTCTTATTACATTTTTTTCATCTATGCATAGTGTTGTATTGTATTTTGTGGTCTTGGTTAAACTGTAAAATGAGATTCTAACATTCCTTTGGTGCATCACCTTGTTAGCTTAGGTTTATTTTCTTGCATCTCCTCTAACTTTATCTCCTTGGTAAAATAGAGTAGATTTAGGATAGATCCTCTGCAATATATTTGTGTGCACTCTGAACAGAGGAATAGGAACTGACCTTAATCTGGAGAGCTCTCTCAACTCGCAAGGTCCCACACCTTGAGAGATGCTCCATGTTGTGCAATCACACTGAAGAGTCTCAACCCATCTAGTTGCATGCATTCAGGGGGTGCTGCGATTCTACACTAACAGTTTTGGCATGTCAGGTGGAACCAAATAATTCTCCATCTTTATTATAGTAAGATTTATATGCAGTTGTTGTGATTATAGATTTTAAGAAGCTTTAAAAATGCACATTTGGACAAATTCAAAAGGGAAAAAATCCATTGGTTTTAGCAGTCCAAGCTTGTCCAAGTTCATGAGAAGAATACAAACAAGGTCAAGAACCAGAGAAGAGGGATGGTTTGTCTATCTGTAATTATATCCTATCAGAAGGAGAAGGGGGAGAAGATCCCAGAGGTCTCCATCTCCACCAAATAGAGCCCTTATCAACACCTCCTCCTAGTAGGCCATTCTTTCAATCAAGGGTTCTCAGGCTAATCAGGATGGCACAACCAAATCCTTATGTCAATTTCACTGGTAGCATCCCATTCACCCTTAATGCACAAAATCCAGTCCCAGTGGCAGCTTTAAAGATCATCCCATATTTCACTGGAGAGAACCAAACTTCTCCTGGTGACCACGTTCAAGACATTGTAAATGTCTATGTAATCAATGAGATCACTGAGATGGACATTGCAGTCAAGTTGCTAGCCTCTTCACTCAAGGGTAAAGCTTCACAATGGTTCAGGAGTCTAGAATTAGGCTCTATTTGTAATTGGGACCATCTGTGTAGAGCTCTTCATGACCATTTTGGAGAAAAGGGGGATAATCTATCCTTGTTGGAGAAAATGACAACAATCAAGAGAGCTCCTAACGAGCAGTTGATAGATTTCAACCTCATATTTCAAAGGACATGGGAGAGGATTCCAATGGCTGTAAATCCCACAGATGAAGGTGCCTTCTTATACTTTCTTAGAGCTCTAAATTCTGATATTGCTTTAATGCTTCAATTGGGAGGCAAAACCTTACCTGCAGCCTATAGCATTTCTGTAAGAGCTGAAAATTGTTTAATTTAGGTCGGAAAACTTGCTCCTAGGCCACCCATGCATCTATACCTAAAATTAGGAAACCCAAGCACTAGCTAGACACCCATATTAGCTCTTATACCTACTCCTAGGAATCAAAGTTCAGCTGAAGCCTCCACCTCATCCTCTAGCACCTCAAAAGAGCTTCAGGAAGTTATGAAACAACTTCAAAACCTAGGGAATGAGTTAGTAACTATCAAGAGACAACAGGCTTAGAGCTCTAGGCCATATCAACCTCAAGCTCAATATCAGGCTAGACCCCCATATCAGCAAAATAGACCACTAGCTCAGGCTGTAAATTAGATTCAAAACAAAAGACAACATCAAACTGGTAGACCTTTCAGGTCATATGATCCAAATACAACTTCAACATCAAGGGCATTGGTTCTAACACAAAACAACATGGCATAAGAATATGATTGGTGTTTCCCATGCAATTAGCCACATATTCAATCAATGTGCTTTAATGGTGCACTAAACTAGGCCTTGATGGTACAGACCACTGGTGTGTCACAAGAATCTAGCCAATAATAAAATCAGTAGCAAAGAGCTCACCAAGAGGCATCTCCAAGTGAAACTATACTTTTCAATTGGCAAGCTAAAGACTTCTGTGGAATGTATCAGTTCCCTTCTCAAAGTGTAGCTGCCAATACACAGTCCAAAAGGAGAAATATTGGAGAAGGAAAATCACCAAACTAAAGGTAATCCTCAATCCTCCATTACTCCACAAGGTATTAGCACTCAAAATGTAACTCCCAATATGCAGAGCCAATCCAAGCCACCTTCCAAAATCCACTTAGGCACCAGTTGTAATAACCCATGTGTAAGAGAAAAGTGTGCCCATAGGGAAGGGGAAGCAGAAGGATAACTCATTTAATATCATCAAGAAAATGAAGAAGACAAATGTGAACATTTCATTGTGGGAGTCACTTGCCATTCCAGGACATAGAGATCTGTTGCAGACTGTCATGGCCAATTGGTCAAGCTCAAATAGCCCCCCCAACCAACAAGAGAAAGTGTTTGCCAATGCAGCTCAACTTGAGGGAAACTTTGGAGGGAAACAAGGTAAGAATCTGAAGCCTCCTCCATTCTATGTTTCATTGATCATTGGGGACAAAATGGTGAATAATTGCATGATTGATTTGGGGGGCTAGTAGTTCTGTAATGCCAAAACAAATAGCTGATCAACTGGGTCTTCAATATGAAGTCATCTCCAGAGGGGTAGTGCAATTGGATGGGACAATAGTGAAAACTATTGGAGTCATCAAAGATTTGAGCCTCACACTACATGCCTACCCCAATGTGACTGTATTGTAGAACGTATCAATCATAGACTTGCTACCACATTTTTCATTATGTTTGTCTGAGGGACTTCACTGCCAAAATTGGAGGCTATTTGTCTGCTGATTGGTCACACATGCTTTTTAGAACAAGGTATGGAGCCAAGGCCACAAATAGATCTGATCCCATTGTAGATTACCATATTGAGTCTTATGTACCTCGCTCGATTAATGCCAATTTTTCAACCTTTGATCAGGAGGACCTCCTTAGCAGTTGTGAAGAAGATACCAAGGTGGGGTGTATCCCAAACTTGAATCTCGATGAATGGGTGAAAAAAAGACATGCTTTTGACCCCTATAAGGAGATGGAAGAATTTGAGCTAGGAGTCTACTATTTTCATGAGGAAAATCAGCCTCTTCCTAACATCATTAAGCCAGAACATAAAGATGACAATGAAGTATGGCAATTATTCTTTGATGGCTCAAGAAGTAGGCAAGGAGCTGGAGGAGGAGCTATGCTTGTTTCCCCCAAAGGTATGAAATACTACTCAGCTTTCCATTTCAAATTTTCCTGTTCAAACAACACAACAGAATATGAGGCTTTGGTTCATGGATTGCATTGGGAAAGGAAACGAGGAATCAAGAACTTGCAAGTGTTTGGAGAACCGTGTGAACTAGTTGCTAATCAGGTCTGAGGACAAAATGCTATCAAGAACGACCTGTTAAAGAGTTACAAGAACCGGGTATGAGACCTCATTGAGGATTTTGAGGCATTCAACATCATCTCCATCCCTAGGTAGAAAAATGAAGCAGCAAACAGAATGGTAGTAGTTGGGGCAGCATTTGACATTGTGGAGAGTGTCAAGAATGATAAGCATCAGCCCTATATCAAGTTGGTTGTAAGGCCAGCTATCCCAGACAACAACACAAGTTGGCAAGTCTTTGAAAATGATCAACAAATTGTCAACTTTCTACAGGAAGAAGATGAGTTCTCCTCCAGGAATCAAGATAGATTGGAGCAGCAGTATGGTGATCAAGTGGTACAGCTGAGGACTAACAAACTACCAAAGGGTCTTGTCACTTTGGAATCAATATTCAACCCAAATGACCAATTCCAAAAAGAGAAGGCAAATATTTAGGTAAAGGGTGAAGATTCATAACCTATTTTTATAGAAGAAGGAAAAACATTGTAGATTGGTAGGGTAAGCACTCAACAAGAAAAATCTGAATTTTTTCAACTCTGTCAAGAGTTCCAAGATGTCTTTTCCTGGACTTATAAAGATTTAAGAGGTTTCAACCCAAAGCTAGCACAACACACCATCGAGTTGGATCCAGGAGCTAAGCCTTTCAGACAAAAACAAAGGCCAATAAATCCCCACATTGAGCCTCTCATGAGAAAATAATTGAACAAATTAATTGAGGCTAGTATCATCTTTCCTATCAAGCATTCGAGTTGGGTTGCTTACTTGGTGCCTGTGAGAAAGAAAAATGGAGAAATCAGGCTATGTGTGGACTTTCGTGATCTAAACAGAGCATCGCTTAAGGATCACTACCCACTTCCATCAATGGAACAGATCCTACAAGTTGTAGCTGGCTCTGAGAGGTTTTCATTGTTAGATGGATACTCAGGTTATAACCAGATAACAGTGAAAGAAGAAGATCAATTCAAGACAACCTTCACCACCAAATGGGGAACCTATGCTTATAAGAAGATGCCATTTGGACTATCAAATGCTGGAGCAACATTTTAGAGAGCTATGGACATGGCATTCAAAGGCTTAATTAACAACATAGTCCTAGTATATCTTGATGATATCACTGTTTTCTCCAAGAATGTTGTAGATCATCTCTTTCACCTTAGACAGGTATTCTAGAGATGTAGGAGGTTCAAGGTGTCATTAAACCCAAAAAAGTGTGTGTTCCTAGCTCATGAAGGGAAATTTTTGGGCCTTATTGTCACAAGAAAGGGATTGACAATTGATCCTGAAAGGGTTGAAGCCATCTGGACACTTCCATTACCACAACATAAAAGGTCTCTCCAAAGCTTCTTGGGGAGGATAAACTTTGTTCGCATGTTTATACCTAATTTTTCTACTCTTGTGAAGCCTTTAACAATGATGTTAAAGAAGAGTCTTGCATTTAAATGGACAACAGAAGGCAAAGAGAGTTTTGAGGCCATCAAACTCGCAATATCACAAGCTCCAACTCTCATTAACCCAAAATTCTCAAAATAATTCATGTTATATGGTTTTGGAAGGTCAGACACCTTCTCAGCCATCTTGGTCCAACCCAACAATGAAGGTTCAGAGAAACCCATAGCTTTCTTCAGTCAGAGCTTGGAGGACTACGAGGTAAAATACTCTTTCATTGAAAAATAGGTCCTTGTTGTTATTAGGAGCTTAAAGAAGTTCAGACACTTGGTCTCAAATAACAAGATTCAACTGCTAGTATCTCATGTTGGTGTTAAGGACTTCCTTTTGAATAAGGATTTGAATGAGAAGAGGGCAGGTTGGATCACCTGGGTAATGGAATATGACATTGAGATCAAGGTGACCAAACTGGTTAGAGGCAAGGGACTATGTGAACAACTCACCTCCAAGCATCAGGTTGAGTCAATGGGTGAAAAAGAGGCTATCCTATTTCTACAGAATGATCCAGAACAACCATCTAATGATGCACCTACTCCATGTTGGACCCAAGCCTTGGTAAATTACCTTCAAACAGTATTGTGCCCTCTAGAATGGAACAAAGTAAAGAGAATATACTTCAAACTACAAGCCATCCCATATGTGCTTGTTGGTGGTGTCTTGTTTAAGAAGGATATCAATAGTGTTCTATTAAGGTGCATTGGGACATGCCAGATTGAGAGAGTGTTCCATGAATTCCATGATGGAGAAGTAGGAGGTCACTTTTCCCCTCGAGTAACAGCTCTTAAGATCATGAAAGCCAGTTATTATTGGCCTACAGTGTTCAGGATTACTACTCATGGGTCAACAAGTGTAAAAAATGTGCATTCTTCACAGGAAAGGAGAAGCTAGCAGCCCTTCCCCTTCATCCCATTTCAGTGAATTAGACCATTCATGCAATGGGGACTAGACTTCATTGGGGTGATTAACCCAAATTCAAGCCAAGGCCACAAGTGGATACTTACTACAACAGATTATTTCACCAAGTGGACTAAAGTAGTGGCACTAAAAGAAGCAAATGAATCCAACATATTGGATTTTTATGAAGGAATAGCCACCAGGTTTGGAGTCCCTGCCACTATTATATCAGATAATGCATTGGCATTCCTTAGTACCAAGATCACTGAATGGGCAGTTAAGAATGGTGTGTATCTCAGCACCTCATCAAATTATTACCCTCAAGGTAATGGCCAAGCAGAGTCCACAAATAAGAATTTATTAAGGATTATCAAAAGGACTCTTGATGAAAATCAAAGGACTTGGCATACAAGGCTCAAATCAGCTCTATGGGCTGATAGGATCACATCAAAGAGGTCCACAGGTAGCTCACCATACAAACTTGTATATGGAAAGGAGGTAGTATTGCCCCATCTCATTAGAGTTGCCTACTTTGGAACTCATGAAACAGTTAGAGCTCGTGGCTAAGTTTGAACCTATGGCAATCAGGTATGAAGAGTTGATGGAGGTATGGGAGGCAAGAGAGCATGTAATGCAATTCATGGAAAAGGATCAAGCATTAATAAAAAAGAGTTTTGACAAGAAGGTAAGGATGAGGACCTTTCAGGAAGGGGACTTAGTCCTAAAGTGGGATGCAGATCAGGAAAAGCCAGGAAAACACTCCAAATTTGATGCCATCTAGAGTGGCCCTTACATGATCACAGAGTGCAAGAGTAGAAATGCCTTCCAGCTGGCTAAATTAGATAGTGAAGAATTACAGATCCCAGTGAATGGGAACCATCTCAAACATTGCTACTGAATGGGAAGTTTCCACCCCTGTAAATATTAGCATAGGATTTTAATTTCCCTAAGTGTGTATGCATGTTGTTTTTTGTAGTGTAGTTTTGTTTTCCCTAAGTGTTGTGGCATAAGTTTTTTGTTGCTTCAGGTTGCATCGTTACACAGTCCAACGTGCCTCTAAGTGAACGTGTTATCCCTTTCAGTATTCACAACAGGGAGACCCATAGTTACATGTAATAGTCACTATCTTTAAAATAAGCAAATGCAGAGCAACTAAAAAGATGTCTTCAAAGTAGTCCATTCAGGGACAGATGAAAGCCCCGAGATCAAAACAATTTTCTACTCTCAGAAGCCTTGTTTCAAGATTTCTTATGAAAATTGAGAGTGTAAATAGTCGAGCTCACTGATCAGAGGAAGGATCAGTATCAGGCCATCATTCTTGACTCCACACCCAATGGATGCTTCAAGGCTACTAATCTTTGCATCTAGCAGGTAGATGCCCTTGCGAGTCACCAAATTTTTATCACTATTTTGGCCCCCGACAAAAAATTGATCAACCACGACCCCGCACAGAAGAAACCATAGAAATCACATTCAAATCTTGCAAATAGGTTGCAGAGGGACTCTATAATGAAGTGGCAGGGCCTAAGAAAGATCAAATGACCCTGTGCAAGAAGAAATTCAAGAAACTGCTCTGTCGAGCGAACCCGTGCTTCAAATCTTGCAAACAGATTACAGGTGGGCTATAAAATGGAATAGAAGGGTTGGTGAAGGAGAAAACAGTGTCAAAGAAGCTAGAGGCTCAAAAAAAAGGAACGAAGAAAGCTCAAAGTCATTGGGATCTGAAATGACTCAGAACGAGTCCCAAAAATGACTAAGTGTGGAAGGAGCAGCGGACATCGCCAAGTGTCCAAACAACATGTCTCCAAAGATTGAATCCAAATGGGTATATTCAAACAAGCTCCAGACCCCCACGTGTCCCAGGCCCAAGAGGGGCAGAGTCAAAATGCGGATAGGGCAAGCCTAAAAAAAAAACTAAGTATAAAGGTGCTAGCGAAAGCTGCCACGCGTGAGCTTGGCGCATCTCCAAAGGTAAATCCAAAAGTGGAGGCCCAAATGAGCGCAGGCTCGCCACGTAGTCCAAGTTGAAAAATGAGATAGAGCGGGCCCAAAATCAACTAAGTATGGAGAAAAAGCACCATCTCGCCACGTGTCCAGGGTCCAAAAAGGTAAGAGAGGCCATTGAAAATTCCAAGAGCCTACAGAGGCTTCCACGTGTCAACCTGACGCTCCTTCAAAGGAAAAATCATGAGCGGGTTTCTAAGTGAGCGTGAAGCCTCCACACATCTGGTTTCATAAAAGGACAGGGTCGGGGTTGAATAGTCAAAGCATTGAGACAATCCAACGGAGGGTGCCAGGTGTTAGCATGGTGCTAATTCAAGAGCAAAATTGGGGGAAGGTTTCCAAACAAATGCCAAGCCTCTGTGTCTCCTTGATCAGATATATGACCCCACCAAGCAAAATACTTAGCCAAAATATGAAGAAATAGAGTGATCGGCGGAAGAAGCCACGTGTTAGCCCAACACAAACTCAAAAGTAAAATACAAAGGTAGCCCTCCGACATGCGCCAACCCTCCACGTGTTCGGTTTCAAAAGGGGCCCCATTTTGGTAGCTCGTTCCTACCATTTTGTATGGACCCGATTTAAATTTCAAATGGGCATATGTTTTGACCCAGTGCTCTAAATCTAAAAAATTTGGCACCGTTGGAAAGGTCTCGGCCTCATCTACACTATGGAGATCTAAAAATTTAATTTTAGAGAGGTTAAGTGGGGGAAAAATGAAGAAACATCTTTGTGTCATTAATACCGGATCTATTTGCCCCCAACAACCAGATCAGATTTGATTTGATCTATCGTTCCTCCTTCGAGGTGCCGAACAAGTAATTGATGTAGGCATGATAGATTTGGGGTGAATTTTGCAAGAGGTGTCGACACTAAAATTTTCTTCCATAATTTCTATTTCATTAATGTATGTATTAGGAATAGGATGTTGTTAAGTATAATTAGTAGTAGCGTTTGATAGAAGATAACAGCGCTGCCAGTACGACGCCGCAAATAATGTGGAGTACGGTAATAGTCAAAGTAC
Source organism: Taxus chinensis (assembly GCA_019776745.2). NCBI lineage: Eukaryota > Viridiplantae > Streptophyta > Pinopsida > Cupressales > Taxaceae > Taxus > Taxus chinensis. Next base: position 156,540,461 of record CM034149.1, read on the forward strand.
AATAGGAATGTTGTAAAAAGTAAATATTTGTCGTAAGTGGTCCGGTAATGTTAAAATGTCAAAGTTTGGGTAATTAGAGAAGTAGGGTCTACATGATTAGGAATTAGAAATATTATATTGGTAATAAGGACAAGGAGTGAGGTCATAAATATTTTGTGTATTTTATTTGTAAAAAGTCTAAAAATGTGGAACCCATGTAAAATGATAAGGTTTATCTTATCTTAAAAGATAAGCTTACATGTACAGATAAGAGTTAAGGTATGGAATATGATTCGTCAGAGTGGATTTCTTATCCTATCTTAGAGATAAGATGGATAAGCCTGTAAGTTCTATAAATAGAGAGGCCACCCCCCTCATTTAGCATAGAAAGAAGTAGTGAGAAATATTGTAGGAAGTGTGCGAAGGAAGCCATCAGTTAAAGGTGTGTTGAAGAAGCCATTAAGAGGTGTAATTGTAAAGTTTCTCCCATAGTCTTGGTGAAAGGCAAGTGAAGTCAATAACACTACCTCATGGGTGAGATTGTAACAATTTCATGTTAATATTATAATTTACTTTGATATTTCAGATTTGTCATCATTCTGTCTTATCATAGTCGATGGTATTCTTGTGTTATGTTGTTGTTTTGTTTCCAGATTACATCCACCAAACTAAAGGCTGTGCATTAGTAAATAATCATAGCACGAGGAGTTCCCGGTGAAGAATTATCATAGTGCCGGATTGGTGATGACATTTTGGTTCCGTTGCCGGGACCATTCCTCGTTGGTGGATTTTCTGGAGAGATATTCCCACTTAGTCAAAAATCAATTGGAGGGTAACCTTGTTTTTACTGTGCATAGTAGTTACCATGGTAAACTCATTTTTGCCATGAATAGTAGTTACCATGGTAAAGTCATTTTTGCTGGGAATAGTATTTACCACAGTAAAGTCACTTTTTACCGTGAATAATATTTACCGCAGTAACTTCACTTTTTACCGTGAATAGTATTTACCGCAGTAATTTCACTTTTTACCGTGAATAGTGTTTACCACAGTAAAGTCAGTTTTTACCGCAGTAAGTCAAGTTTTACCATAGTTTACCGTGGTCATTTCTATTTTACTGTAGAAAGGTGTAAAGTCACTTTCTATTACAGTGATTCCAATTATTTGTGCACATAAGTCTTGTTGATTGTACTTGTGGGTTGGTATTTCACGGTGGTTACTTTTGAAAATGGGAAAGATTCCTGTTTTTTCAGCTCAATCTAATGAAGATGCTTCTTCTTTCATTCAAGAGTTTAAACGATCTTGTATTTGTAATGGCCTCATAAGAAGGGAACAATGGACTGAATTTTTTCCTACCTTTTTGGATGGTTCAGCACTTAGGTGGTTTGAAACACTAGGTGATAATGTGAAAAATTCATGGGATTTATTAACTGAAAGTTTTCTTGAAGAATTTGGTGAACAACAGAGATATGCAGATCTCATGATCGATATCACAAAGCTAACCCAAGGAGAGAAGGAGAAGATAAGGGATTATCATGCTCGTGTTCTAGAGCTAAGGAGGAAGCTCGATGCCCAGATCCGGAAGGAAGGATTAGCGGATGGGTTGATGAATGGCGTGGATAATCTCCTATGTAAGCACTTCATTCTTGGGATGAAGCCAGAGATCAGACAACGAGTGAAGTATGACCGCCCAGCTACCATTGAACAAGCAAAGGAGATTGCAAGAAGGCAAGAAGAAAGCATGGAAGAGGAGCCCAAAGAAATTGTTGCTAAAGTAGAGCCTACACCAGCACCTTTGGTCCAGAATCCACAACCACTCCCGGTGAGCACAAATATTTCTCCTAGTACATCTACTGAGTATGAAGATCTGCTCAAAAAGATGGGTCAGTTAACTATTAATCTTCTTCAAGGAAAGGAATTTAGTTCTCAGGGAGGAGATAGAGGTCCAAAAAGAAATATTTCTGAAGTTGTTTGTTATGGTTGTTATAAAAAGGGTCATTATAAGTATAATTGTCCAGATAGAGCTTCTACATCTGGTACAGGGAGATAATGATAAAGGAAAAGCACCTGTGAATTCTTTTGATGTAGTAGATAAGAGCAGAAATAATGAAGTAGATGTGTTTGTAACAAAAAGAAAGAAAGAAAAAGATAATCAAGATGGAAATGATCCTAAGAAGATGAAAGGAGAAACTAGTAAGAAACATAGGAGAAGAAAGTTGGGTGTGCAGGATTTTCTGATTTCACAGGGGCAAGGACCATACTCCATCTTGGAAGATCTGTCCAAAAGGCCTGCAAATATTACATATGGTCAACTCTTGGCTATGTCTTCTGAGAAGAGGCGGGAGCTGCGAAGTGGACTCAATGCTCGACGAAGGAAGGAGGTTGAGGTCCCTGTTTTGGAGGCAGAGGCAGATCCCTATGCTCCACAAGCTGAGGTATTATGTAATGGTATTTCAATTCATGATGTCTTAGTTGATGGAGGTGCTGCAGTTAATGTAATGACCGAGTCTGTAATGAATATGTTGGGTTTAAAAATTGATCGCCCTTCAACACTTATGTTAAGGTCATTAAATAAAGGAAAAACTAAACCAGAAGGTGTAGTTTCAAATGTGGCAATATCTGTTATGGGTGTTGTATGTGTGGTAGACTTTCAGGTGATGAAAAATGGTACTGTTGCGTACCCAATGTTGCTGGGAAGACCATGGCTAAGGAGAGTTCATGCAAGAAACTACTGGAATGAAGGTTTCATGACACTTGGACGTGGTAGAGAGAGGGTGAAGATAAACGTGATCCCTCGGCATCATAAAGCAGAACCTGTGGATTCAAGTGATGAAACTGATGATTGGACATCCTCTGATTACTCTAGTACCAGTGAAGTGGACACTGAAGATGAAGAAAGTGAGGTTGATGTTTCAGTCATGGATATCCTTCCAGTCACACCAACTCATGACCCCATAAAATTATCTGAAGAAGAAGTTGATGATCGTCTCCAACAAATAAAGATTGGTGATGCTGTGATGGAGAGTGAGAAGGAATCCTACCTCCAGCTCTTTCGAAGGTACATACACCTATTCACTTTTGATTACAAGGAACTCCGTCAAGTAAGTTGGGTAGAACATTCTATTGAGCTGGTAGATGGTGCTAAGCCCATAAAGCAAATGCCATATAGAATGAATCCTAATTTTTCCAAGACTGTAAAAGAAGAAATAGATAAGTTGCTTGATGCAGGATTCATATTTGCTGTGGAGAATTCAGAATGGGTTTCTCCCATTGTGATCTCAATAAAAAAGAATGGGAAGCTACGCATTTGTGTTGATTACAGGAAGCTCAATAAGGCAACAAAGAAGGATCATTACCCTCTTCCATTTTCAGATCAGATCTTGGACGAAGTAGCTGGCCAGGAGTGCTATAGTTTTGCTGATGGATATAGCGGCTACAACCAAGTTCGTATAGCAGAGAAAGATCAGCTGAAGACCACGTTCACCACTCCTTGGGGAACGTTTGCTTATAGAGTTATGCCTTTTGGGTTGTGTAATGCTCCAGCAACATTCCAGCGTTTGATGAATAGGGTGTTCGAACCCTACATTGGGACCTTCATCAGAGTATTTCTGGATGATTTTTGCATCTATGGGAGCAAGTTGGACCACCTGCACCAAATGGAGACAGCATTTCAAAGGTTAGATGAAGCACAAGCCTCACTAAACCCTACAAAGTGTGTCTTTGGATGTTCTAAAGGCGTTTTGTTAGGGCATGTTGTATCCAGAGATGGTATTGGTACTGATCCTGATAAAGTTTCAAAAATCAAAGATTTACCATTTCCTATGAATAGAAGTAAGTTGAGATCATTTTTAGGCCATGTGGGTTACTATAGAAGGTTCATCAAGAATTTCTCAAAGATTGCACAGCCACTAACCCAGTTCTTGAAGAAGGATGTTACTTATGAACCAGGAAATAAGGCGCATGAAGCTTTTGGACAACTGAAGGAAGCCCTGGTGTCTTCACCTGTTTTGAAGAATCCAGAATGGAGCAAGCCATTCATTGTGTACACTGATGCCTCAGATGCAGCACTAGGAAGTACTTTGAGCCAAAAGGATGAAAATGGGAATGAACATCCAATTTACTTTGGGAGCAGACAAATGAGCAGTGCTGAGGTAAATTATACTGTAACTGAAAAAGAGGCTCTGGCTATCATTTTTGCTGTAAAGAAGTTTAGAAATTACTTGCTAGGGCAAAAATTTCTAGTTGTAACAGATCATCAGGCTCTAAAATATATTGTAAATAAGCCTAACCCATCAGGGAGGATAGCAAGATGGATAATTTTGCTACAAGAATTTGAATTTGATATTATAGATAGGCCAGGAAAGAAGCATGTCAATGCAGATGCACTCTCTCGAGCCTATGATGGTTTAGGATCATCTTGTGATGATGATGATTTCCCTGATGCAGCATTGTTATCCCTTGACACAATCCCTAGTGAATACATAGATATTTGGAATTATCTGAATGAATTCAAGTTTCCTGATGGTGCCAATGCAAAGACTAAGAGAAAGATTACTCAAGCCAGTCGTCCATATTCTATTCTGCATGGAGTATTATTTCGAATAGGACCTGATGGACAGTACAAGAGGGCAGTTGGACGTGATCAAGGGAAGGAACTGCTAGAAGAATTCCACAATGGTACATGTGGAGGGCACTTCTCTGGACAACTTACAGCAAGAAGGATCTTGGATGCAGGTTATCACTGGCCCACTCTTTTTAAAGATTGTTATAATTATTGTAAGACATGTGATATTTGTCAAACACATGGTAACCGTAAGACTTCATCAGCTCCATTATGCCCTATTCTTCCACTTGGTCCCTTTGAAAAGTGGGGAATAGACATTGTAGGTCCACTTCCAACTACCTCACGCCAAAATAAGTATATTGTAGTTGCCACAGATTATTTGACCAAGTGGGTTGAAGCTAGGCCATTGAAAACAGCTTCCATGGATGAAGTGGCAAGGTTCATATATGAACGCATTGTCACCAGATTTGGTTGTCCATTAGAAATTGTAACAGATCAAGGAAGCCACTTCATTAATGAGGTGGTAGAAGCCCTAGTCAATAAGTTTTCTATTAAGCATAGGAAGGCAACAACATACAAACCAAGCACAAATGGACAGGTGGAACGAACAAATTTTGTGTTGTGTCAAATTCTAGCAAAAGATGCAGCCTTGCAGGTACATAAATGGGATAAGAGGATTCATGCAGCATTGTGGGCATATAGGGCAACATCAAAGTCAGCAACAGGATACTCTCCATTTCAGTTGGCCTATGGCATTGATCCAGTTCTTCCTATTGAGTTTGATATTCCCACTGTGAGAGTTATGAAAAATGAAAGGATGGATGAAAGTGATTCAGTAAAAGAAAGGTTGGTACATCTTCATTTGCTAGAGGAAATGAGGGAAATAGCAAAGGATACAAGCCATAAGAAGAAAATGAAGCAGAAGGAATACTTTGATCAAAAGATCCTTTGGTCTCCATTTCATGTGAATGACTTGGTTCTAGTATATGATTCCAGATACAAAAAAAGAAGACAGAGGAAATTTCTTCCAAAATGGATGGGGCCCTACAAAATAGCAGCTGTGCATGAAAATGGTACGTACCGACTGGAGGAATTGGATGGCACTCCCATTACGAAATGGGTCAACCACGACAAGTTGAAGATTTTCCACGCACCAGAATAGTCTACTCCGAGGACGGAGTAGAAGCTAGGAAGGGGGAAGATGTCGACACTAAAATTTTCCTCCATAATTTCTATTTCATTAATGTATGTATTAGGAATAGGATGTTGTTAAGTGTAATTAGTAGTAGCGTCCGATAGAAGATAACGGCGCTGCCAGTACGACGCCGCCAATAATGTGGAGTACGGTAACAGTCAAAGTACAATAGGAATGTTGTAAAAAGTAAATATTTGTCGTAAGTGGTCCGGTAATGTTAAAATGTCAAAGTTTGGGTAATTAGAGAAGTAGGGTCTACATGATTAGGAATTAGAAATATTATATTGGTAATAAGGACAAGGAGTGAGGTCATAAATATTTTGTGTATTTTATTTGTAAAAAGTCTAAAAATGTGGAACCCATGTAAAATGATAAGGTTTATCTTATCTTAAAGATAAGCTTACATGTACAGATAAGAGTTAAGGTATGGAATATGATTCGTCAGAGTGGATTTCTTATCCTATCTTAGAGATAAGATGGATAAGCCTGTAAGTTCTATAAATAGAGAGGCCACCCCCCTCATTTAGCATAGAAAGAAGTAGTGAGAAATATTGTAGGAAGTGTGCAAAGGAAGCCATCAGTTAAAGGTGTGTTGAAGAAGCCATCGAGAGGTGTAATTGTAAAGTTTCTCCCATAGTCTTGTTGAAGTACCTCATGGGTGAGATTGTAACAATTTCATGTTAATATTATAATTTACTTTGATATTTCAGATTTGTCATCATTCCGTCTTATCATAGTCGATGGTATTCTTGTGTTATGTTGTTGTTTTGTTTCCAGATTACATCCACCAAACTAAAGGCTGTGCATTAGTAAATAATCATAGCACGAGGAGTTCCCAGTGAAGAATTATCATAGTGTCGGATTGGTGATGACAGAGTCCATCCTGGGGTGGATTTTGTAGGAGGCATTGATGATAGTGGGTGAGTTTCAAACTAGTTTTCCCACTTCTCTCTCCTTCTTCCCTCTGTGCTGAATCTATAAAAGAAGGGTCGGGGCTCATTGTAAAGGGTTGGACATTTTTGTTTTGCGCCATCCCTTCTTCTTTTGTTCACAGAAGGAATTGTGGAGTCTTTCTAACCTCTCCTCCAGGTTGTAATGCAATTTTTGCTTCTTGGCCACTGCAATATAATGTATGGATTCCTGAGCAATAATATATATGTTTGTGAAAATGTTTCTCAACCCTCTCATGTATTCGTTATTGTCTCTTTGATCTCTTATTGTGATTTGGTCATCTATGCATAGTGTTTTTATTGCATTTTGTGGTCTGTGTTAAACTAAAAAACGAGCATCTAAAATTCCTTTGGTGTATCAGCTCGTTAGCTTAGGTTTATTTTCTTACATCTCTCTAACCATGTCTCCTTGGTAGATAGAATAGACTTAGAATAGATCCTTGCAATTTGTTTGTGTGCACCTAAATAGAGGGATAACAGCCAGCCTCAATCTGGAGAGCTCTCTCCACTCGCAAAATTCCCACACCTTGAGAGATTCTCCATGTTTTGCAATCACACTGAGAGTCTCAACCCACATAGTTGCATACATTCAGGGGTGTGTTGATTCTGCACTAACAATCACTATGCACAAGCTCAAGTGGTGAAGAAGCTCTCTTAGACAAATTCTTAGGAAATGGATCTTGGTGTTGTTTCCCTAATGCACAACCAAATAAAAATCTCTCAAGACAAGAAACTCTAGGAAGACCATCTACCATACCATACTTGCTCAACTCCTTCAAAAATTTGTAATTAAGATGTCCAAATCTTTCATGCCAAAGCTTACTCTCTAAATCTGCATGAGAAACCAATATTTTCCCTATAAAAGAAGTGTCATCAAACCCCTTAAAGTGATATAGTCTAGAACTATGATCAACAATACCCTAAGCAACAAGTGAATAAGGCTCAAACAAAGGTCTAACTTATGCCCCATGTGGTGTAAAATTCATTATTTTTCCCTTGACCAGAATGACAAATTTGATATACATAAAGTAAATTTATAGTGATGTTAGGAACATATAGTGCATCTTGGATACTGCCACCATCAAGTTGTATATCACCTTTTCCCTCAACATAAAGAAAATAAGAATCTCCAACCTCAATTTTGGAAGTAGAACTCAAACGTAGAGAAACAAAAGAATCCTTGGAAGAAGTCATGTGATGAGAAGCACTAGAATATATAACCCAACTATCTGCAAGTGGTGACTGAGATCTCCCAACAACATTAAGTGTTTTGCCATGTTGATTAGAAAGAGGTGGAGTGGAGATAGAAATTTTGTGTTTCTTGATTGCATCCTCTAAGGCTTGCATTCGCTTATAACACCTATGTTCTTCATGACCAATACCCCCACAAAAAGAGCATGAAAGGCTAGACTTATTCTTGGATTTAGAAGACTCCTTGGGTTTAGAGTTGTTTTCTTTGGGTTTAGGAGCACTTTGAGATGGAGAAGGGGTGGATTTGGTTTTACTTTTTAGTTTTCCTTTGCCCTTAGGATTAGATGCAACTAATGCCTTTTTAGAGGTGGAAGACTCAAGGTGAGACAATTTTGATTCTTCCCTAGTAAGTCTTTCAAAAAATGTTTCTAAGTTAGGCGTTTTGAATGTGTCACCTAAGGCATCCATGTTAGAGAAAAAGGTAGAAGAAAATATTTGAAATGATCCTCTCAACTTAGATAGAATCAAGTAAATACACTCTTCATCTTTCTTATCTCTTCCACTCCCCTTCAAATGTGTCAACAAATGCTTGAACTTGGTAAGATAGTCTATAATTGTTGGAAAATCTATAGGATTAAGAGAGGTGATGTCAATTTTAAGTTGTATGGCTCTCATATGATCATTAAGATAGTCTATAATGAGTGTGTGTTACAATATTACACTTTATAATTATAGTGTGATTCTCAAAATAAATATTTTCAATAGAAAGAGCATAAAAAGAACAAGCACTTTTGCAAAAAATGGCACTCAAAACCGAATTACCGATCAAAAGTTATAATTTTCAATATTGTCCTCTACTATTTATTTAGTTGTCACTTAAGACATGGGAAAAAGGAAGGAGGAAACAAGTTAAAAGTGAAAGTGTATGCACTTAAGTCAATCTTAGGGTTTTACCACCTTCCAGATCCAATGGAAGCCTCTATTTTGCATAATAATGCATGCAACAACAAAATATGAGTAAACCCAAATATATGAATATACAAAGAATTTATTTACAAAATAAAACTTAGAGACATATGTCAATAGCAATCTCCTACTCTGATACCATAAAAAAGAACAATAACTAGATCATACCAAGCCAAGAACACAGATGTTAATCAAACACCATTATCAATAAGATGAAAGTAATTCACCATAATAACTTTACATAAACATTTGCAAACAAATGAGTAGCAATATCATATATTAATATGGAACTCAATGAAATACAATGAGAATGGGTCTTGCTTATATTAGCAAGGAATAAAAATCTAAGAACCAGTCAAGGTCGTAGATCAAGCCATAGATCAAGGAAAGAACTAGTCAAGACCATAGATTTAGGAGTGAACTAGACATCAAGGATCTAGTCAATACCATATATCAAGGAAAGAACTATTCAATACCATAGATCAAGGAAAGAACTATACCTAACAACTAGATAATATCCCCTAATATCTAAATAAATAAAAAGAAATATCCACACACATAACTGGGTGAGGATAAATACAATAAAGGTAAATAAAGTACTTAGGTGAACATGAACTAAGTTAAATACCTACTCTAACAAGAATTATCCTAATAAATAAATGAAAGGATAAATAATAACGTACACTAACACCCTCTCATAAGCATAGCTTAGGTGGGAAAAAAAGAAGGTGGGTCCTGGTAACAAGTCCTGATGAGGTACCCATGTACAATAACTTAGAAAATTGAACACCGTAAGGTACCTAAAACCAGTAATAACAAAGTAGAGAGAGAAAAATATTGCTGCAAGATATCCTAAGAATCTCGACTCCAAAAACTCGTACAATGTTGAACAATTTGGTGCATATTGTGGTCTGAATCCACTGCTCGATCGTAGAACTCAAAAACAACTTACACTGGGCTTCACTAGAATAGCTCCATGCAAGGAGAGTGTCAATGGAGTGATGTCGAAAGTGTAAAAAAAAACACCAAACATAATTTGATAAGCTACTACAAATAGGTGTGCCACGATCCAAGAAAAACCAAGGCAACAAGGTAAGGGCACGAAATCCAAATAAATAGGAGTACCACAATCACAGAAAATCCAAGCTAACAAGGCTAGGACACAAAATTTGAAGAAGTGAGATCAGCTTCTACAAATAGGTGTGTCATGATCTAAGAACAATAACCAAGGCAAAAAGTCAATGACATCAGATCAAAATAAATAGGAGTGCCACGATCCAAGAAAAACCAAGGTAATAAGGCAAGAACATGAAACCTGAAGAAGCAATATCAGCACGTAACAAAGTAAGGACATGAAACCCAAAGAATCAGTATCAACACCACACCCTCCCATACTACTGAATGGGTAGAGTGACACCACAATTTTGTATGATTTGTCAAAATCAACTACTCGAACACTGAGAAACTAACACTAGGCTTCACCAGAATAGCTCCCCCATAAGCGAGAAGATGGATGTCTACATTATCTATCGCTCTGATACCATGAAAGGAACGATAAGAATATTGTTCCAAGCTACAATCGTAGATGATAATAACACACCACATTAGATTTGTAAAACAGAAGAGCTAAAATACCATATATGGAAATCCATCATAATACATAATGCTCAATACATTACAATACAATGACTTGAATTACTTGATAAGAAAGATGTACATATAGAGGAGGGAAGTGCAACTACTACCTAAATCAATGGTGAAGAACTTCCACTATCTAATATTGGTAGTTAAGTTAACTTCAGAAGACTAGTAAGCTAACTCCAAATAACTGAGAAGATAAATCAACACAAATAGTACGCCTAAGCAAGTTAACCCAACAAGTGTAGGGCTAACACAAGTGTAAGAATTATCCTGATAAATAAATAAAAGGATAAATAATAACATACATTAACACCCTCCTGTAAGCATAGCTTAGGTGGGTGAAAAAGGTGGGTCTGAGCAACAAGGCCTGATGAGGACCCACATTCAATAACTTGGAAAATTAGACACCGCAAGGTATCTAAAACAAGTAATAACAAATTAGAGAGAGAAAAATACCGTTGCAAGATATCCTAAGAACTTCGGCTCCAAAAATTATAGAATGTTGAAGAAGTTTGGTGCGCATTGTGGTCTGAATCCAATGTTCGATCATAGAACTCAAAAACAACTGACACTAGGATTCACTAGAATAGCTCCATGCAAAGAGGGTATTAATGGAGTGATGTCAAAAGTACAAAAAAAAACACCAAACATAATTTGATCAACTACTAAAAATAGGTGTGCCATGATTCAAGAACAACCAAAGCAACAAGGCAATGACACGAAATCTAAATAAATAGGATTGCCACAATTTAAGAAAAGCCAAGGTAACAAGGTTAGGAAAATAAATCTGAAAAAGCAAGATCAACAGCTACAAATATGTGTGTCACGATCCAAGAACAATAACCAAGGTAACAAGGTAATGACATGAGATCCAAATAAATAGGAGTGACAATATCCAAGAAAAGCCAAGGTAATAAGGCAAGGACATGAAACTCGAAGAAGCAATATCAACACGTAACAAGACAAAGACACGAAACCCAAAGAATCAGTATTAACACCACACCCTCTCATACTGTTGAATGGGTAGAGTGACACCACAGATCTGTATGAGTTTCCAAAATCAACTACTCGAACACTGACAAACTAACACTGGGCTTCACTAGAATAGCTACCCCACAAGAGAGATGATGGATGTCTACATTATCTACACTCTGATACCATAAAATGAAAGATAAGAACATTGTTCCAAACCATGATCGCAGATGATAATAGTACACCACATTAGATTTGTAAAATAGAAGAGCTAAAATACCATATGTATAAATCCATCATAATCCATAATGCTCAATACATTTCAATACAATGACTTGAATTACTCAATAAGAAATATGTACATATATGAGGAGGGAAGTGCAAATACTACCTAAATCAGTTGTAAAGAACTTCCACTAACTGATACCGGTACTTAAGTTAAATTCAAAAGACTAATAAGCTAACTCTACATAACTGATGAGATAACTCAACACAACTAGTAAGCTAACTCCACACAACTAGTACACCTAAGTAAACTAACCCAACAAGTGTAGGGCTAACACAAGTGTAAGAATTATCCTAATAAATAAGTAATATGATAAATAATAACCTAAACTAACACCCTCTCATAAGCATAACTTAGGTGGGAAAAAAAGAAGGTGGGTCCTGGTAACAAGGCCTGATGAGGTACCCAAGTACAATAACTTGGAAAATTAGACACTGCAGGGTACCCAAAACTAGTAATAACAAAGTAGAGAGAAAAATCCCGCTGCAAGACATCCTAAAAAGCACAGCTCCAAAATGCATATAATGCTAAAGAATTTTGGTGCACACCTTGGCCTGAATCCACGACTCGATCATAGAACTCAAAAATAACATACACTGGGCTTCACTAGAATAGTTCCATGCAAGGACAGTTTCAATGAAGTGATGTCAAAAGTATTAAAAAACACCAAACATAATTTGATCAACTGCTACAAATAGGTTTTCCACAATCCAAGAACAACAAAGGTAACAAGGAAACAAGGAAAGGACATGAGATTCAAATAAATAGGAGTGCCACGATCGAAGAAAATCCAAGGTAACAAGGCTAGGACAAAAAATCTAAAGAATCAAGATCAACTGCTACAAAAAGGTGTGTCACAATCCAAGAACAATAACCAAGGCAACAAGGTAATGATATGAGATCCAAATAAATAGGAGTGTGACGATCTAAGAAAATCCAAGGTAATAAGGCAAGGACACAAAACTTGAAGAAACCATATCAACACGTAACAAGGGAAGGACACGAAACCCAAAGAATCAGTATCAACACTACACTCTCTCATACTGCTCAATGGGTAGCGTGACACCATAGATCTATATGAGTTGTGAAAATTAACTACTCGAACACTGACAAACTAACACTGGGTTTCACCAGAATAGTTCCCCCATAAGAGAGAAGATGGATGTCTACATTATCTATCGCTTTAATACCATGAAAGGAATGATAAGAATACTGTTCCAAACCGCGATCGTAGATGATAATAGCACACTACATTAGATTTGTAAAATAGAAGAGCTAAAATACCATATATGGAAATCCATCATAATCCATAATGCTCAATACATTATAATACAATGACTTGAATTACTCAATAAGAAAGATGTAAATATAGGAGGAGGGAAATGCAACTACTACCTAAATCAGTGGTGAAGAACTCCCACTAACTTATACTGGTAGTTAACTTCAGAAGACCAGTAAGTTAATTCCACATAACTGAGAAGATAACTCAACACAACTAGTAAGCTAACTCCACACAACTATTACACCTAAGCAAGCTAACCCAACAAGTGTAGGGCTAACCCAATAAGTGTAATAATTATCTTAATAAATAAATAAAAAGATAAATAATAACCTACACTAACACCCTTCCGTAAGCATAGCTTAGGTGGGTAAAAAAGAAGGTGGGTCTTGGCAACAAGGCCTGATGAGGTACTCACGTACAATAACTTAGAAAATTAGACACCGTAAGGTGCTCAAATCCAGTAATAACAAAGTAGAGAGATAAAAATCTTGCTACAAGATATGCTAAGAAGCTTGGCTCCAAAAACGCATACAATGCTAAAAAAGTTTGGTGCGCACAGTGGTCTAAATCCACTACTTAATAATAGAACTCAAAAACAACTGACACTAGGTTTCACTAGAACAGCTCCTTGCAAGGAGAGTGTCCATGGAGTGGTGTCAAAAGTGTGAAAAAAATACCAAACATAATTTGATCAACTGCTACAAATAGATGTGCCACGATCCAAGAACAACCAAGGAAACAAGGCAAGGACACAAGATCCAAATAAATAGTACCACAATAGAAGAAAATCTAAGGTAACAAGGATAGGACACAAAATACGAAGAAGAAAAATCAACTACTACAAATAGGTGTGTCACAATCCAAGAACAATAACCAAGACAACAAGGTAATGACATGAGATCTAAATAAATAGGAGTGCCATGATCCAAGAAAATCTAAGGTAATAAGGCAAGGACACGAAACTCGAAGAAGCAATATCAACACATAACAAGGTAAGGACACGAAACCTAAAGAATCAGTATCAACACCACATCCTCTCATACTGTTGAATGGGTAGGGTGACACTATAGATCTGTATGAGTTTCCAAAATCAACTAGTCGAACACTGACAAACTAATAATGGGCTTCACTGGAATAGCTCCCCCACAAGAGAGAAGATAGATGTCAACATTTTCTATCACTCTGATACCATGAAAGGAACGATAATAATATTGTTCCAAGCCAAAATCACAGATGATAATAGCACACCACATTAGATTTGCAAAATAGAAGAGCTAAAATACCATTTATGGAAATCCATCATAATCCATAATGCTCAATACATTACAATACAATGACTTGAATTACTCAATAAGAAAGATGTACATATAGGAGGGAAGTGTAAATACTACCTAAATTAGTGATGAAGAAATTCCACTAACTGATACTGGTAGTTAACTTCAGATGACTAGTAAGCTAACTGCACATAATTGATAAGATAACTCAACACAACTAGTAAGCTAACTCCACACAGTTAGTACACCTAAGCAAGTTAACCCAAAAAGTGTAGGGCTAACACAAGTGTAAGAATTATATTAATAAACAAATAAAAGGATAAATAATAACCTACACTAACACCCTCACGTAAGCATAGCTTAGGTGGGTAAAAAATAAGGTCTTCGAAACAAGGCCTGATGAGGTACCCACGTAAAATAACTTGGAAATTTTGACACCACAAGGTACCCAAAATGAGTAATAACAAAGTAGAGAGAGAAAAATCCTGCTGCAAGATAGCTTAATAAGTTTGGATCTAAAAACTCGTATAATGCTAAAGAATTTTTGTGTTCACTGTGGTCTGAATCCACTACTCGATAATAAAACTCAAAAACAGCTCACACTGGGCTTCACTAGAATATCTCCATGCAAGGAGAGTGTCAATGGAGTGATGTCGAAAGTGCAAAAAAAACACCAAACATAATTTGATCAACTACTACAAAGAGGTGTGCCACAATCTAAGAACAAACAAGGAAACAAGGCAAGGACATGAGATCCAAATAAATATGAGTGCCACGATCACAGAAAATCCAAGGTAACAAGGCTAGGACACAAAATTTGAAGAAAAGAGATCAACTTCTACAAATACGTGTGTCACGATCCAAGAACAATAACCAAGGCAACAAGGCAATGACATGAGATCAAAATAAATAGGAGTGCTACGATCCAAGAAAAGCCAAGGTAATAAGGAAAGGACATGAAACCCGAAGAAACAATATCAACACGTAACAAAGCAAGGACACAAAACCTAAAGAATCAGTATCAACGCCAAACCCTCCCATACTACTGAATGAGTAGAGTGACATCATAATTATGTATGAGTTGCCAAAATCAACTACTCGAACATTGACAAACTAACACTGGGCTTCACCAGAATAACTCCCCCACAAGAGAGAAGATGGATGTCTACATTATCTATCACTCGGATACCATGAAAGGAATGATAATAATATTGTTCCAAGCCGCGATCACAGATGATAATAGGACACCACATTAGATTTTCAAAATAGAAGAGCTAAAATACCATTTATGGAAATCCATCATAATCCATAATGCTCAATACATTATAATACAATGACTTGAATTACTCAATAAGAAATATGTACATATAGGAGGAGGTAAGTGCAAATACTACTTAAATCAGTGGTGAAGAAATTCCACTAACTGATATTGGTAGTTAAGTTAACACCAGAAGACTAGTAAGATAACTCCACATAATTGATAAGATAACTCAACACAACTAGTAAGCTAACTCCACACAACTAGTACACCTAAGCAAGCTAACCCAACAAGTGTAGGGCTAACACAAGTGTAAGAATTATCCTAATAAATAAATAAAATGATAAATAATAACTTAGACTAACACTCTCTCGTAAGTATAGCTTAGGTGGGCGAAAAAGAAGGTGGGTCCTGGAAACAAGGCCTGATGAGGTACCCACGTAAAATAACTTGGAAAATTTGACACCGCAAGGTACCTGAAATGAGTAATAACAAAGTAGAGAGAAAAATTCTGCTGCAAGATATCCTAAGAATCTCGGCTCCAAAAACTCGTACAATGTTGAAGAAGTTTTGTGTGCACTATGGTATGAATCAACTACTCGATAATAGAACTTAAAAACAACTCACATTGGCCTTCACTAGAATAGTTCCATGCAAGGAGAGTGTCAATGGAAGGATGTCAAAAGTGCAAAAAAAAATACCAAACATAATTTGATCAACTACTACAAATAGGTGTGCCACGATCCAAGAACAACCAATGCAACAAGGAAAGGACACGAGATCCAAATAAATATGAGTGCCACGATTGAAGAAAAGTGAAGGTAATAAGGCTAGGACACAAAATCTGAAGAACCAAGATCAACAACTACAAATATGTGTGTAACAATCCAAGAACAATAACCAAGACAATAAGGCAATGACATGAGATCCAAATAAATAGGAGTGCCACAATCCAAGAAAAGCTAAGGTAATAAGGAAAGGACACGAAACCCAAAGAAGTGGTATCAACATGTAACAAGGCAAGGACATGAAACCCAAAGAATCAGTATCAACACCACACCCTCTCATATTGTTGAATGGGTAGAGTGACACCACAGATCTATATGAGTTGTCAAAATCAACTACTCGAACACTGACAAACTAAAACTGGGCTTCACCAAAATAGTTCCCCCACAAGAGAGAAGATGGATGTCTACATTATCTATCGCTCTGATACCATGAAAGTAATGATAAGAATATTGTTCCAAGCCATGATCGCAGATGATAATAGCACACCACATTAGATTTGTAAAACAAAAGAGCAAAAATACCATATATTGAAATCCATCATAATCCATAATGCTTAATACATTACAATACAATGACTTGAATTACTCAATAAGAAAGATGTACATATAGGAGGAGGGAAGTGTAACTACTACCTAAGTCAGTGGTGACTAACTCAAAATAACTAATATTGGTAGTTAAGTTAACTCCATAAGACTAGTAAGTTAACTTCACATAACTGAGAAGCTAACTCAACACAACTAGTAAGCTAACTCCACACAACTAGTACACTTAAGCAAGCTAACCCAACAAGTGTAGGGCTAACATAAGTGTAAGAATTATCCTAATAAATAAGTAAAAGGATAAATAATATCCTACACTAACATCAACGACATCTGAAACAATGCAACGAACTTCATATGAGAAACGGCAAGGGTTTTAGACCATCTGCCAAACCTATGAAACCAGTTTCGGAGCTTCTATGCAAACCAAGTTGCCTAGTTTATAGACCAGAGTGCCTGTAAGCACCTCAGTCCCTCTCTAGGTGCCCTATTCTAGAGAATCAATCACCAGATCAATTATTTTCGGGGCTCCTGCACAGTCATTCATGCTCCCTAATTTTCCAATCACCTCAATGACACAGTCCCTCAAGAATTTTTAATCAGCCGAGTTATTTCTTAACTCTCTCTTGCATATTAGGGTTTCTACTTTTATTATTAGTTTCTTAATTCATTTACATACTTATTTACTACATTTTTATAACCTCCTAGATTATATTAACTAGTGCACACATTTACATTTTAGTTAATCATATATATTTCATTATATATCAGTTGTAACAATCATTGCTTTCAGGTTTTAATAAAATATCCCAATTTTATTGAATCATTTTGGTGAACCCAAAGCTTAGAACTCTTTTCCCTATGATCTGCTAAAACCCTAATGGATAAGAATAGATCTTCTCCTTCTAGGCTAGTCATGCCTTGTGTGAGTATTAATCCTATTTATGATGAAGCAACTATAGCTAAACTTAGTGCTCTATATCACAACACTATTCTTTTAGATAATACTTAAAGGAAACTATTGGCTGATGAATGCAATGTTCCTACTAGCTTTGATCATTCTACCATTAGCATTGTTTCTAATCCAGAAAGCTTTTCTGGTTGTAGACCTTGTTATTTAGTTAGCTGCACACCACCCTCTTATATTTCTAATGAAACTTTAAATGACGTTATTATCAGTTTTATGCTTGGTCTTGATGATGATGCTTCAAATAAAAAACATGATGAAAACATATGTGTGCATGATGTAGTTTCTAATACTAGACAGGATGATTCTATAGTTGCATCTCATACACCTTGCTTTTTTTACAATGTTTCCAATGATTGTAATGATACATCTCATACTATTTATCCTTCTACTTAATTATATGTTTATGATATGCTTAATGAAATTCTTACATCTAAATATTTGTTTGATATTGATGATACATATACAAGTAATGATTCTACTTCTTTGCATACTGTTGAATGTGAATTATCTACTTCGCTTTCATCTTCTTTTGAGATTATATCTAGTAACATGCATGTTGATTCATCTCCTACTATCTCTTTTGATGATATTCATACTATTCCTATTTACACTCCATGTTCTTCACCACCTATTATTTCTTCACCACCTACATCAAGTGTTCCCTTAGCATCAACATCTTCCACTACTTCTATTGACATCCCCATGATCACTCATAATGTCAAGATTCAACCACTTAATGCACCATCCACAACTTCCATCATTCCTTCACATGATATCTTATCAATTATGTTGTTGTTGCCCAATTACAAACTCAGGTCCAATCTCTCCCTCTTGAAAGAAAATCCTATTATGTTTCCATTCATAATAATTATTTACATAGCAAACCTATTCCAGAAAATATTCACAATTCATTATTTCCTAAGGATTTAATTATGCCTACATTTTCATGCTTTAATGGTACTAGAAATCCATATTTGCATCTCAAACATTATTGTCTAGCTATGATTACATACTCCAATGATGGATTATTACTAAAATATTTTCACCATAGTCTTACAGATGAAACTCTCCAATGGTACACATCTACCATTTGGATCTATGAGTACCTATTGTGATATTGAAGAGGTCTTATTTCAACACTTTATACTTAACAATGACACTCGAGTCACACACAATCACTTACATGGCTTACATTAACGCAAGACATAACCTATTATTGATTACATTTTTCATTTCAATGCTTGCATGCATCACTTAGTCTTTCATCCCATTGATTTAGAAAATTAATTCATCTTTTGTCATGGATTGATTCCTGCTTTAAATTAATGCTTATAATATGACACATGTGAATCATTCACACTCTTATGTTATAAGGTCATTGATTTAGAACAAGATCTCATTGCTACACATGTAATTGATCTTCCTCCTAGTTCTGCTACTACTACATCATCTAGTTCTTCTCACCTTCCATGTATTCAACGTCCTCCTATGTCTCCATCTCTTCCACTCTATAAGAAAATTCAATCTTCTCCATCACATAAGTGTTCTTTATCTCCTCCACCATGTTGGTCTCCGCTTAAGACTTCTCCATATCCTCCACGGGATCCATTACACTTTTCTCATGACGCTAGGCCTCATGATGTGCTACATTATTTTCTTGATAAGAACATGATTCTCTTACCTTATAATCATCATTATGCACCTCATCGCTTGCAATGACAATGTGATCAACCATATTGAAAATATCATCGCATCAATGGCCATCATGACAATGACTATTGTGCCCTTCATGATCGATTGCAATAATTAGAAGACAATGGTGTCATTTCCTTTGGCTCTCACTCTCGTGAACAATCTATGTATCAATTACACGCATTTTGCATCTAGTTCAGTTCATTTATATCCTATACCTACTCATAAGGTCACTATTCCTCCACCACCATAGGTTATATCATTCATGCACACTATCCATCTCATCCATCCACTGTTCCACCATCTCATCTGACGTGTAGTGCTCCTCCTATACATTGGCTGCCTAAGCCATCAACATCTATACTTCCCACTGCTACACCACCCATCATTAGCACCATCTCAACTGGTATTCAGTTTGGTTCATACACTCACACCGCTTACACTCCACATGCTTTCATTTCTCCACACCCACTTGGTCTTTGGTAGGTGTTTTTATCACCTTATCCCCCAATGACGCACTCGTGTTCTCATGGTTCTTACATTACTGTCAAGGGATATGTTACAATAAGAACCTCTCTCAATTTCTTGCACTACACGCTTCATAGATCCATCTATCTCGCACACACTATTGAATCATTTCCCGATGATGCAATCTTGCTTTATGGTTCATTCTTGATTATTTAGGGATCTTATATAAATGAACCTTATTATTCACACACCGTGGGACATCGCTATTATCATCCTCCCTCTTCATCATAAGAACACACGTTTAAGTACACTATTACGATCATCTCATTCACATACTCTTTTACATCATTTATTTTATACATACTTTATCATTCATCACATCTCTATTCCTACACACAATATACTTTTACATTATCTATCTATTGCATTACATGCATTTCATGCACCATCCATTATCAAATACATTATTTCATCACTTATCTATCTCTACTCAATCTAAACATCATTATACATTAGTCAACATTCACAACTATGCAATGAAAATCAAAACAAAACATTTGAACATTGGTCAACACATCACATATTCATACAACACATTAACATAATACAATAACAACAATCACTCATTTCTATATATCATCCAAAACTCGTACTTACATAGTCATCGCTATCACTATATACAATTGAGAGAACTAGAAGCTTCGCCGCTCAATCGGTGTTGTTGGTCGCGGCCCCTATACCTCTCTACCTTCCTATATAATAAAGTAAGCTTGATCGATTGTTCTGCAAAGCAACCCTTTAGCTCCACAAACCTTGTAAATACATATGTGCTAGGGGACCTCCACCTACAACATCTTTGGCTCACTGCGTCTCCTCTCATTCCTTATCCCTCTCACTCAATATCACTTTACAAGTAGATGTCACTATCGCCACTTAATCAAACAAATGGGTGTGCTCACTCGTAATGTCATCCACCCGCTCTAACATCCCACCTCCAATAAGAATGTAGGCGGACACATTCCGCGTCAACGTGTGGATCGAAGTATCAACAATCAGCAACCAATAAGTATCCCCTGCAACAATACAAAACATCACATCAGTTCATACAGTCAAAACAACTACGTAACAAATCCACAAATTGTCAATATACATATACTCACACTTTTCTCTCGTCACTGCCACATCATCACCACCGGGTGTAAGTGCATGTCCCCCTAATCCTACTAGCGATGCTCTCACCGCATCTACAAATACTGGGTATAATAACACCCATCGGTGAGTTTCCCATCATGCACTATACTCCTTTATACAACCTACGTCATCAACATGTATTAGCTCTATGGTTTCATCTGACTCCTCTAGCCTAGGGCGTACTAGTTGCGCCCCTGTGGACCCTAGTCTTACTCTGACCCTCCTTGGTGCCCACGTGGCTCTCACCCATATATATGGCTCTGGGGGCACATCCTAAGCCATGTCAAACATCTGTGACACGTGCTCTCCCTGAAATAGCTCCACTACCCCATGAAACATGTCCTCTAACCACATAGTGCGATGAATACATCGAAGCTCTGCTACATCCTCTAACCATCCACCATAGTCAGGATACGGCCTCCAGATAATGGCCCTTGACCCATGCAATCAAACGGAGATCTATAGGTATCATTATCCATCATTCTACCCTGCACACCTATCCACCACTAAAAAAATATACTAGGTCTAGCCCACACTCCACGTGGCCCACCAAACAGCCTTAATATCGCAATATGCTTATATGCCCACACATGCAACAAATTGGTGGCTCTTAGCCCACCCCCATGCTCTTCTTGTGTGAATCTATATCCATGTACAAAAGGGGTAATACACATTGTTCTCATGCATATATCGTGCCATCCTCCTCTATACGATGACAAATATAATGCATCTTATACAATATGCCCACTCCACCACCCTCAACGACAACTGAAGGCGTAATCACAACCGTTATAAATTTCCACAATCATGGAATTCCTACCCTTAATATAGCATCGAGACTAATATAGACCTCAGTATGCACACAGGTCCCTATAAAGTAGCGCCTAATGACCCTCATCTATCTCTATGCATCCTCTATAGCCATCACATGTACCCTCTCACCAATAATAAGCAATCACAATATGTGATATCTCTAAACTCACCGCCATCTCTCCAGTAGGAAACAAAAATGTGCAAGTATTTGCACACCATCTCTCGTAAAAATTTGTGATCATAGACCTAATATGGGGAACATCCCCCATCCTTGCTATATGTCATAAACCGTAATGGTATAGAACATCCCACTCATCATCTGACAACCCCAATCCTAACAACGTCCTCAAGTGGTGACCACCATAAAACCCTCTCGAATGAATATCTCTCTACACAAGGTAAAAAACAACAAACATGACATCAGTACATTATATACACACAAAAGGAACTGCAAATGACATCAACAAGCATTAATTTTCATATTTGTAACACTCTAGGCTCAACCCTAGCCTTCTTGTTTTCCAGCGCCTAGAAGCAGAACTTTGGCACCCCAGAATAGGTCATTAGTGCCCATTCTTGGGCGCTAGTGTCCCAAAGGTCATTATCACCTTTGTCGCTCTTGCCCGGGTAAAAAAATTCAAAAAAAATTAAAACAATTCACAAAAATTCACGAAAACATCCCAATTCAACAATTTTTTTGAAAAAATCACACTTACTAGCTCAGTCGTCATATGTTGCGCTACAGTTATTTCCACCATCTCAAATTGACTCAATAAGGATGCTCTCACTTGTGGTATCTTCACACACCTAGAGCTTAAAATCACACTCGCACAATGTGTAGACACCATATTTGGATCACACTCCCCTTGGTCCCCTTCAATTAATTAACGTAACACATTTAACTAACCATGACCCCTTTAACCCATATTAATATTCATCCTCACATTATTAATTAATTTAATTATTTTAATTAAGTTAATTTAATCCTCACACCTCCACCTCATCATGACACCTCACTATGGACCCATTCCAGGGGCATTTAACTCACAGTGACCAGTCATCACTCTCAGCACCAAGTCATCACTCCCAGTGTTGAGTCACTACTTGACCTAACTAACTAAGACTTCTTCCTAAGCCTAACTAGACTTCTTCTAAGATCTTCTTTCCTTCTCTCACATGAACTCTAATTCCCTAAGTGGACCAACAAGGAAAACACGCTAAATCTGGGAAGATCTACCTATTTTTGGTAAATAGGACTATTTCACCCTAACCGATACTGGTTTATCCTCGGCCAATGTTGGTCACCTAAACCGCCATCAGTTCCTTTATATACAATTTTACAACTCTTTACACAGGTTGGTCATTCAATTTTGGGAATTCTATTGCAATCAAGCATGAGTCTCAAAGCCATTCCTACATCCAAACGATGACGACACACCACCAGAGTGCAACACAAGCAACAAGTTCTTCTTCCAGAGCATTGGAGTATCCATGGGAACACATAGGTTGCACTATCACGACACTGGAACCAACCATCACCTTCTTCGATCAATCACCAACCATTTCATTCATGAGGATCTTCATAATAACAAGTAAGTACATTGTGATTTTCATCATCTGCACTTACCTTATTATAGATCTTTTACTTCTTTCAAGTATTTCCATTTCTTTATTACCTCGATATCTCCATCTTCCCACCAATCCACCTACCCAACCATTTCAAACTTTTTGACCTTTCTTAACCTTTTCATCTAAATTCCTGAGTCTTCTCAGTTATATTACAAGCCTAACCACACCACTCCTCACTCTCTGTGTAATCACAGAGAGGCTAAAAATCCATTTTTAATAGTTTATCACCTATTGCCCCTACTGACATCAGTTTACCCTACCACCATTGGTTTATCCCTATACCAGCATTGGTCACCCAAACGATACCGGTCTCTGTGTTATTTTTACACTCTCAGACCAACAGACCTTCTATTCAACCCAAAACCAACCCAGACCTCACCTAATCAGTCCTAGGCCTTTACCAGACCTCTGACAAACCTTCCTAGCCTGAAAAAACCTTTTTTTTCATTAGATTTAGTGATACATTTCATATTTAACATTAAATCTAGCATATTGTTTTGTATTGAGAAACCTAAACCATTGCATTGCAATATGACCCTATTTATTTCAGTTTCTTATTCACATTAATTGTTATTAAACAGTGGATTGATATCCTGTCTAGGAAGCATCACATGCTTCTCGGATCTAGCATACGCTAGGCAGTCCACTATCATATGTTATTTAATGCTCTTTTGTTGTCTTGTTTTGTATTTACAGGTAGTCCTTCCCAGACAAAAAGGAGTTCTCTATGATCAACTTGGATAATGTCAACAATGCGCGCATTCTACCTTCCACCTTCGTTTCACATGTATTCCTCTTAACCATTTACCTTCTATTTGTTTCGTCCTAGAAAGCATAAAACTTATTGGTGAAACATTTTGGCACACCCGGTGGGACCCATTTGGGTTCTTTGCATTGTTCATTCTTAGGGAATCATTGTGTGTTTATTTCTTTTGAAAGAGAGTTCACATTAAATCTTCTCCCTTGGAAACATTCTTCTTCTCCTACTTATCTCAGTGAAACTTGTATTTTGGATTAAAAAGAACACTTATTTTTATTTTGTATTGCATTAGTGAAAGACATACTCTTGCCTATTCATTATCACTCTCATTGAATTTCATTGTGGATTTGGGTTTAAAATCTTTGCATCTCATTTCTGTATGCTGCATAGTAGCTCATTTAAATTGTGGGAAACCTATATGCTAGAAGTCATGACCAACTGATGGTTGAAAAATTGAACTGTAGCTCACATTTTGCACACACTCTCTCTATACAAAACCACTGAAAAACAAACTACACATTTCTTAAAACAACATCTTTCCCAAAAGAAGTTGTCAATGATCACACAATCAAAGGATTGACAATGGGCTACAATTGGTATTTTGGTCATTCATCATATTAGAGTAGGGCCTCATGTACTACAAAGTATATATTGGGGAAACCATGCCAAAATTTACCTGAAACCAGCGATAGTTAATTTCTGTAGGGAACCTTCGGTAACCAAAAAATCTATTCTATTCACAAGTCATTCCTAAATAGCATAAGCCATAACATAAAATCTACAGCATAGGATTTCGGGTTTGTTAGCTTTTTCTTGATTTGTGTTTTGAGGTGTGAGTTCATTTTCTCCATTTTTCTCTCCCTACATACTCCACAATCATAGTTGGTGTATTCCGACTATTTTTTAGTGTGTTAGGATTAATCATTTCCATACTCAGCTTCTACGTTGGTCCTTTTATTTGATCTAAATCACTAAAAATCACTTTTTCCTTATTTTCACAGATTTCACAGTAACCGGTATTGGTCCAACGATCATCATTGGTTATATCATCTCACCACCGTCAATTAACTGCATGCCATCAGTTTTATGTTGTTTTGGTCATTTATGCCAAAGTAGCATTCAATCTACATTTCTTTTCTTTCTCTGACTTGTTATGTCACCTTACCATCTTTTTTGTGTTCTCTTATCACCTACAGAGTTCAGATCCATCTTATTCATACCTTTTCATCTTCATATTTTAATTTGTCATTCATTCACAGTAGTCGGTATCAGTTTGGAAAATGCCATCAGTTATATCTCCATACCACCATCAGTTTACTATCCAATGTTGGATTTGTGTTGTTCTAGTCATTTTTTTCAAAATAGTGTTTCACTCACATCTATCACCTTTGGTGGCTTCCTCTGTCACTTCAATATGATTCTGAGTCTTTAACATCACCCTCAAAGTCCAATTTCACTTCATTTTCATCATTTATTGCCATAAATTTTCAAATATTTCATTTCTCCACAGTAACTGGCATCGGTCTAGTGACCAGCATCAGTTACCCTCTCATACTGGCATCAGTTATCCAACCAACGTTGGTCTCTGTGTTCTGATTTTTCAATCAAAACAATGATCAAATCACACCTTCTATATCCATTTTTCTCCACTTTCCTGTGTTTCTGCATCATCAATGGAACTCAGATTACCAATTCTACTGTCAGTCACATGGTTTTGACTTGTAGACAAGCCAACACTCTCATGTTTCACGCTAGCCATTAGCCACTCCCACCTAGCCCATCGCCCCCTTCCATCTTATCACCTATGGACCCCAATCAGTCTCTTACCATACCCATCGGTGATGAGGAGTTCACAAGACTCCTTGATCACAACCCCGCCACTCTACAGTATTACCTCACTCATTCATCTACCCATGATTCATCAGGGAAGCTTGCATATGACATGCATGTGTCCATTACTCTTACTCTTGCACCTACTTCTGCATCAGCTACTACAAGCGTAACCTTAGCCTCTTCCACCTTACCACCTGTGGTTTCCCCACTTGACCCTACATCATCAATATCTTGCACCTATGACATCTATCATGCCTTTGACATTTGTCTTCACCCCTATGATGTCCACCATGCCTTCATCAAATACCTTTAGTGTAGGTCTATTTGCATCCTCTCCACTTCTCATATACCTATTGCATCTCAGCCACCACTGGTGTCGGCAGCCCACACTCCCTTCCAAAACCTCATTCCTCTCCATCACGCAGTCTCTTCGTCTGATTGCTATGAGATTATTTATGTCCACCGCACCTAGCTACACCTATCACCAACAACCCCCTATTCATCTATCATTTATCTAGGGTACTTTCCCTCCACATCTATTTCATCCTATGTTCCTTCATCACAATTTTCATACTCGGCACCACCACATACTGGAATGCCATCCACGTCATACCCACCTTATCTACCCCCTTATACTGCAGGGGGTGCTCCATCATCACAACCTACAAATGATCTTATCAAAATGATGATGGAAAAGATGCAGACATTAGAAGCATTTGTCTCTGGCTCACGTAACTATCTGACATATGATGAGATTTGTAATGAGCCCATTCACCCATCCATTCTGATTCATCCATCTCGCGCATTGGGAAATGCCTAAATTCAACCGATTCAACAACAAAGAAGACCTACAACAAAACTTGTGGTCTTTTAAACATGTGTGTTATCTAATCACTCATGATGATGCATTGCTCCTGTGAACATTTCCAATGTCATTAACAGGACCCGCTTTAGATTGGTATAGTGCTCTACCTAGGCACTCCATCTTGTCATTCAATAAGATAGCTCAGGATTTTCTAGACCACTTTTCTATCAACATTGTCAAGAAGGTCACCATGACTGACTTGTAAGACACATGCCAATATGAAGATGAATCTATCGCAGATTTTGTCACTCGTTGGCAGAGCCTGATCAACCAACTCACATTCCAATTACCTCAAACAGAGTTAATAGATTTTTTCACCAGAGCTTTTTCTAGACACATCTCACCAACTCTCCAAGTCCAAACCTTCCGCACATTTGACGAGGCATTCACCATGGCCTGGAAACTTGAAATTTGTGCCATTGAAGAGAAGAAGATACAATTACGTAACAAGAACATTGTGTTTAAATCAAATGATACCTCTTCTTCTTCCAAACCACAAAATAATTATTCTAAAGCAAAAGGATCTGCCAACATAGTGGTTTTGAAATCATCCATCTCATCCATCCAACCAATCAAAACCTTCTTCCAACATTTCTCCTATTCAGGATTTTCAGTTCAAGCGGGAGCAACGAAAATATACTCCCATAGGAGAACCCTACTCTTCAGTTTTAGAAAAACTTCTAAAAGTTAGAGCAATCACTCTTCCACCTGTCAAACCACATACTGGTTTTGACCCTTCTCGTCATGTGCCTGCATGGTACAAAGAAAATGATTACTACAACTATCATCATGTTAGAGGTCATAGTGATGGTAATTGTATAACTTTCAAAAACATCGTCCAAGAAATGTTAGATAATGGAGATCTCGTCTTGGATAACCCCAATGCACTGGCTAACCAAAACCTTCACATTTTCAAGAAGCCATTCCCAAATCACACCCCATCATCTAACCAAACCAGTGAAACCTCGACCAATGATAGTAATGTTCGTGAGGTTCATGTCATCTTTGATATCATACCAGCTCCTTCTGCTCAGTTTCCTCCCATCCCATCTATCGAGGAAATTCTTGCATGAGCTCCTTCATCCATGGAGGGACCTATTTCATTCTATTCCTCTACCCACGAAGGAGTCTCCCTTATCTTCTCCTCCACCCATGGAGGATTCCACCATATCTGCCGATGTAGTTTCCCCACTCACCTCTCAACCTGATGAACAACCCATAGTACTTACTCTTCTACCCACAGAAGAGTCATGCTTACCTTCTTCTTCACCAAAAGAAGAACCTACCTCATCCACCTTTCCTTCTCCCCTACCCACAGAGGATCCATTAGTAGTGTCCCTTCCTGTTGGTGACAATTCTCCACTAGATTTTAAGGACCTTGTTGATATTCTCTCATCTCTTCTACCCATAGAATCAGAAGCCAACCATTTCCCTTTCTCATAGACACCAAATTTATTTATAGGGATCACTACTAAATCAACATCAGCCCCTTCCACTTCTATGCCATTCTCACGTTTGGCTGACCGCTTGGACTATGTTGACTATTCCATGCTTTGGGGATGCCTTCGACTTCCTGTCTCAACTCAAATGCAAATTTCATCCACAGACACTTCAACTATTTATCCCAAAGTGTTTAAGATGATTAAATCCATTGCACTTGAGTCAGTTATAGTAACCTCTCCTACATCATCTTCACCTACACCTGCACCTCTACCATTACTCCAGCGACCACTTGCACCCAAACCACCTACACCTTCACCCGCACCCAAATCTACCGCTACATTAGGGGCCATGCCGACACCAAGCCTAGTCCATCCTCTTGTTAAACTTGATTTAGCTACCTCTTCCCAAGCCATCGCCAAAACCACTCCCCCACCTAAGAGGAAGACCCAACCTCTTAGGCCACATACACCGGATTCGCCCACTACTCCTTTGTCACCTTCACCACTTCCATCTATCTTAGGTACGCACCCATCAACCTTGGTCAAGCATAGCCTCCTACCTAAGGTAAACCAAAAACACAGCAACCCACATCCTCATCACGATCTTCTTTTTCTCCTAAATTACCTACATGACCTATGCCTTCGATGTTACCTACATCCTTTCCACCTCCCATATCTACACCATTTTCGGTATCCTCATCATTACCCATACCATTCCCTTCTCTTCAACCAACCCCTTCAACATTTCCTTCCACTACTATTTTTACCGCACCTCCATTATCACCTTGGCTAACCCATCCCCTTTTGTCATCTGCCTTCCCTTCTACATCACACACTTCTTCTACACCTTTACCCAAGAAGGTGAAAACCAATCCCAATGCCCCACTACCTTCCAAAAAGGTAGTTAAACCTACACCACCCCCAAAAACGAGCTCACCAGCTACACCTTTACCCAAGAAGGTGCAACCCAAACCCAAAACCATACTATCTACCAAATAGGTA
This sequence comes from Taxus chinensis, assembly GCA_019776745.2. Taxonomy (NCBI): domain Eukaryota; kingdom Viridiplantae; phylum Streptophyta; class Pinopsida; order Cupressales; family Taxaceae; genus Taxus; species Taxus chinensis. The sequence continues at coordinate 156,570,012 of CM034149.1, forward strand.
GTCAAACTCACTCAACCTCTAATGCCACCTCCAGTGATGCCTCTCCCACTAAAATCACCCAAACTTTCATCCATACCCACACTCACTTCACATTATGATCCATTATTGGGGTCTTGTGCCAACATCCTTGGCTAACCTTTTGGAAACCTATGTCATCACATTGCCACCGCTTAGACCTTATGACCCACTCAAACCTCAACCAGAAGGGTTTGATGATTCCAAAATTTGCACTTACCATCGTGTGTCAGGGCATGATGTAGAAAATTGTAAGGCTCTTAAGATTTTTCTTCTCCACCTGTGTCCTCTTGAAGAAAACTTTGATAACGATGATCTTTTAGATGAGGACCCCATTCCACCTTCACCTATCACCACACAACCTCACCCCATACCTATTCAGTGACCTCCATCTCCACCTTTGCAACCCTTTTACCCTCCTCCAAAATTTGAGATCAACATGGTCCACATTAGAGAAGTAATCAAAACTCCTCTAAAATGCTAGTGTGCCCTACTCCTTTCACAAGACTTTGTTCCTTCACCAATTTTTTCCCATCCTATCATTACACCTTTTACGAAACACCTTCTTCATCTACCTCTTATCCTCATATTAACATGATTCAAGTTGCCACTCGTGCAAAAAAGGACAAAGGAAAGGAGAGGACAGATAAACCATCAACTACACCTTTACCCAATATTCCATCTGCACCTGCACCCAAAATCACCATTCGTGGACTGATATACCCCATTTGTGATGGATTTTCTCATCACACCATGTTTAAACAGCTTTACGAATCGCCCCTGAAAATTTCCCTATACGACCTTATCCAAACCTCTGATTCTCATCGTCAGGCCCTCATTGAGGTCCTATAATCCATTGAGGTTCCACCTAATGACCCTACGCATGTTGCCTCCATTATCACTCCTCACCACATTGCCTCTCTCACCACTTCACCCCTTCCTCTGCTCCCGCTACCACTCATCAAGTAGTCACTCTTAGTTTCTCTGACGATGAGATTGTACCTCTCCAATCAGATGATCGTGACCTTTCCCTATTCATCTACATTTATATCAAGAATACACACGTCTGACATGTTATGATCAATGGGGGTGCTAGTATCAACATCATTTCCTCCCATGAGTATCAACAAATGCGCATCCCTTCCAATTTCATGCACAATAACCTAGTTATGATGCATTCATTTAACGATGCCATAACTTCCACCCTCAACACTATCATTCTCCACATTCACTTGGGCCCCGTACTATTCCTGAATTATTCTATGTATTGGAGGGGGAATTCCAATATAACCTCTTGCTTGGCCAACCTTGGATTCGTGTCATGGGTTGTGTTTCTTCCACCTTACATCGATGCTTAAAATTTGAACATGAAGGACACAACTACACCATCTTGGCCGATCCTTCACCATTTAAAACCTGTAACATGCTCTACCAACCTAACATTGTTCTTATCCCAGTTAAGGCATCTACCACCACTACCACTTCTTCTTCATCTGTTATCCCATCTACCGCCGCTGACGCCTCTTCTTCAGTTGCTACCTCATCCACTACTTCTGTCGCTACATCTTCCACAACCAAATCCGCTATTCCCATAGCTTCCACAACTTCTACAATTGGTCCATCAACCAAGCCATTTACTTTGCCAACAACGGATGTTTCTTCTTCCCAGGCTTCTGGTGATTCTTCCATTTCCGCTACCCAAATTCCAACTTTTGATCCCTTAGTAGGTGTTTTTCAACACCTCAATTTGGGGGAATACCACCTCTATAGTGTAAACACTTTCCTTACCCCTCAAGAATACAGAAGCCTCCATCAACATCCTCATTACAACCATAGGGTAGGTGAGTTCGTTCCATATGGTCCACCTCATCTTTGTAATAATTTGATGTACGGGGGACTTGACGCTTCTTCACATACTCTGGAACCACCTACCCGAGTTAGTCCATTCTCATCTGATTTCTAATACCTCACCAATCACCACTTCGCCCACACATTTCTCCATCGTTGTGCATGGAAAGGCTTCAAATTTGGTCTTTATGAACAAGGTCATCACACTGTCATTTTCTGCACCACCCAGAAACAAAAAGATCGTCATGGTATTGGATTTTTTTAAGATCCTTCTTATAAGAAAGCCCATATCATCCTCATAGAGGAAGATACACCTTCTCCATCTCATTCAGCTACTCCACCACCTTCACCTACGGATTCTATGGATTTAGAATCCATTCCTCCTAACTATTTTTTTTTTTCATAAACATTGTTTCGTTGGGACCTCTGACCTATCAGTGTGATGGCGAGGCCCCCGCTTCTCTTCCTTTTCTCTATCATGACATGATCGATGATGAAACTCATTCTATAAACATCGTTCAATGTCAAGACTATGATTCCATTCTCACCTATTTAGGTGCAGAGGATTCTTATATCCATCGGTCGTTACCTTTTTAAGATGCAAACCATGTTGAATGAATCGACCATAGAGATCAAAATTCACACTCATGACAACCCTCACATTTTAAAGATATTCCAATCTTTAGATTCCACTGAACATGAAGCATTCACTTCTTTCCTCTGAGACTATAGCAGCGCTTTCACTTGGTCTTATGATGATATGACCGGTATTAACCAAAATATCATGGTTCACAATATCACAACTATTCCTAATGCCAAACCTGTGAAACAGAATCTACGAAAAAATGCATCCACGCATTTCCCTTCTTGTAAAAGAAGAACTCCAATGCATCCTTTATGTTTCTTTTAATCTACCCATTGATTATCCCCAATGGATTTCTAACATCGTTCTTGTTACCAAAGTGAAAAGGGGACTCTTTATATGCATGGATTTCCATGACCTCAACCTAGCTTGCCCCCAAAGATGATTTTCCTCTACCTAGCATTGACCAACTAGTTGATCTCACCGTTGACCATGAGATACTATCACTCATGGATGGTTTTTCGGGTTATAACCAAATATTACTTGCACCAGAAGATCAACACAAAACTTCCTTCATCACCCCTTGCAGGACCTTTTGTTATCGCGTTATGCCTTTTGGCCTTAAAAACATTGGTGTTATATACCAGCGGGTTATGACCTATATCTTTGAAAACATTATGCATAACATATTGGAAGATTATGTTGATGACCTTCTTGCTAAATCTAAAAAAAGGGCTGAGCATCTTGCCATTCTTAAGGTCATATTTGATTATCTCATCAAATATTGCATTCGTCTTCAACCTAAGAAGTGCATATTTATCATTCTCTTGGGTAAGCTTCTTGGTTTCATCATCTCTTTGCGTGGCATTGAGGTCGACCCTACTAAAATCAAGACAATTCTTGAGATGCCACCACCTACTAACCTGCACTAACTTCGTAGTTTGCAAGGAAAGTTACAATCTATTCGTCACTTTATCTCCCAACTCTCCGACCGTTGTCAACCTTTTCATCATCTTCTTAAAAAGGATGTTTCCTTCAAATGGGATGATGAATGCCACAAAGCTTTTGAAGCATTAAAGGAATACCTCCTTCAACCACATGTGCTCATCCCACCAAATGATGACACGCCCTTTTACTTCTACATTTCTGCCACATACCATTCATCGGGTGCCATGCTCACTCATCACAATGAATACATAGGGAGAAGACAATTTATTATATAATTCGTACACTTCTAGATTATGAGACTAGATACACTCATGCAAAAAAACTTTTTGTAGCCCTATTCTTTGTCGCTACCAAACTTCACCATTACCTACTCAACCATAAAACCTTTATCCTCACCAACAATGACGCCTTACATTACATGTATGCTAAACCCTACCAACACCAATGTCCCGCACATTAGTTCATGCTTCTTGCAGACCTCGATCTCGAATTAATCCATCCAAAGTTTGTCAAAGGACAGACCATTGCTAACTAACTCACATACGCACCTCTCTCTGGAAACCAATCTTCTAATTTTTACTTCCCTAATGAATCCATTGCTACCCTCTATCTGGAAAATACCATTTACTAGATGACCTTATTCTTTGATGGTTCCAAATGTCAACGTGGGGGTACTGCAGCAGTTAGCCTCATTCCTCTTGATGGTTAGCCTATGCCATTATATTTCAAACTAGATTTTGATTGTACTAACAACATCACCAAATTCAAAGCATTCATCTTAGGTCTTCAAACTTCCATAGCCTTAGATGTTAAATGCATTACTATTTTTGGTGAATCTCAACTGGTTGTGAACCAAGTCAATGGTCTATACCAGTGTTGTAAAGAAATGCTTCAAAAGTATAAACATCATGTTGACATGTTTTTTACTACCTTTGACCATTATGAACTTCAAACCACCCCGCATTCCACTAAAAAATTTACAAACATTGTGGTTTGTCTTACTTCACAAATACTCGCTTCGCCTCCAGACTCAAAAATATTTTTCATAGTACAAAGGTTGCAATCACCCTCTTATCTATTCTGAGATGTTAAATTTGTAGGAAAAATTGAAACTGACCCACATGACATTTGGTATAAGTAGTTTGATGACTACCTTTCCCTTTCAATTCTACCTCCAGATCTTACACGAAATGGAAAACGAGCCTTCCTCAAAAGTATCTCTCACTATTTCATCATGGGTGGTTGTACGTACCAAAAATTGTGAGGTACTGTACTGTCGGAACAACGTAACAAGTGCCCCAATGATGATACAGGTCTCCTCACAAGGTGTTCAGGATCCGGAAAAGATCTCCAAATGTACGTTAACATCCCACATGCCCCACTTAGCCCCCGCGTGCTTTGTTTTCCCCTTTTCCCCTCTTTTCTTAGTCTTTTTCTCTTCAGTGATGAAACCGCCGCCCTGCCTGGGCGGTGGTCTCGTGACCGCCACCTTGAACAGGGCGGCAGTCCTGTAACCGCCGCCCTGCTTAGGGCGGCGGTCCTGCACGCATTTTTCCAGAAAGCATTTTTAACGCGACTCACGTAAATATCAACAATTCACCAGCTTTTTTTTACAGCCTTGGGCTTGCATTTATGTTTTTGGTTCCCTGAAATAGTGTTTGGCCATTGTTTATAGTTTATGAGTTTAGTTTGGTTTTGATCTTTGGGTGAATGAAATGTTATAAATAGATGGCTTGTGCTCGAGCAAATGGCCTCTCATTTTTTGCTCTCATCTTCTCATTTCAGTAGCTTAGTCTGTTATTTTGCTTAGAAGTCGTAGTTTCAGTTCATTGCATGTTTGGTTAGCATTTTTTAGCTGTTGGTAAGCCACATATCCATCTTGTGCAAGCACTGCTGTTATTTTATCCAATCCATTGAAATAGAATAGCTTATGAAGCCATTAAAGTTGCAGGTTTTTCTCCTCAAACAGGATAGTTTCAGGTTCTGGATGCTTTATGTTGCATGACTCACAATAGATCCCGCTAGGAATTGCATAAGCCAAGCTCTGTACTCTTGCGCTATCCCTCTCCTCACATTGTATTCAATCAGTGTTCTGAGCTGCCTTTATCCCAATATCTACTTCTGTTGATGCTAGCATTACACGCTTTTCTGGATTCACGTGAACATGAAAGAACGAGGAGATCATACTGAGGGGACAAGATCACACACATCATCGGAGTCGCCACTGTTCTGTAGAATCCAGGTTCTAGCTTTCAAAATTGTAGTTATAATCATATCAAATAGAGTAGTTAATTGCTTTATTTCAGTTAATTCTACTCTCGATATTGCCAGGGAAGCTGTGGGGATTGATAGTTTCTGAGAAACTATGATTCACTCCTCACTTATGAGGTAGGATTGAGATTCTAGCAAATAGATTAGATAAGTTATTTCATTGTTTAGAATAGATCTACAAATTGCACAGACAAATAGCTACACTCGGTTATTTTGTTTGTTTTAAGTTGATATTTTAGTTGTCAATTCTAGATATTTTAAATAGTTGCTTTCTTAAATTCTTAAGGTTCATCAAAAAATACAAAAATATAAGTTATATATGTTCTAGATATATTTTACGTAATTAAATTCACTTTGTTGCAATTCGATTTACATTATTGCCTTTGTATGACAATCACGGGACCTAGGGAACCTAGAGAATACATATTTGAGCCAATTGTGCCTTAACCCAATCTCGTCACAGCAATAGTGGACATAGACCAGAATCTTAGAATCCAAGTCTTCCAAACAACAACAGATTTACGACAGATCAGCTCTCAGTTGAGGGGATTAAACATAGAAGACGACCAAGCACACACATTTTGGTCGAATCAACCAAACTACAGATTACCCTAGGTTCATATGACTGTAGAAGGGCTTGAAAGAGAGCAAACATTTGGTTGTGATCCTTTGGTCCCATAACCAGATGCAGGAGACATTCTCACAGATATAGACACTAACCTAAGAATTCAGGTTGCAAGAACGCCTGTAAGGTACTCTAAGAAGATCGTACAGCTATTATTTTTGAATATAGAGGCTGAGAAAGCATATGATTATTGGATACTAGGGATCAGGGACTGAATTCGTACATGACCATAGCAGGACTGCAACAACCAAGAGTCTACGGTTGTGATCCACAAATACCGCAACCCAACGAATCCGTAAGTCAATCAGATATAGATGCTGGCTTACGTACACTAGTATTCAGATCTACCCCACTTCCACCTACCATCGTCGAACAGTTATCCTTACTAGATATAGTAGCTAACAAAGCTAGAGAGTTCTGGACTAGGCCAGAGAATCATCCATAGAGTCGACTGCATTCACTACCCACCATATGACCTTATCTGGAGACATACACGAAACTATCCCAGGTCATTTTCCATGTATTCCATAACCCATAGATCGAATCACGCCAGAGCTCGATATTGATTGCAGCTTTCGAGCAGTCATCCTTGCCGATCGATCTGTCACACCAGTTCAGGTTAGAAGGGCCTTCTTTACCTTAGATTCAGAAATTCCACTAGTGCGTATTGAAGACATTAGATTTCCTAACTAGTTTGTCTGCATCCCACGCATATTCCATCCCCACCGGTTGTCTCGGCATGACCTCGGGAGGTCGGGTACATGGAAGAGTTACTTGTAGATTCCCACGCTTGCTTGTCGCTTTTCTAGCGTACAAAATTGGTGAACCCGACGTGAACCAAACAACTGTTTCACCTTCTCTTTGAGAGTTTCATCTTATCTCATCCACCTTCGCTCCTTCCCATTATTCTAAGGGTATTCATATACCCCCCGAATATGTCGGGATTCAATGCATATGGCAGACCCCTCTTGGGTCTTGAGGCATACTACGCCCAACAGAATAGGCAATCATCACCCTCACTCTCGGTATGGGGTGACAACTACTCAACTAATCAATTGTCAACACAAACTCCAAGAATCAGATATAATTCATCTTTTCAAACTGAGGAGTTAGATCAGTTCCCTCAAAAACAACAAACAGAGCCTTCAGGCTCGAATAATATGACATTCACTGGAGAATCTGGTTCATCTCCTCAGATGCTACTTAGACCACAAATTAGTCGACAATCAGATCCATACTTGGTTTTAGATGATGAACAGTCAATACGTTATCCTAGGAGTGAACAATGCTCTCGGAGTATGTACCCACCTATGGGGAGTTTACAAATACAACCTGATTCCTCTTTACAAGAAGGGAGTTTACGAATACAACCCGATTCCTCTTTACAAGAAAATACCTCCATACCACTACATATAGGAAGTGCCCTCGGGGAAACTTGGCAGGACAACGATCAGTTCATAACGGGATATCACACGCCTATACAACACCAGGGTATACAACAAATGCCGCTAAGGAAAAGCACCGTGACTTCACGAAATGAAGTCATTTCAACATTAGTAGAAAAAGTGAGAGGGTTAGAACTTGCTCAAGCAAGTCAAAATTCTCAATTCATGCAAACAGGAAGTTCCAACCCCCAACACCATCCTAGCCAAGTAGACCTCCTCACAGGAATAGGCACATTAGGCATGCCTCCTCAGTATCCACAACAAACGCCAACTAGGCCCATCATCTCTAACACCGTTCCTCCCGGACTAGTACAAAACAATCCATTCCTGGACAATACCATGTCATACGTAAACATGTACTCCAAATCACCACAAGGGGATATGTTCTCCTCTCCCGGCATGTTTTCTCAAGCACAGGTGCTTCCTTATGCGCCTACCAACGCATACACTACGCCATATCAACAACCCATTCCACCACCACTCCCTCAGCAAGTACCATCAATGGTCGAAACCTATGCGATAGAGACTTATTCAGAATATTTGAAAGAGCCCTTAGACTTCACCATACGAAGCATCATGCTTCCAAGACCCCTTCCTGATTTACCCAAGTACAAAGGTGAGGTAGATCTGAACGCACAAATCAAGGCTTACGCTACAACCATACGAGAACTACTCCCTTGGGATGGGGTTGTTGCTAAAATATTTCCCAAAAATTTGGAAGGCATCGCTCTCGATTAGTATTATAGAATACCTGAGGCTTCCATCCATTCGTTTAAACAACTCATTTCAGAGTTCATTAAAGCATTTGACATGAACAAATTGTTAAGAACAGGAATCATGGAATTCTTGCACATTAAACAAGAACACAATGAATCTGTCACCCATTTCATCCAGAGGTGGCGTATAGTTCTTTATTCTTCGGCAAGTGCTCCAAATATGGATCAGATGGAACTATGTGATTTATTCCTTCATTCTCTCAGCAGAGAGGTGAAGGAAGAAGTCCAGAAGTTCCCACTAAGAACTTACGATGAAGTACTTGAGAGTGCTCTTCGAATAGATCAAGCAACGATAGATAGTGGTCGTAAGACATATGGAACAAACGGGAGGTTAATCACCTCCAGCCAGAACACTACAACTTATCCTACTACCACGAATGTCAATCAAGGACCTAAAATCCTTAACAAAAATCACGGGGTGACAACAGATGGAGTAACTGATCAGCCTAAAAAGGTAAATACTGTGAATACTTCACTACCAATGAACAATCAACGAAACAACAACTTTACCCCAACAATCAATACAGTGGATTTTAATCATCCTCAACAACAAAAACAACGGTGAAATCTTACACAGGGTCTAAGCCAAAACTCATTTGGTTATCAAAACCAAAATCAAAGCCAGAAGCAACAAACACAAAACTTTAATCCTAATAGGCAACTGTTTGCTCAGAATTTTAGGCCACAATATACACCAAACCAACAAACCAGGAATTACAATCCCAATTCATATTGTGGTTTCCACAAAATTTGAGGTCATGACACTAGAACGTGCCGTGACTACAATAAATTCATGCAACGTTTGCCAGAAGAACAAAGACAGTTCTTCACAGATTTGTTTTTGGCAAATCCCGTGTCACCACCACCAAGCACGCTCGCAGGGGCAATTTCCCCTCAGAATGCTCCCCTCAAGATCTTTAACAATCCACTCCCAAATCATGATAACAATAGGCTAAATCTAAATGGGACAAACAAAAGCGTAATGACGGGAAACAATGATCATGAAGCCTCGACTTCGCTAAGTTCATCAGTTGCGCCACAATTAGGAAGTCAGCCGAGACCCAAGATAGTCAGTTTAGTAGAACTAGACGCCGAACTACCCATCGAAGCTATAACAAGAACATGAGAGTATTTCTCTCAGCCAAGCCTAAGTCACCTGCCAGAAACAGATAAGAGTCAACAAATAGTAGAAAAACCCATAGGTGCCTATGATTTAATTAGCGACCTAACAAAAACCTTCTCACACATTTCATTTTTAGACTTACTGAAGAATTCTCCTGCCCACAGGGCTGCTCTTCTAGAGGCATTAGGTTTAGGTCATCTAATTAATATCACTCCACCTCTCGAAACACAAGTAAACCATGTGGACTTTGATATCCACCCTCCGGGGCAGCCGGATAAGGATTTCGAATTCATATTCGAAATAAGTAAAATACCTACAGATGCTGAGATTGCACGCCGAGGTGATCCAGCCTTACACTTACAAGTATGGGTTTATAATAACTACGTAAAACAAGCAATGGTTGACGATGGGGCAGCAGTTAACATAGTCCCCTTCTCTTTCCTTCAAAAACTAGGATATGGGGAAACAAATTGTTCCACGACTCGAAATACATTAAGAGGCTATGATAGCCTTAAGGCCACTTCGATTGGGCCTATAATACTACTAGTCACCTTAGGACCCAAAACAATCCTCACTAAATTTTATATTATAGATCGGGAAACCAACTATAATATGTTCCTCGGCCGACCATGGATACACCGTATGAAGGCAATCCCTTCTACTATTCCAAAGAGATTCCTTGCATCTGGAAGGGTTTTGTAGAGCCAAGGTTATCCAAATCCATTCGCTGATACCTATCTGACTTAAAGAAAAACCGACAGTATTGAAACAGATAAATTCAAACGACGAGAAATCAGATAAATAAAGGGCGCAAATGTGTGCCGTCGAGAGATCGAAAGAATAACAAGGGGACAGGAGGATGAAGAAGCGTAAAAAAAAAAACGGGAATGTGACAGACAGGGAACAAGGAGAAAACTTAACAGATAGAACAAAAAACAAAGGGGGGAAGGAAGAGTAGATGTAGAGGACGAAGAACTAGAGAAAGACAAACCTATTAAAGAAGTATAAAAAGAAGACTCACGCACGGGAAGAAGCCTGTAACAAACAAAAAAGCATCAAAAACACAGGACACAAAGGAGTGAGGACGAGGAAGGGAGATCGCGGACGGGAGGTAAGAGAGAAGAGGGGGTAGGACCGGCAAGACCTAGGAGAGCATAGAAGGAAAACAGAGGACGGAGGAGGCCAGCGCAGAGAATGATCTGGCGTACGGGACAAGAAATGGACAAAAAGCAAGAAATAAAAGACGGGGGGAAGACAGAATGAAAGAAAAGGAAACGGAGGGAGGAAAGCCAAACCTAAATAGTAAAAGACGGGAAACTCCGAAAGGAGAAGGGAAGCGCAAAAAGATGAACAAGGTTAGGGAAGGAGAAGACCAGGGAAAAGGGATGCAAAGGGCAGAGAGAGCGAAAAGAAAAAAGGAGCAAAAAAACGATAAATCTACCAAGAAAAAAGTAGCAGAAGGGAAAGGAGGACGACCACCAGGAACAGGATAGCGAAGGAAAAAAGTCAAAAAAGGGAGGAAAATCCAGGACATGGTAAAAACACGGCAAATGTAGTAAAGACAAGGAAAAAAATAAAGGGGAGCACCAACCAAAATAACTGACAAATAAGGAAAAAGATGAAACGGAGGGAAACGAAGATAAGTGGAAATGTGAACAGGGCGTGTGCACTCGGAATTTGAACTTCCACAAACCAACTTAATGACCCACTGACGCAAAACCAGAGGAGAAAAGTTGGTACCTACAACGGATCTTGAGCCTATGAATCTAGTCAAAGACAATCCCAGTCTCAAAAGATGAGGCTAACATTGTAGAAATGGTATCATTAGGAACTACTGCAAAAATTGTCGAATTACTGGAACATGATCTACCAATGTTCTTACCATTTGATTTTGTGGGGATGGGATATTCCCTAGGTGTTAGTTCTCTTCCAGAAGAGGATCTCTATATGGTGGAAGTAGAATGCACAAACACAATAAATATCCCAGCATCCATATTCCTAGCTAAATATTGGACACTCCATTTTGATGGGGCTAGATGCCGTTATGGAGCAGGGGCTGGTGTAATTTTTACTTCCCCTGAAGGAAAGGTCCTACCATTATCCTTCAAACTCAATTTCGAATGTACAAAAAACGGCGCTGAGTACGAATCCCTCCTCCTTGGCCTCATTTTAGCCAAGAGGATTGGTGTTAATAACATCATAGTGTTAGGAGACTCACAATTGGTAGCAAACCAAGTCTCTGAGATATATGAAACCAAAGCCGAGCACTTACAACTTTAAAAAACAACTGTATTAGATTTAAGCAAGGAGTTTGACTTCATATCGATTGAAGCAATCCCACGAGAACACAATCTTCTCGCCGATTCTATAGCAACCTCAGCATCACGCTTTACTCCAAACAGTAAGTTTGAGGATACCCATTTCATGGTATCTCTTCGTGATGAACCATTGATAAAAGCAACGACAAATTCTCTTTTAAACGGAAATGAAAACAAATCTTTTATCCTAGACCACATTGATAGTGATATGACCACTCTGGATTACTTAAACGCCTATGCGGCATTACATCTCTCCTATCATATGATAGATTTGTCCTTAATTCCACATTCATCTTCCTACTTTAGAAATCCCATGATGGAACCTAGCGTATACACAGTAGAAAGTGGGGACGATTTGGATTTACCTCCAGCCCCACCTGAGTTTGAAGAGGGTAATGCCTCTTCAATCGAAGAAACAATTGATGTTAACATCGGAACGGAAGATGAACCAAAAATCTTAAAATTAGGATCCTCGTTAACCCCGGAAGAAGTAGAAATACACACTCAGATCCTCAAGGAACATCATAAAGCTTTTGCATTTAATTATAAAGAAATGACAGGCGTTGCACCACACATTACGGTACATAACCTTGTTACTAAATCAGATGTAAAACCAATTAAACAAAAATCAAGACCCATGAAGCCTAAGGTGGCTCTCATGGTGAAAGAGGAAATAATAAAACTCCTACAAGTAGGATTCATCAAACCAGTCGATTACTCTCAATGGGTATCTAACATCATTCCCGTTCTCAAAAAGAATGGGAAAATACGCATCTGCATAGATTTTCGAGACATTAACAAAGCGTGTCGTAAGGACGAATTCCCATTACCATCCATAGATGTCATTGTTGATGCAACAGCTGGATTTGAACTCTTGTCTCTCATGGATGGATTCTCAGGATACAATCAAATCAGAATATCTGAACAAGACCAAGCTAAAACCACATTTATAACTCCTTGGGGAACCTATTGCTACGTTGTTATGCCATTCGGTCTCAAGAACGTTGGCACCACGTACCAGTGAGCTAGGACGTATATATTTCATGATCTGATTCATAAAATTGTGGAATCCTACGTAGATGACTTGTTGGCTAAAGCCAAGAAGCGTTGTGACCATCCAGAAGTACTCCGCGCCATTCTTTCATGTCTAATAGAATACGGAGTCACGCTAAATCCAGAGAAATGCGTCTTTGGTGTAACATGAGGGAAACTCCTAGGTTACATCATATCGTCACGAGGAATAGATGTTGACCCAACCAAAATTTGGGTTGTCCTCGAAATGCTCCCACCTTCGAATGAATTTGGAATCAGGTCATTTCTCGGAAAACTTGGTGCAATCCGGAGATTCATCCTGGACTTAAGTTTCGCCATTCATCCAATCAACAATTTACTCAAGAAGGATTATAGCATTGATTGGACCGAAGACTGCAATGAAGCCTTTGATGCAGTTAAGTGTTTCCTGTTATCACCACCTACGCTAATGCCACCTAAGCTAGACCGCCTGTTAATTTTATATTCACAAGCTACCGATGTCTCGCTGGCCTGTATGTTGGCCCAAGAGGATGATGACAAGAGGGAGTGCGCGATTTATTTCATTAGTCGAACATTACTTTACTATGAAACACGTTATACACAGGCAGAACGAGAATGCCTTGCCATAGTCTTTGCTACTAAACACTTAAGACACTATATGTTGAATCAAGAAACAAGGGTCATGGTAAAAACGGACCATTTACGAACTTTCCTCACACAAGGGTCCTTGTCTAAGAAGGCTGGACATTTTATAACCTTAATGGGGGAATTCGAATTAACATTTGTAAATCAGAAATCCGTTAAGGGACAAATTATCGCGGATTGGTTAGCTGATAACCCATTAGATGGAGGTGATCTAGTAAATCTAGACTTTCCCGATGAGTGCGTATACTACATTGAAACTAGACCTCCTATCTGTGAGTGTCCCTGGTATACTGACATTATTAGTTATATCATGGACCATACGTATCCAGAAGGGGATACATCACAACAAAGAAGGCGGTTACGCATTATTGCAGCCAAATACGTCATCATAGAGCAAGTGCTCTACCGAAAAACATTCGATGGAATGCTGCTGAGATGTGTCGACACAGAAGAATCCAAGAATATTCTCCACGAATCTCACAGTGGAATGTGTGGAGGCCACTTCGGTGGCCATGCCACCGCTCGTAAAATTTCTGGCCCACTCTAGAACACGATGCAGTAGAGTTTTTACGTAGGTGTCATAAGTGTCAAGAATTCTCCCACGAGATTCATATGCCAACACAAACTCTACAACCAATTGCTACTCCATGGCCCTTTTCTACATGGGGTCTTGATTTGATAGGGAAATTCTCTCCCTCGTCTACAGATGGCCATAATTTTATAATCACGGCCACCGAATATTTCACCAAGTGGGTAGAGGTTATGCCTCTTACTACTGTACCAGGTTCTGTAATCGCCAAGTTCATTTTGAACCAAATCATTTGCAGATATGGTATCCCACAAGTCATTATCTTAGATAATGGAACTTCTTTTAAAAATGATGAAGTTTGCGAACTATGTAATAAATTTAAAATAAGCCATCATACCGCTTCCTTGTATTACCCTCAAGCCAACGGACAGGCTGAAGCAACAAACAAAACACTGAAATCCATTCTCCTTAAAACTGTGAAAGAAAACAAACAAGATTGGCATTTGAAGTTATATCCGACCTTATGGGCCCACCGAACCTCAATAAGAACACCAACGGGAGCAACTCCTTTCTCACTAGTATTTGGGGCAGAGGCAGTTCTCCCACTCGAGGTTGAAATACCCAGTCTCCGCATTTCATTACAAGGGATTCTAGATGAAGACGCTTACAAAGAAGCGCGTCTCTCCCAACTGGAAAGCCTAGACGAAACTAGGTTAGATGCTGAACAGTGGCACAGAGCCTATGCTGACCGGATGTGCCGGCAGTATAATAAGAAGGTCTATGAATGCGACATATATGAAGGTCATATATTTCTAAGGCTAGACAGTCGGATCGACAAGAGGACCGGCGAGGGAAGAAAGTTCCGGCCTAAATGGTTGGGCCCATACCGAGTCATGAAGGACTACAGAAATGGTGCATACCTCCTATGTACACTAGAGGGTGAGGAATTTGGCGAAACAGTCAATTCCCTGCACCTCAAGTGGTTCTACGCATAAGCAGTTAGCACTACTTATATATATTTACATTGCATCCTCGTATAGATTAAGATCATTTTGTCCACTTGTTTCCTACACAAATTGTGATCAAGGAATTTTATTCTCAAAGCAATTCATTACAAACTCATGATGTTGTTGGCATAAACTTTCTAATCATACCTCTCCTTTTTCATGATATCATCAAATTATCTCGGAATCATGTCATCAAATGAAGCTAGATATGACAAAGTCTTAAACGGTAACCATACCAAGATCTGCGGGCTTGTTCTCACTTTTAGTTTCTTCTTAGGATAGGTGTCTTGCCTATGGTCTATTCTAGAAGCTTCATGGTGTCACATCTATCCCATATATATGTCTCTTTGGAAATAAGAGCATGCTGACATTTTACTCAAGAAAGCAAGTCAAACATTGGTCAAACAAAAAATTTTAATTTACACATTTCCTTGCCTCACCAACCTTCGATGATGAGCTTACGTCTCTTACTAGTGACGTAGGGTTGGGAAAGGATGGAAGTTCCCTTACTCGCCTATACCTTGCCCATGGTGATAAACCCACACTTCTTACTAGTAGCATGGGGCAAAGTATAGGGGGTCCTCTGGATAAACAAACATTAAAGGTCATAAGCAAACAATTCAAATCTTGAGGTCTTAAAATCAAAGATAAATGAATCAGATGTTCAAAATTCCAAGAGAGTTAAAATCTTAAAAATCCAGATTTTGTCTACTATGTGGCCATCTACGGATCTAAGTCTAGATAAATCGCAAAGTAAGTAGCATTCTAAACTATGAAGTCACTCGGGTAGAGTAAGCTTGTAGCTTCCAATTTGGTTCCACCAAAGCTTTGTCTATCTCTCATCACTATCATTTCAGCATATTTCACAACTTGTGCCCTTTCTAGCTCTCAGTGATGAGCCCTTGCATCTTACTAGTTGCGTGGAGTTGGGAGTAGGGGTAGGTTTATCTGCTCATCATACCCGTTTACCTTCACCACTCTGCCAAAACAAACATGAGGTATCCAAAATTGCTTATAGAAGCTAAAATTCAAAATCATATTATATCGACATTATCATGTATCAGTATCATGGAATACAAAAAAAGAAGTAAACACTTGCATCATTTGTTCTCCATTGCATACATTCTAAAAAGCATATAAACATACATCATAGTATACATGAGGAAACTGGAAAAGGAAACAAATCCATCAATGCCAAAAGCTTGATCCAAAAAAAGAATATATATATATATATATATAAATGATCAACATTTAAGTACAATGCCATCATGCACTAAGCATGATCAAAATGCTCAAAGAGCCTGGAATATACAAAAGAATGTATCGTACAAAAATCTACAAGAGCCAAGTGGCTTCTCAATCTCTACGAGACCCCTCTGAAGGCGCACGCCCACGCCTAGGACTCTGGCTACGCCGGCGCTCTGAGTGCACGGAAGGCTCAGGATCCCGAGAGGCAGCCATAGTCTCGCCACGAGAGTGACTCCTCATCAAGCGCTCGGCTGTCCTATATCCTTCTAACTCTGTGCGGAGAGTCGATACCATCCTGGCTACATGCCAGACTGGGGAAAAGACATCAGTATGCCTACCGGCTGCTGAAGGCTCCCCAATGTCCACGGAGAGCTCTGCGCGGGTCCTATCCATGGGGATCATCAGGGAATTAGTGAATACCCTGCGAATCAAATCTCGCCACTCATCGGCGGTCTCTGCAAACAAAAGAGAAAACAAGTTAGAAACCAAACAAGAAATTAGAAACACAAGATATCAACTAAGGAGATTCTAACTAAAAACAAATATTAAACAGGCGAGAGGGTAACTTACTCGGATCACCAGGCCTCCAGGATGGATCTATAGGATCAGTACCTGCCACGGATGCCGCTGCCGACTAAGGAGCTGCTCCTGTGGCTGGGGCAACATAGCACCCCGCAACGGACTCATCCTCCCCACCATGGCCCTGGGAGAGTGGCTCCTCTGAAACCAGAGTATCCCTCTCTGCACTCTGCTCAGCCCTCTTCGCCTACATAATATCCTGGGTGTCATGCCACTCAGGAACACTGTCCTCGGTCTCCTCCTCCGTCTCTCCTCCTGTAAACTCCTCAGACTCGGAGTCTATGTCAATGGGGTCATCGCTGCTATGGGCAGGACCCACGGCGATCTGAAGCAAAGGTGCCCAAGGCACACCGGCCCTCCCTCTGGCACGTACAATCCTCCTGGCCACGATAGGAATGCCAGGAGTAACCACTGTCCAACCTCGGCCTCTAGGCCCCCCTCTGGCCTCTCAGGCTGATCTGTATACCGGTGCCACTGGGAGAAGCATACGCATGTATGGTAGGCCAAACTACTGATGAACTCGGCCAAAGGGGTGTATCTCCACCCGCCCCACTCTATCAATAAGCTGCCCTGTAATGGAGCAGGAGATCAAAGTAAGAGTCTCCTCGCCCCATATGCCTGTCATATTCTGATATGGTGTGGCCTCCATGTCGGCAGTAGTCAGGGAGGCAACTGGCTAATGAGGTGCTCTGAGCACCGACATGTCTATCCATCTGGTTGCCCTCACAGCTCCAGGGTCTGTCACCTCTACACCTCTGCCATAGGGGATGAAGTGCTCATAGACCCAACTCATGACCAGGGTCGGGTGGCTCAAGGACTGCCCCTGTAAATGGACTACCCTATATAAGTCGTGGTAGGTGGTCCCAAGAATGTCTGCTCCCCAGGCATATATCCGACCGTGTCCCTCTATTTGTGCAATAATGGGGGACCAGCAGTATAACAAAGTATCTCCTCCCTTGTCCCAGATCAGTCTCGAGGCAAGGATCCCCATGATACCCTGGCGAAGTAAGGGGATAGGCAAAGTAGGAATGGATCGAACTCTAACCCCCTTCTTCAACCCCACAGAGATGATTGCGTATCCCATATATGTAGCCCACTGAGCAATCTGGGCCCGTGAACCTGCTGTCTCTAGGGTGAGTCGTCTCCCGATGATCGGGACCCCCATAATACGATAGACATCCTCCAATGTGATAGTCCACTCACCACTGACCCCTGGCAATCGGAAGGTGTTCTGATCTGCATCCCAGTATGAGAACAGGTCACAAACAATGTGACTAGATGGTGCAACATGGGGCACGCGTGAAATGCGTAGTATCCCGGCCCGCTAAAGTGTGTCCTCCTCATCCTGTGAGAGGGCATTTTATACTGCTGGGAGCCAATCACACTCCCTCTCTCTACTCCACCTGATATACTCCTCTCTCGCCTGCATACACCCAAAAACACACAAAACAGAGGAATTTAGCATCCAAATAATACTGAGAAAGTCATAAAAACACGTAGAAGTGCTAGAAAAGTAAAAACTATTTCAAAGAGATGTTCCTTTTGCATTATGTGTAAAACCGCCGCCCTGAGCAGGGCGGCGGTCGTGTAACCACTGCCTTAAATGGCAGCGGTCGTGTAACCACTGCCTCAAGGGTGGCGGTCGTGTGGGTAGGGCGGCGGTCGTGGTCCGAAAACCCACGCGAGTTTTTAAACTTTAAAAAGCTTAAAAAATGCGAAAAAGGATCATTTTGCCTAAAAACAAAGCCTACCCAGTAGGCGCCCCCCCTAGATGAACCTTTTAATACTAACATTTTCGAAAATTACCCCCCCATGGCAAAGATTTTCGCATTTCAAAATTAAAGGAAAAAAAGGATAAATTGAAGAAAACTAACATGTGATCTCCCAGGTCGGTGTTCCGCTTGCGGAGGCATGTTTGTTATCTCGTCACGGGCGTTTTGACTATACTCACGCAAGAAACCGTCACCGTGGGCTCCAGAGCTCAAAATCAATCAAATCGATTCGCGCAAATGAATAGGAAAATGGGCCCACTTTTATATATATATCACCCTGATTCGTTTTAAATGCCTTTTTCACAGGTTTGGAGCACTGACAGAGGTAAGTTCTTATCCCCGCACAAATGGTACGTTCTCATTTCCTATTATTTTAGCATTTATTTTCCAAACTATTGTGTCTATCTGCACTTGAGTTCTCTTTTCATTTTACAGGTAGCAGGAATATTGGATGGCATCATTACAACACACGAAGGTATCAGGTATAACTTCTAACTTCCCATTTCGGGACTGCCATACTCAGACCCACCGTTTTATGCCTCTTCATGGCTAAAACGCTTCTCCGAGGGGGCAATATGTACGTACCCAAAATTGTGAGGTACTGTACTGCCGGAACAACGTAACAAGTGCCCCAATGATGATACAGGTCTGCTCGCAAGGTGTTCGAGATCCGGAAAAGATCTCCAAGTGTGCGTTAACATCCCGCATGCCCCGCTTAGCCCCCACATGCTTTGCTTTCCCCTTTTCCCCTCTTTTCTTGCTCTTTTTCTCTTCAGTGACGAAACCGCCACCCTGCCTAGGCGGCGGTCTCGTGACCACCGCCTTGAACAAGGCGGCAGTCCTGTAACCACCGCCCTGCTCAGGGTGGCGGTCCTACACGCATTTTTCCAGAAAGTGTTTTTAACGTGACTCACGTAAATATCAATGATTCACCAGCTTTTTTTTGCAGCCTTGGGCTTGAATTTATGTTTTTGGTCCCCTGGAATAGTGTTTGGCCATTGTTTATAGTTTATGAGTTCAGTTTGGTTTTGATCTTTGGGTGAATGAAATGCTATAAATAGATGGCTTGTTCTCGAGCAAATGGCCTCTCATTTTTTGCTCTCATCTTCTCATTTCAGTAGCTCAGTCTGTTATTTTGCTTAGAAGCCGTAGTTTCAGTTCATTGCATGCTTGGTTAGCATTGTTTAGCTGTTGGTAAGCCACATATCCATCTTGTGCAAGCACTGCTGTTATTTTATCCAATCCATTGAAATAGAATAGCTTATGAAGCCATTAAAGTTCCAGGTTTTGCTCCTCAAACAGGATAGTTTTAGGTTCTGGATGCTTTATGTTGCATGACTTGTAATAGATCCCGCTAGGAATTGCATAAGCCAAGCTCTGTACTCTTGTGCTATCCCTCTCCTAATCGCATTGTATTCAGTCAGTGTTTTGAGCTGCCTTTATCCCAATATCTACTTCTGTTGATGCTAGCATTACACGCTTTTCTGGATTCACGTGAACACGAAAGAATGAGGAGATCATACTGAGGGGATAAGATCACACACATCGTCGTATTTTCCACTGTTCTGCAGAATCCAGGTTCTAGCTTTCAAAATTGTAGTTATAATCATATCAAATAGAGTAGTTAATTACTTTATTTCAGTTAATTCTACTCTCGATATTGCCAGGGAAGCTGTGGGGATTGATAGTTTCTGAGAAACTATGATTCACTCCTCATTTATGAGGTAGGATCGAGAGTCTGGCAAATAGATTAGATAAGTTATTTCATTGTTTAGAATAGATCTACAAATTACACAGACAAATAGCTACACTCGGTTATTTTGTTTGTTTTAAGTTGTTATTTTAGTTGACAATTCTAGATATTTTAAATAACTGCTTTCTTAAATTCTTAAGGTTCATCAAAAAATACAAAAATATAAGTTATATATGTTCTAGATATATTTTACGTAATTAAATTCACTTTGTTGCAATTCGATTTACATTATTGCTTTTGTATGACAATCACGGGACCTAGGGAACCTAGAGAATACATATTTGAACCAATTGTGCCTCAACCCAATCTCGTCACAGCAATAGTGGACATAGACCAAAATCTTAGAATCCAAGTCTTCCAAACAACAACAGATTTACGATAGATCAGCTCTCAGTTGAGGGGATTAAACATAGAAGACGACCAAGCACACACATTTTGGTCGAATCAACCAAACTACAGATTACCCTAGGTTCATATGACTGTAGAAGGGCTTGAAAGAGAGCAAATGTTTGGTTGTGATCCTTTGGTCCCACAGCCAGATCCAGGAGACATTCTCATAGATATAGACACTAACCTAAGAATTCAGGTTGCAAGAACACCTGTAAGGTACTCTGAGAAGATCACACAGCTATTAGTTTTGAATATAGAGGTTGAAAAAGCATATGATTATTGGATACTAGGGATCAGGGACTGAATTCGTACATGACCATAACATGACTGCAACAACCAAGAGTCTACGGTTGTGATCCAAAAATACCGCAACCCAACGAATCCGTAAGTCAATCAGATATAGATGTTGGCTTACGTACACTAGTATTCAGATCTACCCCACTTCCACCTACCATCGTCGAACAGTTATCCTTACTAGATATAGCAGCTAACAAAGCTAGAGAGTTCTGGACTAGGCCAGAGAATCGTCCATAGAGTCGAATGCATTCACTACCCACCATATGACCTTATCTGGAGACATACACGAAACTATCCTAGGTCATTTTCCACGTATTCCACAACCCATAGATCGAATCACGCCAGAGCTTGATATTGATTGGAGCCTTCAAGTAGTCATCCTTACCAATCGATCTGTCACACCAGTTCATGTTAGAAGGGCCTTCTTTGCCTTAGATTCGCAAATTCCACTAGTGCATAATGAAGACATTAGATTGCCTAACTAGTTTGTTTGCATCCCACTCATATTCCATCTCCACCGGATGTCTCAGCACGACCTCGGGAGGTTGGGTACGTGGAAGAGTTACTTGTAGATTCCCATGCTCGCTTTGTCACTTTTCCGGCGTACAGTGGTCCTCTCTATAAACCTAGCTTTGACGGTATACTCATACGATGCCTCACAAGTTTTGAAATCCCATACACCATCAAGGAAGTTCACGATGGGATTTGTAGAGGTCATTTCAGTGGCTTCATTGTCACTAAGTGCATCCTTCGCCTTGGCTATTCCTGGCCAACCTTAAACCAAGACTGTTGTGACTATGTCAAGCGTTGTGTGAAATGTCAGCAACATCCGAATCTTTATCACACCCCTAGTCACACCTTACATGTTGCACAAGACCTTTGGCCTTTCTTTCAATGGGGCTTAGATCTCTTTAGAGATATTAATCCTCATTCTTCCCAACATCATCAATGGATTATTACCACTACTGAATATTACACTAAATGGGTGGAAGACGTACCTCTCATTTCTACAAAAGCTGAGAAAATATGTGAATCATCAACCATCACATCATTTTTTGCTTTGGTGTTCCTCACTGCCTCATCACTAATAATGGAAAACAATTCAAAATCAAAACCCTACGTAAGCTTTGCAATGCCTTTGACATTCAACTCAGTTTTTCTTCAGCTTATTATCCTCAAACAAATGGCCATGTTGAATCAACTAACAAAACCCTAAACCAAATTCTTATGAAATTGGTTGATGATACAGGTAAGGATTATCATACACACATTCCTTTTGCCTTATGGGATTACCGCACTAGTATTCACACTTCAACCATTGTCATGCCTTTCTCTTTGGTCCATGGTACAGAGGTCGCCTTGCCTCTCGAAGTCCAAATTCCATCTCTTCATATCTCACTCAAATATATGCTCAATGATGACGATTTTCGCTAAGACCATTTGGAGTAGCTTGAGTTATTAGAAGAACGTCGTCTAAATTCTCTCGATCACCTTCAAATCTTCTAAAAACGTTTCAAACGTGTATATGATAAACGTGTCCAAGAACAAACCTTCAAGGTCGACGACCTCATCCTGACACGAAAATCAACATGTAAAAAAAGTGGAGAAAATTAAACGGGGAAAGTTTGCTCCTAATTGGCTTGGACCCTATATTATTACTCATGCCTACAGATCGGGTATTTATCATTTATCTTCCCTCGAAGGTAAACCTGAACCTGATCCCCTCAATGCCTTGCATCTTCAACCATTCTATTGTTGAATCAATTACTATATCACCTTTTTTCTATTACACACTCATCCCTTGAGTACCCATTCCTTTCATCTACCTCTTTTAAGGACCAATGACTAAACAAGAATCATGTGATTATCCATCACCTTTTAGTCTTATCTTAAATATGAGTACCATGACTCTACTCATGGCATGATTCTGATGGATACTTTTTCTTCTTTTTAGGATGGAATCCCATGGTCATTTGTCACTTAAAACTCTTGCATAGTTAACCTTTGCATGTTATGGTTTTGCCTTCATAAAATAAGCCTATACTCTTTTATAGTCTTGTCCATGACCTAAAATTTCAAATAAGTTCAAAAGTAATATATGGGATTTTAAAAATTCACTCCTTAAGTAAAACTTCTTATAAATATATGACTCCCTCAAAAGGGACATCTACCTTCTATCTCACTACTATAAATAGACTTCTCCCTAGAAGGACAACTATAAAAATCTACTCCATACCGTACATAGTCTATACTAAAAAGAAGACTATTTCTCTAAAATAAAAATAAAACATTCTGAAGCTTCCCGCATCTATCAAATTCACGAAGACCTAAAGGAGTCATTCTATTCATCCCACATAGACTTCCCACATCGATCAGTCTATAAAAACAAAATAAATAAAAAACTACAACAAAAAAATAAAGAAAAGTACAACTTTTTCATCATGGAGTTGTCTATTTTGGTTTTGGGTATCTTGCAGAAGAGGCATGCTGTCTCACAACAAGGTTTTGCTAAATAACACCATTTAACCTCATCTTCCTTTCTTTCTTATATTCTACCTACTGAAGGGATGTGTCACAAATATCGACATTTTGTGATCATGTAACTTCCTTCACCCTTAGAACAATTAATCATGCACTACCTTTCGGGATTTAAGTTCATTAACTTGTCCTCGGTATGCTCATTATGGTCCGTTCCACTTCTGAAGTATTGTACCTCTTTTACCATCCATCTCTTTTCTCACTTATTGATTCTTCTACATAGGACTAGACCTTCGACACCTACATTATGGGATTTCTTCTCCTTCAACCATGCCTATTCAACCTAAACTCAACCATGCCTAAACAACCTACACTCAACCATGCCTAAATGACCTAGACTCCATCATGCCTAAACCTACTAACCCATTCATCTACCCCATCATATTTTTCCCTAGCTTATGGGAGAACTACATCGTCCTGAGGTGCCTTTTCACCGAGGGCTATGTAGGTAACACTCAAAGAGCATGGGGCCCTTGGAGGTTAGCTCGGCCACTTTTACCCCTAACCAATTTTTTCCCTTTACATTCACATTCTAACCTAGTAAGTTTTCATTTACATAATAACGTGAAGGTTAATATATCACAAAAATCATACATCATTTCATTATACCTATCATTTTATAACCTCAACCATATCATACATTAATCACTTAATATTTCAATGATAGTAATTACTTGGAAATTTAAACACAACATACATATAACACATCATTTCCATAAAATCAGTAACTTGGAAATTTTTAACTCCACCATGCCTACACCTAGACTCAACCATGCCTACACCTGACTCCACAATGCCTACACCTAGACTCAACCTATGCCTATACCTGACTCTACCATGCCTATACCTGACTCCACCATGCCTACACCTAGAATCTACCATGCCTACACCTAGAATCCACCACACCTACACCTAGACTCAACAATGCCTAAATGACCTAGACTCAACCATGCCTAACTCACCTAGTTTCCATATTATAACAATAACAATGGAAATGAAAACTAGTACATCATCAATCTAATAATCATCATCAAATATATAAAAGGGAGTCTCTATGTATCAATACATATATACATAGGGATAAATAATCCAAATATCTTAAAAACTCTCATGTAAAATCTCACAATATTTGGAACGCGGGTCAGTATATATATCTAAATCAAAATATAATGCCACATCTCATAAATATCTACATCCCCATCTAAATCCCTCCTCTCTGCTCTCACTCTGTATCCTCCTCTCTCCCTGTCGCCCACCCACTCAACATCTCTCCACCCTCTAAGGGTCTCTGTCCAGCCACCATATCCTCCTCCTTGCCCTCATTTGGGCCTGGCCTATGAGATCTGGTAACCTCATCCTGACCCTATCTCTAGGGCCGATGATCCCCAATGCTACCTGAACTATGAGTCTAGGACCTGGTCCTCTCACTGGTTACCTGTTGGGCCATGTGCTCAGCGTATGTTGGAACATCAATATCGGTTGTGGTTAGATGATCCTGGTAATAACGAGCCTCATTTAGGGCATCCTTAAACCTAGCCATAGATACAATTTGGGGTGGCGCCATCGGCCTAGCTCCAGCCTATGAACCTTGCCCCAATAATAGTGGCCCATCTCCTCTTGCGTGTACTAAGGGACCCTGTCCCAGTGCTGGTGCCTATAAAATGGGACCCTGTCCCGGTGCCTGTGCTGCTACCTGAGCCTATAAGGCTGCAACCTGTGCCTGAGAGGCTTCCAGATGACCCTATAAACCAGTGACATGTGTATGTCGAGTTGTTACCTGTGTTCCATCCCTTGCGGGAGCACTGTGCAAGAACCTATACCTGTGCCTAAGTGGCTGCCAATTGACCCTATAAAGTAGTCACCTACCCTGTCAAGGTGGCCACCTATGCCTGTGTTGTTGTCAATTGTACACCTAGAGCAGTCACTTGTCCCTGTAGCGCATCTATCTGCACCATCACTGTGGCTAAATCTAGCCGACCTGGCCGTGGAGGTGTTGCCTATAACTCTGTTTCTCACCACTATCTATATGCCATAGTGGTCCCTACATCATCCAACCTGATATCAACCGACACCTCCTCATGTCCCATGTGATCTGTAGGATGGGGTGGAGACAATAACCTCTCCACATCATCTCTGTGGTACTGTGGGAATGGTGGTGGCACATCCTGATGTAGTCCAAAATGGCATCGGACTCTATCCACCGAAATCATCTTGCTGCTTGCAGGGACACCTACACTATATCCACCTCAGTAGTCTATATCCTTTATAACTCCCGGGCCATCCCTCTATATGTGGGAAAATTAACTTAAGGTCTCCAAACTATGTCCATGGCATACAAACCCTCCAGCTGACGTCTATAGTAATCCATGTTGTGCACTTCCTCCTTCACTCGTGGATGACCACCTACTACCACCCATCTCATGTATCCAGCCCTCTGTCCAACATGATGCCAATTTGCTATTAGTAGTCCCCATGGGCGCACAATCACTATGTGCTCATATGCCCAACAATGTAGTATGTACAACAGATGTCTTACTGTCACATCCTCTTATAGCCCCACAGCTCCATGTATAAATATGCTAGATATGTAGGTGCCCATGTAAAATAGACTCGATCCTCCAGCATATCCCATAGAAATCCCATCAAACCATGAGGAAATCAGCCACCCTCATAATCAGGAAGTGCATAGCACCCCACTACTACCATCATCAGTACAATTCCAACTGAGTCTCCTGCGGGTGTGCAACATACATTGCCCCATACATGAGACTGATGTACTGTGCTCATCAAGTTGCTCACCATCTCTCCAAATACTGTAATCATCACCTCAAAATGCCTCATCTGCTGACACTAGAGTAAACAGGCTCCCCTAAAATCGGTAGCCACAGAATCCTAGTATACATCCTCCAACATGATCGTCATCTCGTCAGTGGGTAGATGGAATGTATTGGTCATTGCATCCCATCTATCGATGAGAGAAACCATGAGACTATGATCCCATTAGATCCACCTGTACCACCTGATCCCAACCAATCCAACCTCTCGCATGTGAGTCCACTCATCCTCAGTGTTGGGTCACATCTCCACCAATAATGGTGGGACCCTGTCCCGCATCGTCAACTGATGTCGTGCCTACATCCATGAAACTCAACAATGTCTAGTACTTACCTACTTTACTCATTGTTTCAGTCCTACCTACCTCCACCCCACACCCACATTTATCTACCTACCTATCTATTTCCTAACTATTTCGCTAACCTATCATCCATTTTATCTAGCCTACACAAGTCCCCATGTTCTATTTCATCACTTTCTCTCCTTCGATATTTGACCTAACCCATACCCACCTATTTCTAGCTATATATATCTTAAACCCACCTACTTCTATTCTACTTTACCTCCCATCTCTCTAAAAAAACTTACCTCTCTATCTTATAAGCTCATTTTCCCCATAACTTAACCATTTATAACCTAGGTCATTTTTCACAGTGACCGGCATTGGTCACCGTAAACCGGCACTGGTCACCATAACTGGCACCAGTAAATCTAACCGGTACCAGTCACCTATCTCAACCACTGACACCGGTATGCCAAATTGATGTCGGTCTATGCCTAACTAGCGTCGGTCTCTGGTTTGGCCCTAAGGCTGAACCCCCACGCCCTAAATTTTGAAAAAATTGAAAAAACAACCTAAAATCTACCCAAATCCAACCTAACCCCCACCCCACTTCATTTACTCACCTAATTAATCTACATTGAACCCTACGAGTACCCAATTTCATTCATTTTTAATCTCATTTCAAAATTTCAATTTCCTACACCATTTGTTCATTTTACCACAAATTTCAATTAAAAATACACAATATGGATTGATTCCTACCTCAACACGCTACCTCCTCCTTGCTGGCACCTCCAGTCTCTGAACTGGTGGACCTCCGACGCCTCCTCCTGCTGCATCCATGCCTCCAATCAAACTCTTGGTCCTCCGACCAATCAAATTACTCTGACTGATCTCATGGACCATTCTACCTAGCTCCTCTAGCCACTCAAATACCTCCAACTCAGCTTGGTACAATGCCTCATCCTTTTCTCCATAGAAAACACTAAAAAATCTTCACTCTGTCATTTTCTATAAGTGGAAAGGTTAAAATGAATCCATAACATATGGATTTTTTACTTTTTACCCTACCCCCGACCTAACCAATGTTGGTTTAGCTTGATTGGTATTGGTCATGTGCCCTAGTATACCACGGTTGATTACTCTTGATTGATATCGGTTTACCCTGAGCGGTATCGGTTAGCCTGTTTGAGTCCCTTACACTATTTATCTCCACATTCAATTTCCTGAAACCCTTTATCACCTTA
Organism: Taxus chinensis; assembly: GCA_019776745.2. Taxonomy (NCBI): domain Eukaryota; kingdom Viridiplantae; phylum Streptophyta; class Pinopsida; order Cupressales; family Taxaceae; genus Taxus; species Taxus chinensis. Next base: position 156,598,119 of record CM034149.1, read on the forward strand.
CCCAAGTTTGAACCCAACCTTACCACTCAACCTAATGACCTTATTACCTATAACCCAACCTCAAAATCAGTTGGGGCATGTTTTCACCCCTAACGTGGCCTTACCTACGGCCTTGCCTAAATCACCCAACCCAACCTTGCCCATTGTGACACTTGAATTCACTTACTAGTTATACCTTGCGATGATGCTACTTGTGTTGTTCAGCCTAATGACCTTACCTTGCCTAATGTCGTGTTGTTTATCCCAACCTAACCTTTGGTGCCCTGGAACAAACCTATTTACTCATTCCTGCACCTTACCTAGTTGTGTTTCAAGACCATATCCTATACCTTGGATACCTAAACCACTTCAACCTTGTTTGGATAAACCTATCGACCTTTGATGAAGTAGAGTTTGCAAGCTCTTCAACCTGGTACCTTATCGCATTCTATACGTGTGCGTGTGTTATACTGCCACTACCTATTACCCGAACCGAAATCACCCTTACCTACAACCCACCTACCCTCATTTTCATCACTTACCTATTTATCAAACCACTCACTAGACTTCGTGTAACACCTCATTAGATCCTGGTTTGAGGGGGATCACCTCCAACCATACTTGGGGCTACCTAATCTTCAATACATGAAACCTAAGAAAATGACTTCCTAGTTTTTGTCAGCGTCACTTATCAATACAAGCTATGTGAAAAAAGGGGGGAAAATGTAGACACCAAATTTGGGTCACACTCCCCTTAGTCCCCTTTAATTAATTAATGTAACATATTTACCTAACCATGACCCTTTACCCCCATTCATATTAATATTAATTACTCACATTATTAATTAATTTAATTATCCTCACATTATTAATTAATTTAATTACCTTTAATTCATTAATTTACACCTCACCTAGACCACATCACCTACGGGCATTTCACTCATGGACCAAGTTATCACTCTAGCACTATTAATTAACTAAGATTGAGTCACTACTTATCTTAACCAACTAAGACTTCTTCCTAAACCCTAAAATTAAAGTCCTATTCCTTCTCCAAGAACACTCCCACTTATCTCAAGTGCCAATATACCTCCCTAAGAGACCCAACATTAGCAATCAAGATCACACCAAACATAGTAAAGATCAGGCCTATTTTTGGTAACTTGGACTAATTCACCCTAACCGACGCCAGTTTATCCTCGGCTGACGTCGGTCACCTAAACCGCCATCGGTTCCTTTATATACAATTTTACAACTCTTTACATGAGTTGGTCATTCAATTTTGGGAATTCTATTACAATCAAGCGTGAGTCTCAAAGTCATTCCTGCATCCAAACGATAATGACACACCACTAGAGTGTAACACAAGCAACAAGTTCTCTTCCAGAGGGTTGGAGTATCCATGGGAACACATAGGTTGCACTACCGTGACACTGAATCAACCATGACCTCGCCGATCAATCACCAGCGACCTTCATTCACGAGATCTTCATAGTAACAAGTAAGTAACGCGGTTTTCATCATTTGTTCTTACTTTATTGTAGATATTTTACTTCTTTCAGTATTTCCATTTCTTGCTATTACCTGGATATCTCCATCTTCCCACAAATCCACCTACCCAACCATTTCAAGTCTTTCCATCTTTCTTAACCTCTTCCTTTGTATTCCTAAGTCTTATGAGATATATTATGAGAATAACCACACCTTCCTCACTCTCCGTGCAATCAAGAGAGGCTAAAAATCTATTTTTATTAATTTATCACCCATTGCCCCGATGTTGGTTTACCTTCGACATCAGTTTCATCCCTATACCGGCATCGGTCACCCGACCGATACTGGTCTTTATGCTATTTTATATTCTCAGACCAACAAGCCTTCTATTCAAACCAAAACCAACCTAGACCTCACCTAATCAATCCCATACTTTTATTAAACCTCTGACAAACCTGTTTAGCCTGAACAAGCCTTTGGTTTCATTAGAGTTAGTGATACATTTCATATTTAACATTAAATCTAGTATATTGTTGTGTATTGAGAAACCTAAATCACTACATTACAATAGGACCTATTTATTTCAGTTCACTTATTCACAATAAATTGTTATTAAAAAATGAATTGACAACTTCTCTAGGAAGTATCATGCTTCATGGGTCTAGCATATGCTAAGAAGTCCACTATCATATGATATTTAATGCTCTTTTGTGGTCTTTTTTTGTATTTATAGGTAGTCCTTCCTAAACAAAAACAAGTTCTCTACGATCATCTTGGATAACGTCAAAAACATGTGCATTCTACCTTCCACCTTCGCTTCACATGCATTCCTCCTTAATCATTTACCTTCTATTTGTTTCATCCTAGAAAGCGTAAAACTTATTAGTGAAACACAATGATCAAATGAAATACCTATTCACTTTTCCTATTACTATTTATAATAATTCTCCATTGCCTACCTCACTATAGTCATTATTCACGCTTGGTCTCTCAACTAATACACATCACACAATTTTCATCATATCTTGAGCATCACTACTCTGATTCTTGTTTTGTTTGTGTTGTTCTCTTCAGAACTCCACCTATTATCATATTGTACACATTCCACAGACACTATATTCATACTCAAATCAGATTCAACTCATATACGCTCAAATTTATTACATCTACTATATTGCGCATTGAACACGTTTATGTCAACTTTCAGCTCAATGTTTATTCTCATCATCACTCTCCCTTTCGCCGAAAGGGGGGCATACAATTGAGGTCATCCTATAATTCCCCTCACATATTTACGTATTCATTCTACATTTCTAATTCGATGTTATCAAAAAAATTCTTGTACATCATGCAACATTTCACACCATTTTCTACCAATTCCCCCTAATAACCTAATACAGGGGCAACAAGTGTAAAATCTCTCCATGAGTAATTAATAAAACACATATCAACAACGCAAGTCTTCAAAACTACATCAATCATTCTATGCCATTACTTGGGAGTTACATCACCACTTTCCTAGACGACCTAACATGGGAAGTTATCTCCACATTTTCCATTGCTTCCAGATGACCTAACATGGAAACCATCTCACACATATTGTGACACCCTTGGAGTGGAAGCAATGAGACGTCATTACCTTTCCAATATTTCTCCTATATTGGTTATTCACATTCGATCGAAAAGTATCAAAATGGACAAATTTGGTCGTTTATCCATCTGTAACGGCTAGACCTTTTAGGGATGTAGTTAAAGTTGGAGGGAAAAAATAGATCTATCTCCCTACACTCTTCCTCTGGTGACACGACATCCAAATCCTCAGTTTTTCACACACACAAAATTAGGTTGGGAACTAATCACTCCTTACCCCAACAAATCTCCATTAGTGATAATATTGAAATCTCCAAATCACTCAAAATAGAAATAATTAATCTCGCTTAGTTCTCATCATAACGGTTCACCATCTCTCTTTACGCCACACGGATTGACATGTTGATCCATGGTTCACCACGATATATGTTCTTATTCTGTACGTACTTCTACAACATCTGTGCGTACTTCCGCAACATGGCTTCTCTAGACTCTTCTCAAGTATGTTCCTTATTTCCTTTACACTACTTGAATTTCATTCAAATAACATAAAGGGGGGAAAATGTAGACACAAAATCACACACTTACTACTATGTACTATACTACTAAGTATGTTATTTTATATATGAATCTTGCGTAAGAAAAGTATTCACTGATGACCCATTATTTAGTCTATTTATTTGTCTTGCTTGTTTTTATTTTTTATCTTTCAAACCTTTCACCCATACACTCAGTTCTAGTCAGGTCACTGGGATCCATATCTCTCAGTCTTCACATGTTTTTCATCAATTGTCTTTAGACACTAGCATCCATGACTGAACACTAGTACCCAGACGCTCCTGTCCATCCTGGGCCTCTGTGTCCTCTTTATTTTTTATCTTATTTTTGACATTTGAGGTCAAATTTTTTAGTTTTCCCAATCATATCCCAAGGTACTAGTTGGCATGTTGGGTCATTAGTGTCAAAATTCAAGCAAGAGATCCTTATATAAACATAATATACATACCATTTTAATGGCGGACAGTTCTTATCAAGGGTTATCTATCTACATATCTCAAGGGATTGCATTTGGGCACATTACTCTACATACACACTACATAGGAAGGGGAAGTTCACTTTCCATTCCACACATTTGCATCTATCTATCTACCACCCACTATCTTGGTGTCATCGGTGCGAGGGCAACCTAGGAGCACTATTGCACAAACAAGAACATAGAACTACATTGGGTCTAAGATGTAGTGTAGCGCTCAGTTGTAAGTTCACTAGTTGATAGCTAAGGACACTCTGACCCATAAGTTTGCATCTTTTTTTAGTATTTGATGTCTCTTTAGGGTTTTTTAGGAGGATATTTATGTTGTAGATTTATAGGTACTCCCACAGTCAAAGTGTGACTTTCAGGCGATTAGTGGCGAACAAGTGTGAAACCTTAGTGACAGTTTGGAACCATATCCTGAGCTTTTTCATAGTCTACAATGCCCTTAGGTGCCCCTACCCCTATCCATGTGCCAATGTCCAAGAGTTTTGATAGCCTCTACATTTTTCTGAGCGGAATTACAACAGTCTGTGTTTCTATTCTATCACATTTTCCAGTCTAAACACACTTTGGGATACAAAAAATCAAGGTAAGTGCCTTATTTATTGTATTTGATTTCATAAATAAATCAAATAAATTGCCTAGCATTTGTATTTTATTATATATCAATTGTAGCAGACATTTCTTTCATATTTTAATAAAATATCCATATTTTATTCAATCAACTCCTCTCCATTTTCCTTTTGCAACACCATTGATCATTCACATAAAGCCCCTATTTCTGCAGGGTTTCCTCCTAATTTTATAAAGTATGGTATTAGATATCATTATATGCTCTGTTATGATTTCATCGACACCAATTTAGGTAAAAATGGACAAGGCGTCACAAAGCCTCTTTCCATTCCCATATAATCCACCAAATTTGGCATCAGATGTCTCCCTCCATCTGCTCCTTCTATTCTCGCCACATCTTCTCGTAAGGTTTACACTACCTCACATACCCATAACCTTCCTCTACTATACCCTAAGCTTATTGATGACTCCATTTCTCCCACTTGGTCTGAATTGGATACATTCCTTACTGATGATGCTTTATTAGAATACATGGGAACTTACGACAATTTTCCCACTTACCATCACAAAAAGTGTTTCCCATATGTTCTCAGTGCTACAACTTACTTTGGTGAATATAATCCTCCTAATACTAATACTGATACTCCTAACACTATTTCTATTGATCCATACATAAAAGACGGATCCATTCTTTTAAATGAGAAAACTATTCAGTACAACCTCAACACCAATGAAAACTCGTGTATTGTTCTATTAGTTTCCTCTCTTATGCCTTTCGAGCAAGAAGATATCAAACAAGTGCTTCACGAATTTTTTGATATATATGCATGGGGTTATAAAGATATGCCTGGTATAGATCCTTCTATTACCATGCATAATATAGTCATCAACCCTGGCGTCAAACCGGTGCAATAAAAAATATGAAAAATGCATCCTAACATTGCATTATTAGTCAAAGAATAAATACAATGAATTTTATATGTCAACTTCATATGTGTCATCGACTACGCTGAATGGGTGTTTAATATAGTTCATGTTATGAAACCAGATGGAAAAGGTTTTTGTTGCACTAATTTTTACAATCTTAATAAGGCTTGCCCCAAAGATAGCTTCCCATTACCACACATCGATGCCATAGTCGACTCTACTGCAGGTTATGAAATTCTTTCATTAATGGATGGATTTTCCAGATATAATAAAATTAAAATCAACCCCACTGATTAAGAAAAGACATCATTCACCATGCCAAGGGGTATCTTTTGCTACACTGTCATGCCATTTGGCCTTAAGAATTTTAGGGCCACTTATTAATGTGCTATGACACATATATTTCATGAATATATACAAAAAATCATTGAGGATTACGTTGATGACATACTTGATAAATCTTGACATCGTGTCACCGATGCTCGAGATCTCTACACAATTTTTGAGAGATTACGATAATACGATGTACGCCTAAATCCATTTTTTTTTTTGGAGTTATGACTAAAAAACTACTTGGTTATATTATTTCTTAGCACAGAATTGAGATTGATCCAAAAAATATCTGTGTCATCATGGACATGCCTCCCCCATAAAATTTACATCAACTACGGTCATTACAAGGAAAAATACGAGCTATATGTCACTTCATTTCCCAATTAGCCGATAAAACCCAACCCTTCACACACCTTATGAAAAATGATACTAAGTTCATTTCAGATGATCACTGCCACTATGTTTTTAAGGATATCAAAAACATATTTGTTAAATCCTCTTGTTCTTGTGCCTCCCATGGCCGATCATCCCATGTTATATATCTCTACTACATTCCACGTCTTAGGAGCCCTTCTTGCACAACATGATGATTCTCACTGTGAGCAGGCTGTCTATTACATAAGTCACACATTACTTTCCTACAAGTGTAATTATAGCTAAATTGAAAAATTATGCCTCGGCCTTGTATTTTTTGCTAATAAGTTACAAAATTATCTTATCAATAGTGAGATTAATATTATTACCAAAGTAGATCCCTTACGATACCTCTTATCCTACAAACACCTCTCCGTATGCCTTGCTCGATGGGATATGCTACTCACGTAATTTTATTTCAAATTCATCCCATAGAAATCCATCAAGGACCAAGTCATTTCCGACCAGCTACTTGATGCCCCTCTATCTAACCTTTCCCCCGTTTGTGATACTTTTCACGATGATTTCACTTCTCGTGCAGTGAAATCGGTACTTACACTTGGACAATGCATGTTTACGGATCTTGTTATACCTCGGGCACTGGGGCTGGGATTGTCTTCATCACCCCACATGGTGATCATCTCTCCTTTGCATACTGCTTAGGTTTCTCTTGTATAAATAATATTTACGAGGATGAATATCTCATTCCTTACCTCACTATCGCTCGTAAGATACTTATTCAAAATATTCTTATTCCTAGCAACTCTCAGCTCATTGTAAATCAAGTCAACAAAACATATCAAACCAAATAAGAGTGTCTCATTCCTTATAACCTTGTAAAAGCCATGCTGTCTACATTTGAATCCTATTCTGTCATCGTGATCCCTCATAAAGATAACTATCGTGTTGACACCATGGATAGTGTTGCCTCTCTCATCCCTCAGGATATTACTGACGAGCAGACCAGTTTTTTAATTAATTACTTACGGAAACCATCTACTGATAGTATAAATTTAGAATCCTTCACTATTACATCTAGTAATGATCATTTGGAATGGTTCACACAAATCTATAATTTTGTATATTGACAAGCCATTCCCCTTGACCTTCAACCTCACGAATCCCATCGTTTACGACGGGAAGCCACATGGTACATAATCATTTCTTCCTCATTATTTAAGTGGGTGTTTGATGGTCATTTATTACATTGTTTAGGCATTGATGACATCCCTTTGGTTCGTCCCTCATATCCATGATAGTCTATGTGATGGACACTTCTCAGTGAAAGCTATGTCTCATAAAATCCTATAACAGGGTTAATATTGGCCTGCTATGGAAAAATATCTCTTGGAATACACCACAAGCTTCGAAAAATATCAAAATCTTAATAAAATTCATCACACGCCCGCATATGACCTCCAACTTATCTCCTCGCCATGGCCATTTTCCCTATGGGGTTTTAACCTCATTAGGAAAGTCAATCTTGAATCAAATGATGGCCATAAATTCATTATTACTGCTATTGAATATTTCACTAAATGGTTAGAAGCTAGTTTCTCATTACAAACCACTACCGGTCCTGACATATGCCATTTTATTACTACCCACATTATCACATGCTTCGACATTCCTATGACCATTGTCACTGATATTGGCTCTTCTTTCAAAAACAAAGATGTCAAAAAGCTTTGTGAAAAGTTCAAAATCAATCAAACCATTTCTACCCCATATTATCCCCAAGGAAATGGTAAAAAAAAATCCACTAATAATACCATTGTCAAGATGATTGTGGAAAATTGTATTATTTCATGTCTAACAATGACATAGTACAGTTTCTGCAGAATGGCAATGTGAGGATGCAAAAAAAAATTATAAGGCTTATAAAATTGTACTTGAATTTTAAAATTATATAAAGATGCACTTGAATTTGTAACGAACATAAATTGTGATAGGACACAAAAGAACGTGGGAATGAGGGCCATTTCACAAATTGTGCACAAGCGGCCCACGGGGTTAAGTCCTAACCATGTTAGTTGTCTGAGGCCTTATTGTTTGCTTTTATTATTAAGGCATCAACTAGCCCTAATAGGGAACAACATTGTTTAGATTATGCTACATTTTTTCACAATATGTAAAAATACATAGTAACCTTCATCATGTGGGCCGCATATGAAACCCATGCTTATCAAATCGTCATGTGAATCCTTTTGCCTATGGGGTTTTGACCTCATCGGTAAATTCAATCCTGAATCGGCTGATGGTCATAAATTCATTATTACTGCTACCCATTTAGTGGTTATTGAAAACCACTATCAGTGCTAACATATGCCACTTTAGGTATTAAGGCACATTATTACACAGTTCAACATTCCCTTGGTCATTATTATTAATAATGGCTCTTCCGCAGCTCTTTAAAATGATAGGATGTTCATAGGCTTTATGCAGAATGAAGAATTCAGAGAAAACCTAGTCTACCCATTGCTTATCCACATATGGCAATGGTCAAATGGAAGCTCACTGAAAATTATAAGTGTCAATATATTGTGCAGAATTGTTGATACCCACGGAATTGACAGACATAATCAAATTTTATACACTCTTTGGGATTACTGTACATGAGCATTTGTAGTCCCACCAGTGCTACACCTTTTTCACTATTATATGGCAGCTCAAGGTAGTCATTCACTTTAGAACTTAAAATACCATCATTACTTGTGTTACTCAAAGGAATTATGAAGGATAACGAATATCGTGAAAATTGATTACATGAGCTTTAAATGCTTGGACTCTCTCCGTGTACAATCCTTGGAACATATCCTTGTGTATCAAGAACATACATTGTAAATGCTTATAATAACAAGGTGTAATCCCACACAAATTCCACATTGGTGATCTTTTTCTGAAATAAAACCAAAAAAATACTAATGTCGATGCTCAAGTAAAAATAAAATTTAAGCCTAATTGGTTCAGGCCTTATCTCATTATTGCCAGGATCGGGCGTGGATTCTATCATATTGCTACTATTCTCAGAAAAACCACTCAAGAATCCACTTAATGTAATGTACCTTAACGACAATATTCATGCATAAAATACTTTTTCATATTTGCTACCTGATGACGCACTCTGTGTTCTCAAGGTTCATACATGATTATTGAGGGAATTAAATGAAGCTTACTTCCTCACTTAGGGTCATCACACCCCCCGTCACTCTTGGTTATTTCTATCATGCTCTATGCTTCACGGTAAATCTTCCCTAGCATCTACACTCAATCACATGTAATACATTTTCCACCTGATGATGCACTCTAGTTTTACGGTTGATACTTGACTGTTAAGGGGGAAATTCCTAAATGAACCTCACATCATGCACACCCGCTAGGGGCAACGCAGCCCGTCCCATATACAAATCTTCCATATCATAGGACACCATCACATGTATGTTGCATATGCACATCTTGGTTATATTTTCTCTTACATTAGCTTTTACTACTTACGTGTTACACTTTATTTCCTATGCTAGTTGGATAACTTAGTATGTAATTATATTTTTCTATACACACGTGCTCTTTTACATGGTATTTTGAGGTGAATGTAGAACCTTTACAACTTCTTACATGATGCATGATGCTTGAGACTGCTCTTTACTAGTCCCGTCGAGGCTCCGGGGGGCATCTATCTTTTCTAATCTCATACTCCACACTCACATGTCCTATTGTTACAATATTTACTATTTATTTTCACTATCACTTACTTTTTCATTGATCTATACATGCTTTGACATACTACTTATCTTTCTAACATGTTAATAGGTGCTTCATGTGTAGCATTTTCCTTGCAGGATTCTATACAACCATAATTATCTGTTACTTCTTGTTTACTATTGTTTGCTATTGTTTGCGGGCTATGCCCTATGTCTTGCTTGATCATTGTTTTTTTATCACTGCTTCAACCCTGATTCTTTTGTGACACTGTGAGCGATGTCCCATGTATATAACCCACCTTTCATGGTCCCTTTTTTCATCATAGTTACTTGCTACACTGTATTATATTGTATGCTATCTCTTTTACACTAACACTTGTTTCTAACCTATATTGTTTGCATATTTCTTGGTTTCTACCATACACATCCCCTACCCCCTGCAGCTATCCAATCCATGATATACATATCAATTTAAGGTCCTCTCATTTTATCCCCCTCCTCCTATATTTGTCGCATGCACCCCAAACGAGGGGGGGACTATTGGGTGAAAAAATCACCCTTCCAGCAGCACAAAGCTCTAGAACAGAACAATATAGTACAAAATTGGAAAAATCACACAATCACATAGTGGTCCAAAATCAAACTTGGATCATAAAAATATAACACGAACACTAATGCCAAGTATTAGATAGGAATGGTGGGTGCTTGTGTCCCACCTGGGCGCTTATGTCATGGGAAAAAAAAAATAGTTTTTCATTTTAGTACAGTTTCCAACATTTTACAGAATGGATCTACGCTATCAGACACTTGTCTTTAGTTACATAATTCAATTACAATTGGCGGATAAAATTCAGTGATGTAGTCAGCTACAATTTAGCAATTTAGTTAGAAATTTGGGCATGACAATCTACAGTGACACTTTGAGAAATGTCATAGAAGGAGAGAAAAATAGACCTCTCTCCCCAACACTCTTCTCTTGGCATGAGATTGCCCAAAAAACTCACTCTTGGCGTGAGATCACCCAAAAAACTCATCCTTGGCATGAGATCACCCAAAAAAATTGCTCTTGGTGTGAGATCACCCAAAAACCTCACTCTTGGTGGCAGGACACTCAGATCTGTGGCTCGACATTTTTTTGGTTGGGAATTGATCAATCCTAACCCCATCCAACAACATTTCCAAGAAAACAAGATAATTTTATATCCTATACTCTCTCATACATTAGATGCACTCTTTCCTTAGCTATTAATTTTACACACCCTTTACTTACCTATATATACAATTTTCATATACAAGACTTTGATTACTCTTTTGCTCTTCTTTTACAGGTCTGTCCTTACAAGAAACAAGAATCAACTCAAATCAACAAGCACAGGTTCCAATAACACATTACTACATATATGATTCACCCCTACGATCTACCTCCCTTTCATAGTTGTCACAATTCACATTGCAATTCACATGGCCACTTGTCTTTTCAGCACACTATCAACTACACCCCTTTCCGGATTACAAGTTACACATCTTCTATTTGCTTTATTCTATCGAGTATTCACTCAACAACATAAAGTGGGAGAAAATGTATACACAAAATCTAAGCACTTGGGTACATTTCTAGGTCTTAAAGCATACTATTGTATACATGATTCCTAAGCAATAAAACTAGTGGTTGACAACTCCTTTTGGCCTTTGGGTTCCTTTATCTCTTGCACTTTATTGGCTTTACACATCTTACAGTTTTTCCTGCATTCGATTCATTTATAGTTTGACGACCTTAGACACTAGCGCTTAGTTAGGACTGAAGCACCCATGCACCCATGTCCCTCCTAGTGCTCTTATCCCTCTCTTTCTTCTTCTTACTCTTTTGGGTCCTTTTTGTTTCTTGTTCACCTTTTTACACTTTGGGTCAACCTTCTAGTTTTCAATTATAGAATTCAAACAAGAAAATCATATATATCCTTAGTTACTTCACTCAAATAAATTGCCAAACATCATAAGTATTATCTATCACCACCTAAGCTTGCACAAAGACACAAGAGATTTGCAAGGCATACATCTAGCACATCCATACAAGGGACAAAGGTTGCATTTATTTGTATACACTGCATAGGAGGGGAGTTCACTCTATTCCATCGCACCTTTTTCATACTCGGGAAAATCTAGATCTAGCCCGCTATCATCATGCAACTTGCACAAGGGAAACCTAGGGCACATGAAATGGATACACACACATATACAATGAACTACATGGAGTCTGAGATGTAGTGCAATGCGCGATCGTAAGTTCATTCTTCGGGTGACCATTGAGGTCAGTCTGACTCCACATTTTACATCTTTTTTTATTAGATTTGATGTGGTTTTTGGGCATGTGCAACTAGTTGTCTATTTTACAGGTTACAGGGGTAATCAGAATCCTAACAATGAAGTCAAAGTGACAAAGTGAATATTGGAGCGAAGACATTCCGACCCAAAAAATATTAGATTCAAAGCATTTGAGCAGACACAAGTGCTCAGACCAATTATTAGCGCCTGGGGCACTCCTGTCCTCCTATGGGCACTCATGTCTGGCATAGTTCTGAATTCTTAAACCCTCAGCGAGCCCTGTTGATATTGTCTCCAGTCTGTTCCAGTTGATACACAGTCTCGATCACTCCCAGATCACATAGAACCAACTAAGTACTCATCTCTATCTCATTTGCTTATGGTTTTACATTGTTTAATGCTTATTTCTTGTGCGTATTGTACATAATTATCACAACATCATCTATTACAGTAGTTACTTCATCAATAATCAAAAAATTGAATATGGAGGTCATTCATGAATCAACACAAAATCAACCCCATTTTCGACGTTTTTAACACTATATGTAGTAGTGAACCATGAATATTATCTTCATTTATCCATTTAGAAAGAATTTTAATGAGTCCTTTATTAACGATATACCTAAGGAACACTATTTAATTGTTTCTAAGTAGAGCATGTAAAAATCATTTTTTATGTAAGGTGACATGGTCTTCATAAAATTCTACAGGGAGTCCATCAATGCATGGAATTTTATTTTGAGGCATTAAAAGAAGAGCTTGTTCAATTTATTTTAGGGGAAGTAATCTATCCAAAAAAGTGCTATAACCAAGTTCAATTTTATTGGGAATACTCTTTAAATTTCTTTTTGAGAATTTTTTGAATGTCCTCTGTGTACAATGAATTTTTTGTTAAAGCTATGAACATGGGGTAAGAATCTCGAAAGAAACCCTAAAAGCTTTGAAACAACCAACTCAAATGACCATCAGATTAGAGATAAGCAAGAGCTATATATTTGCATGCATACATAAAGCTTGAAACAAACAATCAACCTCTAAACATGAGTATATCAGTTCTCTACTCCATGAAAGCTATCTATAAATGAACCCATTAAATCTCTAGTAATTAGTTATGTGTTTATTGATGTCTCAAAAGCTTAAGAATGAGAGCTCACCATTAATGGCTTCTCCCATTCACTTCAAGCTTTGAAAGATTTAGTAAATACAAGTAAATAGCTCAAATATCAAATGAAATGACTCTAAAAAGACTAAAACATAACCTAAATCAGAAAATGAGATGAGAGAGAGAGTTCTTGGGAAAAGGTGGGAGGGGTACCCTCTTATTTATAGTTTTTGGTTTGGAGAAAAAACTATTTTGAAAGCATGTGGGACTAAAATGGAGCCAAAAGGTGCTTTTTAGAAAAAGCACATTGGGAGGTGTGAACTGGATTTAGGAAGCCAAGTGGCTATTCAAAAAAGGTTAGATATTTGTTTAAAAAGTCAAACTCTCATTAGAAATTCAATAATAGGGTTAACTAACCTAATCAAGGTTAATTAAAGGGAGAACACGTTTCTTGAAGTTGGTTAGAGAGGGATTAGCAGATTTAGGGGGTTTACAAGAGGTTAAAACGAGTGATTTACTAGCGTAGTGTAGTAAGTTGACACGAGACTGGGATAGTTAGTATGATCTTAGTGATAAGATCATGTAGACCAAATTACAGGTGTCTACATCCTCCTATTGGCTTTCCTCTTTGAAGAGATTCTCATAGGAATCTTGAGACACTATAGTTATTTCAACTATTCATGTGTATGGACCCCTTTCTTCAATTATAACACACATTTTCTCCTTTTTCTGTTTGTCCTTTAAATAATTGAAGAAGAAGTTTGAACCTTTATTGACCTATTCAATCCATTGAATTCTCACTCTTATTTTGGCATCTTGTCCTTTATAGCTTTCAAGACTATGCAACTAGTTTTCAGTAATAGCAATAAAATCTTGAACTTGGATGTTACTCAGATTTGGGATGAGTTATTTTCTAACATATTCAAGCTTTCCTTGGAGGGATTTTTCTCTACATGTATGATAAAAACCATTATTCTACCAAAGGACCGAATGAATTCAATATATTGTGAGAGGGAAGAGTGACACCATTCAATATTCGTGAATCCCCTTCTTGAGGTTTGTGTTTAAGGTGTTTTTCGGTTAGTGTTGTAAATGAAAAAAGTAGCAAAAACTCAAATAAGCAGGGTTTACCAATACCTACGCCAATAGTCACAATGCCAGGATAATAGAATAAGTGAGCAATGAAAGAGGCTTCACTTTTCACCAAGGGAGAAGACCTATAAATGATAACAGATGAAAAAATATTACACACACACACACACACACACACACACACACACACACACACACACACACACACACACACACACACATATATATGATAACGAGTCGTTCTATAAATGCCAATCCCAGGAGTCCAAAGGGACCTCATCAAAGGATGTCAACTCGTTTGATACAATTAAGGTATTTGATAATAATAGATAATAATGAGCATAATGATTTAAAATTCAAGAGGGATAGTGAGACCTTGTTCAGCTTCGTAAGTGGCTCAGGCTAGGGCAGTGGCAAGCTTGAAGCCTTTGAAGTAGTCGTACCAGAACTCTTCAGTGGCTTCTTGCTCTTCTTGGATGATTTCGATATGTTTCTCGATGTCTTCGATGTTTGGTGTGAACTTAATGGCACACATGCTAAGCTCGTGGCGGATATAAAATTATTCTCACATGAGCGACCGCTAGACGATCGAGAGATCGTATATGTTGGTAATAGGATGTGACAAACCTAGAATAATCATCTACAAAGGATCCATCTTACAAACAACTTATTAGGTCAAAATCATATTATTATGAATATGATAATGCTAATAGTGGCTAGAAATGACAGGGATCGACAACGACCGGAGACAAAACACTTGATTTGAGAAATGATGAATAAAAAAGACAATGATAAGTGTTAGAGAAATAATAATGATGTTAAGACATACTATAGGAAGTTTAGAAGTATATGAAACTCAGAAAACAAATATTCATACGTGGTTATATGGCTAATGGTAAAACAAGGGGCTATGAATAGTGATCGGTGATGATCGGGAGTCAACAACGATTGGGGATGAAATTTTTTACTTTGATAAAGGCTTGATAAAATGGACATTGATGGATGACAAAAGAATTTAACAACGTTGGGATAAACTAGAATGAGTCTAGAAACCTATGGAATTATGAAAATAGAGATTTGGAGTTGTTTAAGAAATTAGTGAAAGAAGCAAAGGTCTAGGAACCGATCGAAGACAATCTCTATGGATATTACAGAATTTATAAAATTGGTCTAAATGATTGGATAAAAAGTAGAACTTAAGAATTCTATGCAGGATGGTGTAGACAAAAAGCTATAAATAGGAACTGATGTAAAACTAATTGATGAAATGACAAATAAAGGGTACCAACCTTGATGGATAACTTGAAGATGATTAAGATCTCTAACATCTGATCAATAATTTGATGAAGTTCTTGATAGCTTTGACATGGGTGTGTTGATGATCTTGGACATAGTGATGTTATCACAGGTGTAACAGTTTGTCCCCAAACTTGAATTTTGACTAGCTAGGCAAAGGAGCCAGAAGTTGGCTAAATATGATCGACGACATCTGCAACGATTGATGACGATCATGGATCACCATCAATTTGTTCCAAGAGGTTACAAACCAACATGGAAAAGATGGCAAATGGTTGAAACCACTTGCCATCTGAGATGTTAGGTTGTTTGGTAAATAGTGTGAGGTTAGGGATTCAAGTAGTGAGAGGTTAGGGGGTTAAGATGGGTAGGGTAAATTAGGCTAGGTTGGTTGTAGGTGGTTAGGGATAGTTAAATAGGATCTACAGGGTGATTTACATTTTACGACAATAACTTTGAAGTATACTTTAGATAATGATAATAATGATGTTTAGGCTAATGTTATTGATGTTTTGGTGGGTCACCTAGGGGTGAAAAAGTGATGTCTACAGTTTGGGTATGGAAATCCAAATTCCCACAAGAACAACACCACAATTAGGATTTTTTAAGTGTGACATATTAAGTTTGAATGAGGTGAGAGGATGTAGAGGAAATAAGAGAACATTAAATTTTACAAAATATGGGAAAGTGGTCAGAAAGAGTAGTTGAATAATTAACTTGAAGTAAGATACAAAAGTGTACCAAATGAGGATTGTGAGATATGTATAATATGTCTAGCCTATTGAGTTTCACTTCCATTTATGATCTTTGATTAGTCTATGTAAAAAATTATACATATGACTTGAATATTTTCCATGTATTCTATGTAGTACACCCAAGGATTTATGACAATAACACCAAATTTTGAATTCATCTAGATTGATTTTATCATGGTTATACCAGTTGTAATCATCATGATATTCTACCATATTAAATTCTCCTCCTAAGATCCAATCGGCACTGGAAATATTTTTGGACATGCAATCCTAAAGGGAAGCCTTTCTTTGACGTTATTAGGAGCATAAATTAAGCAAAACCCAATAGTTCATCCATTAATAACAATAAGAACCTAGACATAACTATATGAAAAATCTTACCCCTTATCTACGAAATATTTGGACATCCATACAAACATTCCTATGACATCTCCTCCACTCCCATCTTCATGAGAAGTATGCAAGAAAATGGCATCTTTCCATATATTATGTAGAGAAGCATCAAGGTGAATGTCAATTAATTTTATTTCTTAAAGAAATATGAGTTTAAGTTTCCACTTATTAATACCCTCTTTGACTATATACTTTCGGGGAGGGAGAGATATCCATCTTGTATTCCAAGAATGTATATTATGGTTCATGACAAGGAAGGAAGAATATGATCATCCCATGAAGGAAAACAATAAAAAATATTGGAAAGCAATGATGATTGTTCATTATTGTTTTGATTACTATTAGTTGTAGATGGGGATATCGATCTAGGATGATTTTTATAGGATGGGGGGTTAGAATTTAGGGGAATGAAAGAGGAGGGGGCAGGGGATGGGGATCCTTCACGAGAAGGATGAAGACGATATAAGTGGAGAGATAAATTGAAAGGTTCTTTTTTAATCTTAATCGTCCTCCAATCGTTAGTGATCACAACATCCTTCTATGATGCGGGTGTTCAAGTTGGAGGTGGGGAAGCGAATTGGGGGGAAGAGGATGTAACATTTAAAGGGTACGTATTGGACTCAATGAAAGCATTGCATAGAGATGGGTTTTGTGTAGAAGATTGAATCAAAGTTGATACATGATGAGAGGAAGGGGAGATGGAGCATTTTTAGTCTTTCTGATTAGCAAATGATGACTCTTGTGGCAGAAACATGCATTTGGCTTATTTAAAGAAATTGTAGGTTGTTCCATTTCAAAACCAGGGCATATCAATTTAATATTTCCTAGGATAAACGAATTCAAATTAGTTTCTACGTAAGCTCTAGGTTGAACTCTTAGCCTGGAAAATTTGTCAAAATTTTGCTTACATAAGATTAATCTTCCTAATTACCCAACAATATCCTTAAAAAGGATCGAAATGTCAAATTCATGTATGGAAGTTATATCCACATGGTATAACATGAACGAAAATTACCTTTAGGTTGGAATCCAAAATTCCAAGCTTGGAGTTAGCAAACTTGTCCATATATAACCAATGTGTCGTATTGCATAACTACTTGGGTGTATTCAATAGATTTAAATATACATGGAACATATCCTTTCCCTAAGTGTCTTATTGCTTTGATTTCCCAAATTCATAACCCGCATTTCCCAGTTCATGGTAGCCCATTTATAAGAATTTGAATCCATTAACACCCGTCTTAAAAAGATTAAACTTACAATTCTAGTTTGGCATTCAACAATTACCTCTATAATATCGTCAGGGCGCTAGAATTCTAGGGTTTTACCTTGTCCATCTCCGACTTGTTGGCAACTATTTGATTTATCCTTGATGGGTTCACTCTCTTCTCCTTCATCCTTAGCTCCCATGTTTTGGTTCTCATATTTGTCCCTGATTTACTCCCTCTGTTGGGCATCCTTGCATTTAGGGAATTTAGGGGTTTGAGAGTTAATATCATCCAATATATTAGACAATTCAAGCCCCTAAATTCTCCTACACATTGCACAACAACATTAAGTTGCATTAAAAAGAAAGGGATACTCTAGTTGTAATCTAGTTTTCTAACTGTTTGCCTTCAATATACAATTATGTATAAATTTGTTCACGAGTTACGTTGACCATAATATATAGTTGTCATTCCCAAGTAGTCTAGCTATAACTTTTAGATATTCTTTATTAAAGTTATAAAATAAATAGACATAAATTAAGTTTCCGTATTTGAATTAAGAATTCAATGTCCATTAGGATCCATCTCTCTCCGCAAATCTTAATTTTTTTTTATATTTAACACTTTTAAATATAAATTTTATGATTGTTAGAGAAAATGAACCCCACCCACTTTATACTCGTTAGTTACGTCCAACACTAAAATTACACACCAAATTTTATAAAAGTAGGGTATTTATGTATATCCAAAAATTATCAAATAAACCACAATTTGAAGCACATCCACATGCATTGCAAATTGCAATAATTATGATGGGGGCATTCCTCCACTCAAATATTTGTTCGACAACATAAGTAAAAATAATGTTTTTTACTAAATTCCAAGCCTAGCCAATGCGCACACGCCTCATGGATTTCCTTAAAAAGGATCGGTTTGTTTGAATAATGAGAATAACAGCATATTCAATTCAACAAGGGTCCACGTGTACAACATACAATCCACTTTTCGCTCAGTGCAGAAAATGATGCCACGAATCTAGGTACAACTTTACGAATGAATTTCTTTTTCTAATCATTATTTGGCACGCGGCATTCAGGCATTCGCTTCTAAAACGGTGATCTGTCTGCCTTAGTCATAACGGCCCATTTGTCCGCATGCGCATGTATATACACAAAATATATTAAAAACTCACCCAAATAAAACAGGAATATATACATACACCTTTGAAGCCATGTTCAAAACACAACCGCTTCCAACAAAAACACAGCTGTCCTTACGTGATAGTTTTCCTTTAAAAACAATCGTGTCTGTGCGTTGGCGCGGGATTCGAAACAGTAACCTAAAACCCAAAACCACTTGTCGACATTTGGGCTAATCTTCAAAATTATGCATAGAATATTACACCTTTTCCTTCAAAAGTAAACGCATTTCCATTTTCCAAACCGTGGTGGCACTGGCACGTTGCCATGTGCCACCTCATCACAGTTTTGCATCCATACAAAATGTGGGGTCTGAGAACAGAGCAACAAAACATAGATATAATATGAATTTTAATTCTCTATGAGATCCAAGGTTTCTGGATGATCAAAAATTGTAATTTTAATTGTCTATGAGATCCAAGGTTTTTAGATTACCAAACATTGTGTGTATTTAAAGATTTGTGGTTTTAGTGGTATGTTATAAAAAAATAATTTTTTTTTTGTTGGTAAATTTTTTATTTATTTTTGTTGTTTTCAAATAATTTTATTATAAAATTAATTTTTAAATTTTTTTCATATTTAAGTGTGATATTTGTGTATTTTGGATGTTGAAGTAGGAGATACTCTTCTATTTTAGCTGCTTTTGGATTGCATAGAATATAAGTAAGTTTTCTCTTTCCATGGTTTATTAGACATTGTCCATCTCCCTGTTTCATATCTAAACATGTGGGAGCTAGTCTTATGCTGAGTAATGACGATCTTCCCTCCATTTAATTCTCATTGTTATATAGTGTTGATGTTTCCCACTTGTTTTCTTCCTCCACATCACCATTCTAAACTTTTGATTCACATAATTTTTTATGTTTTTGCTAAGATTTAGGCATTTATCTACACTAATATCTCATCTGTTCATCAGTTTGTGATTTTGCTTCATCATGTATTCTTTCTTTTGTGTAACTTTTCACCTTTTGCAGCCTAGGCAGTGTGCCAGCCTTCGTATTTTTTATTTTTATTTTTTGTTAACTCAAAGGAATTGAGATTTAGCCTAACACCTGGAGCTATGGAACTTCAACACAAGGTGAGTCCCATATAATCTTTGGGTGGAGTATAGTGGACAACCACTCACCACCCCCACAGATAAATCAGGGGCACCTAAAACGATGGTTGAAACCAAGTAATATTTTTTATTTTGCAAGTAATATATAAGTTTGGTCATAAGAGCTTCTTCTAGAAGGAAAACCTCTCTTTCAACCAAAGTGATTTCATAAAAAAAGTAATCTTAATTATGAAATTGTTTATCATTAATCACTCTTGAATCCTTTCTATTTATCTCGGTTTCAAATATTTAGATCCACTAACCATATTTCATAATCCAACAACACCACACACAATAAATAACCCTAAAAAAAGAACATGGTGATCTTCCTAACCCACCACCCATAAATCAACTTTTTAACACCTGTTTGGGAGGCCATTAAAAAAATTAAAAAACCATTTCCTTTGTCAATGCCAAATAATTTCTTACCACGCGCCACTCAAATGTAAATCCGTTCAAACATGACCAGGTGGTGGTCACATGTTAGCTCCTGGAATTTCTCTAATATTTATATCAAAGTACACTATTTAAGATTCCGCCACTACATTATGAGCACAACAGTTTTCTCCTCCTCTGCCAATTACTTCGATTTTCAGCTTGCAAGTCTCTAATGGCGAAGGGAACTGCCGATCTGGAGATCAATGTCGATTCTCCGAGAAAGGACAGCGAAAAGCCCCTTCTGAGGAAACGTATCCGATCGATTCCCCGCTCGAAGGAGGCCGATATCGATCCTGCTCTTGCGCGGCTGGAAAGGTTGCTGCTTTGCCTGGGAATCGACCACTCGACCTCAGCTAGAGCAGTATTTGGCTTTTTCCTCTTCATTTTCCTGGGGATTGCCGTTCCTGCGGTGACGCTGTGGGCGACTGTATGCAAAGACTGCAGGAAGATTGAGGTGACAAAGTTCGAAGTGATGATACAGATTTCGGCGGCAATTTTAGCGGCTGTGTCGATGCTGTGTATGGCTTGTAATCTCAGGAAATATGGCCTTCGAAAGTTTCTCTTCAACGAGGTTCACAGTCCGCTTGTAAGATTCCGCTACGATTTCAAGAGCCAAATTCGGGTAAGTGGATTTATTCCCTTAATTATTTGTTTCCTCTGCAACCATCGATTGTGTTTCACTTTTATGTCACACCACTCACCTGGTGTTAAATGTGACAATCGTTTAGAAGGCCTTAGTCTCAAAAAAGTTCCTATTACAGTCCATAATTTGATCTACAAATCACTCACTTAACAGGGAGAGTAAAATGCATTTTATCGAGCTGTAATATATTTATAAATTTTAAAAATAATTGTATGTTTTGATTATTTATATAAAATCTAATTCTATTTTTTTGTTTTTTTAAAAAAATAAATTTATGTAAAAATAATATGAATATACACAAATATATATGAGAAATTGTTAAATAGATGAAAATTACTTTTTATATCTTTAATACTATTGTATTAGTGATACCTATTCTTGTGTGTTGGGCATAGATGATTGTCAAATTTAAAAAACTTGTCCTACCTACACAACAACCTACAAATGAAAGACAATAACAATAAAATACAATAATAATAATTCTAGTAGTATATTATCAAAGCCAAAATATCAACCCAAACATATTTTGAGGGAGAAACGAACTCCAACTCTTACTAAATGCTTAAGATATTGTGATTTTTAGAGTGTTTTTTCCGAGCAAGAAGAAAACAATAATAATAATAAAATAAAACTTTCTTATTACAAAAAAATAAATGTGGAATTTAAAATTAGAACATTTTATTTACATCTTACATTATTACACTCCACAATGGAAGTGGTCGTCTTACTAACATAATAGTTGATTAGGTGCAGGATGAGTACGTTCGCTTGCTGAGCATTCTCATCTCCTTCTTTGTGGCTTCATAATCCAAAGAATAAATATCGTGTACAATTTCCTCTAAATGCATGTCTTACTACCCTAAACCAAATATGCCTCTATAATACATTTTGAAATAACTTTTACAACTCTAAAAAATATCACTCACACATTGACTATCATTGTAAATTAGGACATCTTGTATAATCCCACAAATCATGGTCTATGATTACACTCTACAATGGATAGGGCTATCAAGTTAATAAGTGGTATCCTTGACTACTACACATCCTGTATAATCCCACAAATCATGGTCTATGATTACACCCTACAATGGATAGATCTATCAAGTTAATGAGTGATATCTTTGACTGCTACATATCTTGTATAATCCCACAATTCATGGTCTATGATTACACCTTGTAATGGATAGATCTATCAAGTTAATAAGGGATATCCTTGACTACTGCATATCCTGTATAATCCCACAAATCATGGTCTATGATTAGAGCCTTACACCCTATAATGGATTGTCATAGATGGGATATATATATTATCGATATAAAATGTTCAATGTGGGGTGTATGATTATTATAATAACAATTGGTTTTACACTCTACGATGTCAACATGAGATATATATTGTGGATATATACTGTGCAATGTGGGGTATATGATTATAATAATAATAATTAGTTTTTAGTCTGTGATGTCAATCAACTTATTTTTTGGTTTCCAAGCCGCTTAGAGCATATGTGACTACCTCGTACTCCTAGCACGGAGGATGCACCTAAGTGTGCTTCAAATATGAGGCACACCTACCCTTTCCCCTATAGGATTTGAACTTGTGACCTCTCTTTTAAGAGGACAAGTTTTTCACCATTAAGCCAATTCACTTGTAGGATTGAAAGGCCTCCCCAATACAACCACCCAAATCAATGTTCATGAAACAAAACCATTTGTGGCCATAAATGGAATGTCATCTCTTCCTAATAATTTACATAAGTGCATAACTTTACACTTGTCTATGGATACCATCCTTCTGCTTATAACGCCGATAGGCGTTTCTACAATGAGATGGCCTTAACTACAATTGCAGATTTTTAATGCATATCAGATGACTAAAATTTCACTGCAAAATCAAACAAAATATTTTCCCTTAAATTTGATTGTTAGAATTTATTGAATCTTCGATCCAATAATTACAAATAATACCTACTTTCATAAAGGTTTTTGGCCCTATCACAAACTAACACGTGGGAAGATATATCTATTTTCTCAACAATGTAGAGGGTCCCTTAGAATGTCCCCCCACACCAAGATCTATAGTTGTTCCCTCATCTCATGTCTCATTGATTTTGTTTGCTATGCTTACAATATTTTCTTTAGCTCATCTCTGGAGATCCTTGTAATAAGACATGGATACTTCTTTACTCTCTATCAGCCATATTCGACGATATAGTATTTACTACAATGACATTCGATATTTCATAAACATTATAATAATCAAAACATAATAATTTATTTTGTAAACTTCTAAGAATTAAAAGAAAACATTCATCAATTGAATATAATTCTTTTTAATGAGAAATAAACAAATTAAACATTTGCAAATGTGTTAAACAATTGATGTGTTGTAATAGTTAGTACCCTGTGTAAGCTCTTACAATGCCCATTGATGGTTCGTAAGATGAATTAAAAATAAAGAAGTATATTTTTTATGTAAATAGGTGATAATTTATTTCAAGGGTAAGGCCAAAATGTAAAAGGCATTGGGGAGATGTTGACATCGAATGTAGGCTTTAATTTGAGAGTTGCCTATGCACATAATACAATATATTATTAATACATATAAAAATATAAAAGGTATCCTTGGATTTATTTTAATGTTTTTTAATACATATCAATATAATTTGAATATAAATTTATATAAAAAATTATATCTTAAATATGTGTTTTCAAAAAGATGATAATTTGAAAAATGTGCAAATATTTTCTACTTAAAAACATAAAAAACGTGTAAACATCCATTGAATTTTAACCACCAAATTTTAAATGCTTGAAGGTTATAAAATTAAGGTGAATACATTTTCTCTAATGGAGTTTGATGGAGAAAAAAGCAACAAAGAATTGATTTCATGGAAAGAATGAGTTCTCAAATGGTCTCATGAATGTTGTATAAAAACCCTTTGTAGAGGTCTATTTTATGGATCATTCATGTGATTGATATGATCATATTACAATGACCTTGGGATTGTTGACCTTACTAGTCAATCCAACCTCTTCCTCACTATAATATAGTAGTGAAGATGGGTGCAACACATAAGGTGTGATCAAGGCCATGGTGTAGCAGGGTATATAGTCAATATCAACTGATTGGTCTAGGGAAGGGGAGTTTAGATGGATGAGACCCCATGATAGATGTGGCACCTTAGCCTTTCCCCACCTCATATATAATTCTAGATAGGTGTCTCGATGGGATCGCCTATTTAAATATGCATGGCAATGAGTTCCTCATCACCACCCACTCCCTTATTCTATAGATCTTATCTTATCTATGTACTTCTTATATTTCTTAACTCATGCATGCATGTATATATGTATGTATGTATGTATATCGACTATATCTCTTTCCATCTATTTAGATCTTGGGGCGAAAATGCCAACCAAAAGAATTGTTGTGGAGATATTTGTAGTTGTGAATTGAATAAGACAACAAATTTCATGTCATTATGCACAGGTGAAACAACCAGACACAAATCAAGGAACTACATGTAGTGGCAAGTTTTCAATTAGCGATAATTGATTTTGTGTCCCAATAATTCATCATAGACATTGACACTAGTAATGGAACTAGGCCTCTTACTAACATAATTGTTGATTAGTTATAAGATGTGTGTGTTTGCTTGTTTGATCTTTCCCTCTCCTCCTCTAAATATATGCCTTACTGCCCAAATCTAGATACGCCTCTTCAGTGCATCTTATAACTGATTCTAGGAATCTAAAAATCCTCATTTATTCAAAAAAATATTCTCGTATTGGTTGATATGCTTGGTCAACAACAACATATATAAATCCTAATATACTATGGACCTTATGCAATCAAGGGTGACGTTGTAATGAAAGTGGCCACATTACTAACATAATTGTTGATTTGGTTCATAAAGTGAATGTTTACTTGCTCAACCTTCCCTTGGTCTCCTCCTATGCGGCTTCATAATCCAAAAAAAATATTGTACAAATACAAACACAAAGGCTTGATTTCATGGAAAGTTATGTTCACGTACGATCCCATGAATGACATAAAAAAGACATTTTTCTTTTCTACTGAAGTTTTTTTTAAGAGACAACACTTTCAAAGTATCCCAGATGATTTATAATATATTATGTGTATTACTAGACGTTGATGTATTTATTAAAATATTAATAAAATAATTTAATAATCAAAATATTTTAAACTAAAAGAAAGGAATATCATTACTTGTATTCCACATTATTCGAAATAACATTGAATACTTTTGCATTCTTTCATGGATACACTTTGTTGAGATCAAACATAGTCCAAAATCATAGTTTTGCTCAACCAGTTTTAAGGGAAAATGTGATTGAGCTCACTACTTTTTAAAACATCATTATTGCTTTTTTGTGTATTTTTGATGGAGGATGGAAAATTTTTAAGGCATTCATTTACATGGTAATGCACAACAATGTTGGTCAAAAAAATCATCTTGGAGATGTTTGTCATTGTGACGTTGAAGATGACAAAGAACTTAATGTCATTGTGCACGGGTGAAACATGGAAACAATAGGTTTTTAAAATACTCCCATAAAACAATTGGAGTTCAAAATACCTTTTCTCAAAGTAGATTATGCCATATTAATCGAATCATATGTTTCCTTGTAACATATACCGAGTAAGTGCTATTTTAATTTTGATGAAGTTGCCGCAAACAAATGCATTCCTTCCTTGGCTCCATACCTTACGATTACTGCCTTCCTCAATCTTAGTAATAGATGTGCATGTATTGATTATTTCCCAATATGAAACCTCTCCAATACTTTAAAAGTAGGATTTCCTCCATTTTGTCTCAAAGCGCTCTGTTTCTCACATTCCACTATTCTCATCTTCTTATCACTTCAATTTATTTGCCTTTGTTTTCCGTTCTGATTTTTTCTATGCATACCTCACTACCCCTATTGGCATCTCCATTGTGCCTTTTTGGTGTGATTGCAAGTTTTATTTCCAAGTCAAAAACATTTTCACTAGGTAGGTGCCCATAATAGGCAAATGAATTTTTTTGTCAATTCCAACAGCGAGGTCTTCGTTTACCATGAGACAAAACTTTTTCTCTGATGACTGAACAATTTTAACTTACACTAAAAACAAGTCAGATTATGACAATTTTATCTTAAATTAATATCATTAGCTCACATGTGATAATTAATTGTTTTTTTTTTTCACAATAGTTAGTTCATTGATATGGTATATGGTTGATACACCAAGCCTGACCTTGTATGCTCAACATAACATGGGTGAAATGATGCTTAAACATACAATTTGAAAAATGCATGATATCATTAAAAAAAGAAGATCAAGTTTTACTTCGACCTCTGTGCAAGAGTAATTTGTAATTTACATGTAATCAATAAGAAACCTAATCATGGGAGTCAAACCAATAGTCAAGATAGCTAACTTGGCACCTACATGGCAATTCAATGGTGCCACGTTGACCAACACTTGAAATTTGTCCCATAGTTGAGCCATCCTGTATTTTATATATATAGTTTGTTATATTTTCTATAGTGTAACTATGTAAGGTTTATTTTCTATATATTAAATTTGCATCCATTTGACAATTACAAGACAATTTTGACTACAAATTTTACAACTACTTGACTATCATTTTTTAAAACTTTGAAAAACCAATAAAAATTAGTAATATATTGGTCATATCGTAGGGTTTGAGGGTATTTTTTCTTTGAAAGATTATTTTCATCAACTTATGGGAAATATGAACATAATGTAATTGAATTATTGATCAATGTGATGTGTGAAAACAAAAACAAAAGCCTTGAAATTGATGTGTGTGTGTGTGTGTGTGTGTGTGTGTGTGTGTGTGTGTGTGTGAAAACAAAAGCCTGCTCTTTTTTCTTTGAAAGATTATTTTCATCAACTTATGGGAAATATGAACATAATGTAATTGAATTATTGATCAATGTGATATGTGAAAACAAAAACAAAAGCCTTGAAATTTGTGTGTGTGTGGGTGGGTGTGTGTGTGTGTGTGGGTGTGGGTGTGTGTGGGGGTGTGTGTGGGTGTGGGTGTGGGTGTGGGGGTCGGGGTGTGTGTGTGTGTGTGTGTGTGTGTGTGTGTGTGTGTCACGAGGGGTTCATTAGCTAGGCAATATCCTAGCATGTGGGTTCATATTGAGGTAATTAAAATTAATAAAATTAAAGTCAATATACCGGTAGACACGAGGGGGTGAAAGGGTTTAATTTATTGATGTTTTGAATCAAGTATTGGGGGTAAGTTGGAGAGGTGGGCCAAAGGAAAATGAGGTTTAATTTTAATATAAAACTAAAACATTTGAACCCTAGTTTTTAAAAGTAAATACCTTAAAATTGAAAAAGGCGTGTGGTCATAAATTAAATTATAATCTCTTTTTTAATAAAGAAATCTAGATTTTTAACCAAGAAATATTAAGATGGTAGAAACTAGGATTATGTATGCTTTTCAAACCAAGTGATATTATTTCACCATATTAATTATTCGAAGAACTATTGATAAATGATTAAAGCTTAACATATATAAGGTGATTTATAATAGGTCTTCAATGGCTTCAAACTATCTTTTGAGAGGAAATGCATATTAAAAAAAATTGAGTGAGAAATATAATATATTTTTTGTCTAATATATTAGGGTAGAAATAAAAAGGGGTAAATAAAATTGTAATTGAAAAATGGGTAAGTAAGGTACATAGAAAAAATAGGGGGTATTTTAATTATAATAATATAACAGGAGGGGGTATTATCAATTGAATAATTAGAGGTAGAAACTAGAATTAAAGGTATTCTTTAATACCCTTCGAACGCATGTGTTATACCATACTTTTACTAAATGAACCCCCCGTGGTGTGTGTGCGTACGCGTGCGCCCGTGCGTGTGCGTGCGTGTGCGTGTGCGTGGGCGTGGGCGTGGGCGGGTGGTGGGTGGGTGGGTGTGTGGGTGGGTGGGTGTGTGTGCGTGCGGGTGTGTGCGTGTGCGTGTGCGTGTGCATGTGCGTGCGTGTGCGTGTGCGCGTGCGCGTGTGTGCGTGTGCGTGCGTGCGTGTGTGCGTGGGTGGGCGGGCGTGTGTGGGTGTGTGGGGGTGTGTGTGTGTGGGTGCGTGTGCGTGTGCGTGCGTGTGCGAGTGTGGGTGTGTGCGTGCGTGCGTGTGCGTGTGTGTGTGTGTGGTGTGTGGGTGTGGGTGGGGGTGGGTGTGGGTGTGGGTGTGTGGGTGTGTGTGGGTGTGTGGGTATGGGTGTGTGTGGGTGTGTGGGTGCGCGTGCGTGCGCGCGCGCGCTAGCGCGCGCGCGTGTGTGTGTGTGTGTGTGTGACTGAAGAAGCATATAAATACATTAAACAATTTCTCAATCCCGTACTAATATTGAATGTATGGAATAAACTAAATATTTGCCCATATTTATTTTCTAAATATACTTCCAAATAATCAATACAATTTTATTGAATAATTGTGATTATAATCATCCACTTAATATGTTTCAATGAGTTCAATTTCAACTACAATATCTTCTTGCCACATGACACTTGTTAACAAATAATAAGTGTGCTTTTATTTAAAATTGAGCCCCCTTAAATAATGTGCTAAAATGGGTAAGTATTACAAAAATATATGAAACTGTAATAAATAAATAAAATATCGAGGAAAAAATATTATTAAAGTAATAGCTTCTTTAGGAGATCATTTTAAAAATGGACTAAAACCCATTTGGAAAGGGATTAACCCCTCCCCACATCCCCCCCTAAAAAATAAATAAATCTAAGAAGTATTTAAATATTCCAAAAATATGGGTTAAATTCATCAATTTCGCATTCTTTCTTTTGAATGATCGCAATGGTATGATTAGTAATTGCACTAGAATGGTGCAATGGAATTGTGGATAGGCGAATAATAAAGATGATGCGATGTTCAAGTGTTAGGAGAAAATTAATATTTAATGACCTTGTCTACATCTATAGTTGTGATTGAAAATGCAAAAGGCATGGTTCTACCATGGGTCGACTCTATAGACACACTACAATTTGGGGACCTTCCACTTTTAAACAAGGGTTAGATTTTAGGTTGTTTAGGTGTTTTTCAAGATTTTAATCCTAAAATACTTGTAAATATTTAAAAAAAGGTCCCATACAAGTTGGGAAAAATTCAAAAAAATCAACACCTAAAAATTGTTTGATAGACATAGGTGGCTGTCAAATTTAACTCACTCTTCCAAATGTCAAGCTCAAATAGGTTTTGATTAAAATTTGCATTGTCGTTCTCAACGTTGTGGACTATAAGATTTGCAAATTACATATCTTGAGTGCCACATTTTGTGTATACTTCATGCTCTGCATTACGAGGAAAATAGAGTCATCGTTTATGTATTAGATTTAAGTAGCGTTAGGTTGTGATGTGGTAGGAGTTGTTGCTGACATGCACGATGTGTCCAAATTTAAGAAAGATGACAAGGTTTACGACGACATTCAAGATTTCATGCTAGGAAATCCTAAGAAGCATGGCACTCCGGTTCAGTATGCATTCGTGGAAGATCATTTGGTAGCCTCGAAGCCAAGTAATTTGTGCTTCGAAGAAGTTGGCAATTTTTCACTTGCTTCTATTAACTACACTGCAGGCATTCAACGATGTACTCTAACTTACGAGTGAAATTTGAGGTTAGAGGAATATGGACCTTATATGTGATTTTCTATCCCTAAATATTTCTCAAACCTAACAATACATCTATTTTTATTTTACATTATGACTAGGCTTTTCAGTGGAAGGAACTCGACTTGGAGCATGCAAACCAAGATTTTGATGTATAAGTGTTAGAATAAAAATATTAAACCTTAACAATAGCAACATCCCGATCTACTCCTTGCTAATGTATTAGAACTGCTGGTATACACAACCCTCCCACTCTCACATATATTTATAAGATTCGATGGTTAACCAAACAATGATAAATTTCTTTGGAAAGGTGGTAAATAGCCCATTGATTAGTTGATCAGTCAAGCTTGCAAAACATATGTAATAGATAGACTCTTCCCCCTTCGCTAAACCACTACACAAGGGCAACAACATGAAGGAAACAAAACAAAACAACACCATAAAATCACAAAAATGAAAATTGAGATCTACTTATGTAACTAGCAATTACACGTGAAATGTGCGATGGAAACTCTGAAGGGATTTGACGAGGAAGTTAACCCTGAGCCCGAGTTAAAAATTGGAGGAGGAAGAGGGGTGATGAAGAAGGGAATTAAAGAGATAAGTAAACTGATGAGGAAAATAGAGGGTGTAGAACTCATTCTTTCTTATGGCCTCAGACATATGAAGCACATGCCAGATATCTCATTAATTTGAAAGAGAAAGGGGGCACATTTGTATGTCTTTGAGGGAAATTATTTTGGATTTGAATACTTTCAATGGAAACTTAAATATTTTTTAATCCCAAACTCTACATGTGTTAGATATAGAAACTTGTCATTTAAGGTTTGTTATGTTACTAATTTCATCCATATTTATGATTAGGGTTTCTATTTAGCGATGAAGGTAGAATTTAGGGTCTCCATGATTTTATGCTTATCTGAAAAATAAGGTTTCTATTTAGTGTTAATGGTTTTGATCATGTTTTCCCCTTATCACATGTCATGAACAAAACCTTGACCTTTGATTTTCCCCGATGCACGTGTCAGAAACATCCACCGAGGCTCGTATTTGGAAACACCTATCAATGAAAGCAATGTTTGAGCCATTGGAAAAAGAGCAAAAATCAAATTATGTGCACCTATGATCTCCTTCAATTCTCTAAAATCCTAGGTTATAAATAGGGAACATTACAATTTGAATTATATACTTTGGTTGTCACTTTGTTAGAATTTGCTTGGATCGGTCTAATTTGAAAAAAACAATTACACTCATTTACAACGCAGACATAACTGTGACACTTTTCTATATTCTAATATTGATAGGATGGTTTAGTTTTACTTAAAAATAATATTTTTAAAAGGCGAAAAAATTTAAAATATATTTTGATGTCAAGGACTATTGAGCTTAAGAATAATGCTCTGCTATATTTTTCGTGACATAGAGGGGTCACTCCATCAATGCCATTAACTTGTCTGTCAGTTTTAGGGCGCCAACAATTGGGCCTTGTACAATTGAAAGAAACATTTTTTGAGAAAATGTGTAAAAATGGGCTTTTCTATTTTCTATTTTATTGTGTAAGTAATGCTTGAGCCATTGGAAAAAGAGCAAAAATAAAATAGTGTGTGCATCTAGGACCTCCTTCAATTCTCTATAATCCTAGGTTATAAATAGGGAATGTTTATGTTTCCATAATATAATTTGGCTAATAAGTTGTTAGAAATGGCTTGTACTAGTCTAATTTTGAGAAACATTTATACTTATTTCCAATGTAGATAGAACCGTGACACTATTTTATATTCCAACTTTGAAAGGTTGGTTTGATTTTATTAATTTTTTTTGAAAGGTGAAAGAATTTAAAATATATATTGACATCAAGGAGAAAACAAAGAGGTATTTTTTATGCAACAATGTACAAATATGATGAAATAAGTACTGAGCAACACGAGCCAACTTAATCGAAAATAGTATCGAGCTTAAGAATAACATTTTACTTTTTTTTGGCGATATGGAGGCGTTGTCCAGTGAATGCCATAAACTTGTTTGTTAGTTCGCAAAATTGTCTGTTTTTGTGATCAGTTACAACATGTATTAAACTTGAACGATTGGGATGTCGTAGCACTGACAACGTTTCTGCAAATGAAATCACAACCATTCTAGTGTCTATCCGCTGTGAGACATGCTAGGCTCAATCCAACTGGGAACATTTATTAATAACTACATTATTTTCTCCACTAATTTCCTAGTGAGCAGTTATTAATGAAATCCATCTAACTACACAATTGATTCAAAGTTTAAAAAATATTTTTAGGATAAAGAAGGCTTCAAAATCCATTGTATGCCTTAGGTGCTACATTTTTCAGATTGACTTCGGTAAAGCCAAAAAAACTTCCATGTGACTGCGAAATGGACGTCAAATTAAAAAGTTATAATATTTATGTAGTTCGTTACACCAAAGGTGTTGTATAATTTAGATTGACGGTGGTTCATTCTGACATTGCCCAATAATGACATAATATTATTTATGTTTATTTCATTGTTTGCGGAAAACATTATACACTGTTTAGCTTGTCTACCTTATATTGTCGTTGTCGTACTTTCTCCCAGATACTATTCATCTCTATGTTACCTTTCTATGGAGGCACATATAGATTTAACATGTTGTCGTTCATCTACTTTTCACTCAAATTACAATAGTTAAGAGGGACTATAAACTTGCACTCATCTACCTTTCACGTCTAAGATGGACTCTAAACTTGAACTTCTTACAAAAGCCCGCTTATATTTAGATTAGGTCGATAATAAATTAATTTGGTTAATTGGAAAATGCCAAATTAAACCAAAGAACCAAGAATTTGGGATTGAATAGGAAAAATTCAAAGCCACATTACAACGATAATACTCACTTTTCTTAAAGCCACGGGATGGTTTTCGATAATGAAGAAAAAGGAATTTGAATAAATTGTTGAGAGGCTGAAGAAGAAGGGATTCATATAAATTAGGGTGGACGTGAAACCTTACGCTCTTCTAAAGTGAAATTTAAAATGTGTAATTCAAATGACCATTGTTTTTCATTGAAATTGAGTTATTCCTAAATCAGAGCACTGCATGGTACATGAAAATATAGATCGTGAAGCTAGCGGCTAATCTCCACTCAATATGCACCCGGTCTATGTTGGTCAACGCATCATGACCGTCTATTATGATGGACAGTCATGATGCGTTGACCGGCATTGACCGGGTGCATATTGAGTGGAGGGTAGCCTCTTCCCTTCCACGATGCTAGTGCCTAATCTCCACTCAATATGCACCCGGTTAATGACGGTCAATACATCATGACCGTCCAATGGTCATGATGTGTTGACTGATATTGACCGGGTGCATATTGAGGGGAGATTAGCTGCTGATGCCTCTTCCTGTGGATGAGTGGGATGTTGTCATACTATCAATGCAAATGAAATCAGAGCCATTCTAGCCGCCATCCGCTGTTAGACAAGCTAGGCTTCCAAGGAGAATGGATGCAAATTTAGGGAAAAATCGACGATGCAGATTAGTTCATTCAACGCATGTACTCGGCAAATCTCCAACGTCCATTATCTGACGCTTGCAAGTTCAACGCCAAATAGAAACGCCTTAGGCATAAACATCGACGAGGAAAGAAAAAAATCTAAAAGAAAGTCTGAAACAAAACCTCCGGAAGAGAAAATAGAAGGGAAATAACTCACAAAAATAGCAAGCGCGGATGTGGCGAGTGCGATTTTTGATGTGTCGACGAACTTTTCAGCGAAATCCTTGCCATCCTGCTGCAGCGAACACGATACACTGCCATTGCTATTCTTTTTCCACTGGATGAATGACACAAGCAATGTTGAAGAAAGAATGGCGCAGATGGATAAGAGATTGGATGAGAAGCAATTCCATCGGCTATCACCGAAAATGTGGCATCCTCCAAATGCAAAGCGAAGAAGCTTAAAAAACAACAGTTCCCTTAATCGAAAGACCATAGGCATCGGATGGTCGTTCCATTTCAAAACGAGCTCCCAACCGTCGATTGGCACTATTGACGAAAAGGGTACGTAGTGTATACACGCTTATCGGAGTAAAAATGTCTTCATCGATGGCCTAAATGGCTTATTTTATTTTAAGACGTCTCGGAGGCTGGAGCTGTAACGCGCATACCCACAAACAAAACCCCAATGGCATCACTGTGGTTTTCTTCCTCCTCCTTTTATTGTTTTCATTGGGGTGTTGTAAGGTACTATAATGGCGAATGGAAGCGGAAACGGAGACCTGGAGATCCAGCTAGATTCTTCAGGGGCTGAAACTGAAAAGCCCTTTCTATTTAATCTTAGTACGCCGATGACTCGCCGCTCGGAGGAACCGGAGATCGATCCTGGGCTTGCACGGCTGCAAAGGTTGCTGCTTTTCCTGGGAATCGACCACTCGACCTCGCTTGGAGCAGTATTTGGTTACTTCCTTTTCGTTTTACTGGGGATCGCTGTGCCGGCGGTTACTGTGTGGGCGACTACCTGCAAAGACTGGAAGATAGGGGTAACCAAGTTTCAAGTGAGGATACAGATCTCTGGGTCGTGTTTAGCTGCTGTGTCAATGCTGTGTATGGCTCATAATCTTAGGAAATATGGCCTCCGAAAGTTAGTGTTGGTGGAGGTTGGGCATCCCCTTGTGCGGTTTCATTACGACTTTAAGAACCAAATCCAGGTAATAGCTATGTACCTTCACTCTTTACCCTCAGTTTTGTTTAAGATTTGTTTACTTTGCACTTGGGCGTGGCCATTGAGTTTAAGAGAACTTAGTAGTAAAAAAGTAGTTTCTGTCACACAAAAACCTTCAGGGTTTGCTGTGTTAGGGCATAATAATTAAAATTATATCTTTTTTATTTTTGGCTGTTTTAACTGTAAAATTATATATATGAGTGACAAGTTAATTTTATTTAGGGTTGAATTTTTTTTTTTTCACGGCATTAAGATCATTGATTGGCACTTTATCATGGTTTAAATTGTTCCTGCCCAAGTAATATCTGTTATTTGTGTTTCATTTTATGGTTTTGATCTCACCAGCATATTCATGTTTGTGCAAATTACGCTTAAAGGGACCAAAATGAAAAATGGGGAAAATCATGTCACCTAAGTTAGTAAATAAATCTTGCTTCAATTTCATGTTCAAAATTATTTACAGAACAAGCACATGCTCATATTAAATATGAGAAGTGTGTCCCAAGTTTTGTTGAGAGAAATGAAAAACTATTCCAAATGGCCAACAAAGCGACCATATCTCAATACTCCTTTACAAAAAGATAACAACGTAAGACTAACATACATATGTTATATAAATCTATGTAAAATATATCCAAAAATATAGTTCTAAGGCATCTATCCACTTATATCAAATTTATAATTTATTTATAACTTATTAGATTATAAATTATAAATAATTTATAATAAATTTATTGTATTATATAAATGATAAATGTATTAAATTATAATTTATCATAATATTTATAATAAATTTATTATTACTTATACTATGATATTATAATTATTTTTTATTATCCAAAGAAAATCACCATAGAATGTAATTATCAGTAATCGCTTTAGCAACATCTCTGAGAGTTAAAGGAAATGACAACTTATATGCAGCACCATAGATGTGAACATGTGTTATTACCATTTGCCACTATGATATCTTCCCACGGGGTGAATACCAAACATTATGTCGTTGAGCTGAGTGGGTTCAATCCATATTCATGCTGACTGGGAACACGCTTTCGGCATAATCAGACTCTTTTATAAAACAATTGATTGAAACTGTGTTTCACCCTACCTTTTAAATTAGCTGCATGTCTTTACTCGTAAGATTTGATACATGATTCTTTAGCGTGGGATTCCTTCCCCCTCACTTTTTTCAATAAATTATTTTTTCCCGTTTTTGATTTGTGCGACTAGACTGTAGTATTTGTCTGTGAGTGCCCAGTCTTCACTTCGATTACCCAGGCCTAAATTTTCAACGATTGCTGGATCGCCAAATGCTGTTGAACTTAAACCAATGCATTATGTATGCAACTCTCGTCATCATTCGCATAATTTATTTCCAAGTCAAAAGAAATGTTGTTGGTGCCACTCATGGAAGGCAAACTGGCTTTTCTTCCATCGATTCCAACGGTTGGACGCTCGGGTCTTTTTTGAATCCGTGGAAAAAAGCAGTGAAAACAGATTCAACAATCTTTTGATTCTTTTCTCCTCTCAGGACCAGATAATTGAAAAATACACAGACCCAGATCAATTGACAAAAATTCTATAAGAGTGGAAGCCCCCTCGCATTCTGTAAGATTCTGGGGAACAATTATGAGTCCCCGGAGCTGTAACTTGTATAGCTATATGCAAAACCCAAATGGCAGAACCATGATTTTCCTCTTCTTACTCTGTTATGGTTACTATTTGGAAGTTGTCTAATAGCGAATGGAAGTGAAGATCTGGAGATCTTGGTGGTCTCTCTAGAAGCGGCAACTGGGAAACCCCTTTTGTTTAACCATATCACACCGAGGACACCATGATTGGAGAAAGCGCAGATCGATCCTGTGCTGGCAAGGCTGAGGAGATTGTGCTATTTCTGGGAATCGACCACTCAACCCCGCTTAGAGCAGTATTTGGTTACTTAGTCTTCTTTGCACTGCGGATTGCTGTGCCTGTAGTCACTATGCAGGCAAATACCTGTAAAGACTGTCGGAAGATCGAGGTGACAAAGTTTGAAGTGATGATACAGATATCTGGGTCATGTTTAGCTGCGGTGTCAAGGCTGTGCATGGCTCATAATCTTAGGAAATATGGTCTCCAAAAATTTTTGCACGTGGAGGTTCAACATCCACCTGTGCGGTTTCGTTATGACTTCAAGAGCCAAATTCAGGTAATAGGTATGTTCTTTCAGTGTTTATTTCACCTCCAACCTTAGTTTTAGTTTTTAGTATGTTGATCATGGCTCGTCTAATGGAAATTTTTAACATTTGATACTTCCCTAGAGGTAATACTCTTATTCTCAGGCCTCATTCTTACTTTTACAATGGCACTGTACTGTGCACTAGGCTTTATATTTCTGTTCTGTTGAGACTGAATTTAAAACAGCCCGGCAAAACCTGGAAAGGTCCAGAAACGTGCCACACAGAAAATGCAGTGCGGTAGTATTTCCACGACGTTTCAACTCCAAGTAACAGAAACTTTTCACAGGGGAATTATAGTCCTCCCTGGGCGTTTTTCGCATTCCAGAACCAAGATATACATCCCGGGCGTTTTCTGCATTCCTGAACCAAGATATACATTAGCATATAGACTGATCTTGAGCTGGAATTCTTCATATTTAACTTATGTACGTTTAGTGAATAATCACAAGGTAAGGGGTTTGGTGAAATTCTGCTTTGTTTTTTCACCCTCTACCTTCCTTTCCAATCAGCAATTTAGTGGTTCATATAATTGTGTTTTAAGCCTACCTTAAGTCATAATGATTGTCAATGTGGGATATTCCATACCCAACACATTTTTGGTTGATTCTTTTTGCCACCACCGAGTGTTCCAGTGAACCAAAAGCCTGGAATTATGATAATTCGCTCAGAAGCACGGAAATGCCTAGGAGGGTGTTGTTTCTGGGTTGAAACGTGAAACGCGGGGGAAACGCCATAGAAATGTGCCCTACTCGCGATTGACAAAAAATTGTTTGAAAATGCCCTCGCAACTGTGGAAAAAGACGTCTCTTTTGTATTTGCCTTCTCGACAGGAGAATAGAAGAGGTCATGATGATTTGCAGAGGCAGAAATTCTTGCAAAGGCACACGATTTGAAGGAAAACAAGATTTAAGGGAGGTTGTTGGTGCAGAAAAATACGAGTTCATTAAATTTTTTCAATGCAGACTTGAATATGTTAGGGCACGACAAAAGTAGGAATAATTTTTGTGCCATAGAGAGCAGTCTTTCGTATTAGTATTAAAATTCATTAACTTTCAAGTTTCTATTTGTTTATATTATTTAAATGTCATGTAATTTAAGTCTTAGTTTAGGAGTTCTATTATTCTATGTATATAAAAAAAAGTTATATTGTTATTTAAAAAGTAATTAAGATAGGCTACTTTTTAAAATTAGAGTTTAATGTCTAATGTATCAATTATCTTTTATGGTTCATGGAATACAATTATAAAACGAATACTATGCATATACGTGTAAAATGAGTGTGTATATATATATATATATATTGTACGGACGTTTCCGGGAACGTTTTGTATCCAAGGTTTTTTGAAAATTGCCGTTTCTGTGTTTCATATCCGTTTCCGTTTCCGTGCAACATAGATAATTCATCTTAAGTTAGAGGAATTCTACTCTCCCTTTGTAGCTTTCTAATTGACTGCCAGGGGCCATGTCAAGCATAATGGTTTGCTCCAGATTACACTGGTGAGAGGAATGCTTTGTCAATCCACAAGAAGTTGAGCTCTCACAGGCTGTGCCTTCCAACAAGGCACTAGTTTTTTCAATTTTTGTGATGCTTATCCATGTATCTTATTGTACCCGTTGGTCTTATGTTAGATTTATGCAGCCTCTCTACATTTGAACATTTATCTTAATTCTTATAGCGTGGCTGTTATTACTCATATGAATTTTTTTTTTGTGTAGTAGACCTATACAAGGTATCAAGATACCTGTCCTACTATGGTGTGGCAATTCCTCTTTATCAATGCATGGTAAGTCACAAGGTTCGAGGTCACGTTCATGTTCAATGAGGATAAAGTTCATTTCAAGTTTGCCAAGGGATAAAGATTGAGAAAAAATGTTTATAAGTTTGAACAATTTTTTCCTCTCTTTTTTTATTTTTTTGGAAAAAATGTATAAATATGTGAAAGGGACAGAGTGGAGAGAGCTTTTTGTCTGCTACTTTCAGTTGGTATATGTACATATATACACACACAATAATGCCAAATTATGTCTAAAACTTCCCATGCAAAAATAATAGTTAAAGTTTGAGTTCATGTTCGATGAAGATAAAATTCGACAAAATTCAAACTTTTTCGATAAAATTTTGAGAACCTTGTGACATAGATTGCATGTATTCCCACTGTTGGATTTAGCCATACCTGTAAGTCTCTATCCTCCAACCTTGTATCTATTGGTGAATTTGGGTTGTTATATTGGACATTGCAGCTAAAATAACTGATTGAAAATTTATATCATTTTAACCACAATTTTGGATGACCTCAGGACCGTGGTCATCTAACCATGTCTCATTTGCAGCAGAGTCTTATTAATATTCTTTTGTCAATGTAAAGCTAGTACATAGGCATCAAGCCTCAAACCCATTCTGTCAAAATGGGTAACATAATTAGAAACTTAGAATTTATGTCACAAGCATAGTTACCAAATTTGGCCGGATCTGCACAAAATTCGGTTGGATCCGGATGTTTCAGCCGATCCATATAAATTCGGTACGGGTCGGCCCTAATTTTGGGAATTTTAAAATTTTTTTTTATAGTTTTTTGGATTAAAAACAGTCAAGTATCAACCTTATATTAAAAATATAACATTTTGCATTACATTATTAAAGTTTTTCATTGTATTTGTCAAATTTTCATATTTGTAAAATTCAACTCATGTGTATTTCAGACCAGATTTTTCTGAACCTTTTTAAGAATTCTGGATTTTTGGATTTTTTGCCTTACCGAACGGATCCGTATTTCCGTACCTAGTAACTATGGTCACAAGGTTCGCCGAATTTTTCAAATAAAATTCAAAATTTGGCGATTTGTATACAGTTACCAAAAGTTTGCCAAAGTTTGTCCAAGTTCGCAGTCCTTTTGGTCCAAGTTTGTTGCAGTTAGGGTTTTTGTCAGGGTCACTAGATGTCCCTCCCCTTGCGTGGAGTGTTGGCAGTGGTAATGAGTGTCCTAAAGCCTGCGCGAAGCATTCAAAGCTTGCAGTATGTCCACCTGTAACCTGCATGAAGCCCGTCACGGAAGGGTCGGGTATATCTATCTCATACTTTGCTTTTAGTTTTAGGTTTGTTTCTTATATTTTTTTATTATATTCAATTTTAGGTTTTAGGCTAAGTTGCCGAAACGTTTTGGATACGGGAGCGGGAGTGGAGTATCTGATACGCGGAAACGGCAAATTTTTTTTTGACCCCGGATACGGCAGTACAAAAACTATATAAAAATTAAAAAATATATAAATTTCAGCCTTCTAAATAAGAATTAACCACATGTTATGCATATGAAAAACAAAACAAGCTAAATAGCCACAACAAACTACTCATACATTCATAATTTCAATTGTCCCTATCATATCTAGTTGAGGTGTTTATTACATTTATGATTTATCTTATACATGCTATTTTTATCCATGTTTATGATGGCTTCTACTTGGTACCTTATGTAAAAGAATGGTGCTTCGAAAACTGTAATTTCTGCTGTAATGATATATTAAATTTAAAATATTAAATATACCTTCTAGTTCTGTAGAATAATGGTGCTGTGAAAACTGTAATTTCTGCTGTAATGATATATTAAATTTAAAAAATACCTTCTGTAGAATAATGGTGCTGTGAAAACTATAATTTCTGCTGTAATGATATATTAAATTTAAACTATACCTTCTGTAGAATAATGGTGCTGTGAAAACTGTAATTTCTGCTGTAATGATATATTAAATTTAAACCAGAATTAAAAAAGAACAACAATAAAATAATTTAAAAAAAAAAAAATACAGTTTTGGGCCAGGAAACGGCTGCAGAAGTATCCAGCCGTATCCGGACCTGCCTGGCCACTCCCAAGCCGCTCCCGCTCCCGAAACGTACCCTACCCACTCCAGGGGGTCTAGGGGTGCCGTTTCGGCTACTTAGGTTTTAGGTTAGGTTTTTTATTTTATGTTTATTAAATAAAACCATATAAAGTGGATTGCATGTTGAACTAATAGAAAATATTAATTGATTTAAGTTAGATGTTATTTATATATATGTTTTTCTTAACTTTTTAATGTATGTTTTTATTATTAGTATTATTATATATTTTTTATTTTTTAAGAATTTAGAAAGTATTAAGATTTGATTTTTTAATTATTATTTTCAAATTATTAATAATCTATTCCACATTATAATATAATAAAAGTTTCAAGTTTTAAAAAAATAATTATACTATTTCTTTTTTAATGTTTTAAAATTTAATTACATTTTTTATTTTATTTTATATTTTTATTATTATTTTATGTATCGGTTGAATATAATGACGTTTTTTTTTCCAAACTTTATTTAAATTGTTGAACTCAAACCGATTTTTATCCTACTCAAACTCGAACCCGAACCTGAACCCGAACCTTGTGACATAGT
This sequence comes from Taxus chinensis, assembly GCA_019776745.2. Taxonomy (NCBI): domain Eukaryota; kingdom Viridiplantae; phylum Streptophyta; class Pinopsida; order Cupressales; family Taxaceae; genus Taxus; species Taxus chinensis. The sequence goes on from CM034149.1 coordinate 156,639,739, forward strand.
TTAGAACCATACAATATACTTAACATGACTGCCTTGTAGCTCATGAACTAATCATAACACCTTATTCTTGACTCCCAAATTCTTTAGCCAAGGCACTTTGGCCTAATACCTTGATAACAACTTAGTGCCACACACTCTTGTACAACAAAATCCGAAAAAAAAATGGAGCAGGTGAGAGACCAGGAACCCCACACAACTTCCTAGCTACTATACTACTAGTTATAATCCATTTTTCTAGGTACCTGTCACATAAAGCAGCCCCTCCGATGGATTTTCATAAACCATGCAACCACAACGGAAACCAAGCTGGGGCCTCTATCAATATTTTTTAGCAACCGTTTATAATTTTTACAGTAACTCTTTCAAACGCGTCTTTTAGAATTTATTTGTTAATTTGTTAACTTGTATTCAAATTTATTTTGAGTCCATCCAATTTCCTTGGTAATGTTTTGGTATCTTTATTACAATTTACACATTACCTGTTGTTGCAAATTGTATGGGTAAATAGATAAACGATTTTGTGGAATGTACTGGTTCCCGTTACATTGTTGGTTGCATGCTTGAGGCCCTTAGGCCAAGCCTAATGTAAACAGTTGCAGCGTTCAGGTTGAATGGCTTTGAGAGCACGGTTTCTATTATTTTAATACTCAAACACTCCAAAAAGTGTTAAACAGTCCATGCGTTAACAGTGGCTCCATTCAGGTTGAATGGCTTTGAGAGCACAGTCTCTATTATTTTAACACTCAAAAAACACACCAAAAAAGTGCTAAACAGTCCATGCGTTAACAGCCAGTTAATGACAACTCACCAGCTGTTTAAGCTCTTCTGTTGGGCCATAGCAAACCTCAGCTGAGAGCCCAAAGACAATGATAGAATCGATAAAAACATTTTGAGTATGAAATGACACCTAGAAAGAATATACTAGCCATTGTGGTAAATGAGATGTCCGAAAATCTTCAGGATTTTGTGTGGATGTAAGCCGGAACTATATATGGTATCATTTATGAATACAAGATGGCACTATGAGGTCATACGTTTGATGGATGCCATGTAGAAGTTACTACATTCATCTCAGCGAATATAATTTGGTTAGTAGTTCACCCTATTTGTGAAGTGGAAAACAATATTGTTTGACCAATAGCAAGAATTTACCCTTTGTCCTCTATTTTACTTCATAGTATCTTCTAGTATATTCAAGATTCATTTCTGAGAATTTGTACAGCCAGTGAGCAGAGACTTGTAATATAGCATTTATTTAACTTGGCTTGGGTGATAAACTAATGGATTGGGAAACTTCCAATGGCATTTGCTTTATTTGTGTATTTTTCGTTCATCTTGTTATATATGTGGGAAGCAAATTTTAAATGTTTGCATGATCATCATGGATCACCAGAACTTGGACACGACTGACTTTTTTCTTTCCTTTGGCAGGGAAGCTTCAGGCTTCTTAAATGGATTATCTTTCCATGCTTTGTGGTGAAGTTGACTCGAGAAGTGTTGCGGATAATATTCCTCCATGAAGAATCCTGGTGGAAAAATGTGGTCATACTTGTAGCCATCCTTATATCATGGCTTTATTTGACAGCTGTTTTCCTTTCTGCGTGTGTTCTATTCAACTTGGTGTGCAATCTTCAAATTGTTCATGTTGAAGATTTTGCAAATCTTTTGGAAGGAACATCTGACGTGTCTCTCTTCTTAAAGGAGCACATGTACCTACGCTTCCAGCTTTATAAAATAAGTCATAGATTCCGAATGTTTCTTCTGCTTGCCTTCTTGGTGGTAACTGGTAGCCAGTTTATGACTCTTTTTGAAACAACATATTACAGTGGAACAATCACCTTTATCAATGCAGGTGATTTTCTGGTAATTCTGAACACCCAACTGTTCATTACTCTATTTTGTGTCCAGTTGCTTCTTTTTCCATTTAATAGTTTGCATATTACACCTTTTAACTCAACTAGCAATTTTTCCTTCATACATGATCTCATTTTACATTTGTTTTTCCTTGCATTGAGTTTTCGATATAGCATCATCCTTTTGCTTTCTAGCCTTCTAAATCATACGCCTTTACAGCCTTTGTGTAAGGCTGTTAATAACATTTCAAAAGAGTTGTCAAATCTTGTTGCCATATAGCTCAAGCTGAGAGTTGTGTATTAATATTCCTCTAATTATCAGCTTCTTTGCCTTTTGCTCCCTTATAATGTTAAATTGAGGTGAGTTATGTAGTGTTAATTGAACTCTAGAATGGTGGGAACCATTATTGAGGTTTACTTAAGGGTTCTATCAGTCCGATGGATATATTTGGCTTGTGGTTTGCTTTCATGTGAGGAAATAGAGACTATGTGTATATACCAATTGGCAATGTGGTGTTCGACAATCAATTTGTTGTCTATTCTCTACTAGAATGTAGGAAATTTGTATTTATTTTATGGCTTTATATATGGGTCTGCATTAAACGCTATCATTTTTCGGGTTCTGAAGCCGAATCAAGCAAGTTCAATTGTCATTTTTAGCTCGGTTAGATTATCAATGCACGGGAGAATATGGTTGGCTTGGTCGTACATGATCACAGACATTTTTTAATACACATATAACATGATCTATACTATGCAGGTATCTTCAGCTGTGCAGCTTGTTGGTGCTGTGCTTTGCTTACGTGCAGCAGCAAAAACTACACATAGAGCCCAAAGAATAGCCTCAATTGCAAGTCAATGGCATGCTTTGGCAACATGCAATGAAAGTGATACATCTGAATCGAAGGACGAGGCTAATGGCCACGGCCCCGCTCAAAATGTAGATCCAATCTATTCTCTATTGGCGGCTGACTATGAAAGTGATTATGATTCCTCAGAAGATTTTGCATTGCCTGCTGAATCTCATTTTGCTTCTAATTTGGCTTCCTGCCACAAGAGACAAGCCCTTGGTAAACTTCTGAACTCTGGTGATAGTGCACTCCTCGACAAAAATTACAAAACTAATATTTATGACTCTGAAAAATGTTAACTAGTAGTTCCTATAGACTAGAGGATAAGAGATCGATTCTTTAGGTGCTTCATACTAGGACATGTCATCAAATTTTAATCTACAGAGGATATGGGTTAGCATGTTCCTCTCATGCAATTCTCTTCTCAGGATGATCATTGTTCTCTGTTGTTTGGATAGTTCTTCGGCACAATTTGTTTTTAGTCTGTATCATTATCTCTGCTGATGGATGATTATCCTGCTTATGTTTTGCAGTGATGTACTTTCAGTTCAATCAAGCCGGGATCACCATTTTTGGAATGGCTGTGGACCGTGCCTTGATGATCACTCTTTTGTTTATAGAGATGTCCCTCATACTTTGGGTTTTGGGAAAAACTATTGTTGCAAATACAAAGTAACGCTGTTTTCCAGTATTTATGGCCACTAAGATCCATATGGTGATGCATCACAGAACATGTACCTTTCCTTTTCTTCAGTAACTAATATTGCTGGAAAAGCATAATTGGCATTTATGTAGTACTGAATGCTGTCAAAGAATCAATGGAGGAGAAATTCTCAATGAATATAGGTTGGCTGCGAAATCCAGATACAAGAAACCTGTCAAGCTTGATTGACATGCCGTATGTGCTTTTAATTTTGATTAGTATGTGGTTTATGTTAAGACCAATTATTTGGTCTGTGATTTGTTTTTGTTGAAGTCAAAGTGATCAAGATCTGATTGAAAATAGGGGTGTTTAGAGGGTGTTGAGGTTCCACCTATTTTTACAATATGGAACCATGACAACCGTGCAAAATGAGGTTATAGTGATGCAAGTTTGAACACTGTAATATTTGCCTTCTATTAGTAATTTGACATTTATTCTTGATTCAAGCATTTGTAGCTAAGCGTGACATTATGTAATGATCCTATATAATTATACACTTTGCTTATGTTTCAAGATATTTTTATTTCCTTATTTTCACCAGTGTCTCATAATGTACAGAAGTGGATATTACTGGATAACATTGCAAGAGGATAAAATATAATTGTTATATTAATTTAAAAAAAAAAGTGTGTTGTTGGCAGTCCGTTAGAAGAGCTGGCAGTCTTAGTTCCAGCTCTGTCAGTTTGTTAGGAGGAGTCTAACAGGTGGCAATAGTCTTTCAGTTAGTTGTATACACGAGATGCATGTTTTTAGGAGTGAGTTAATCCTTTTTGAGGCAATATATATACTATGTAATCTTCTTCAGTTGAATAATATAAAAATAGACAGTTCATTTCCTTTTTTGCACTCTATGTTACTGTTTATTTTTGTTTTGTTTCTTACATGGTGCGAGAGGTACCTAGCTCTGATCTCCAATTGAAGTGGAGCTGAATCCCCGATTGGTTGAGGATGTTGGCTTGCACAAAGCCCACCAAGGTTTTTTTTTTTTGAATTGCCTAATAAGGGTGAGCCCAAATGAGAAGATGAACAATGAGATTTTTCTGAATGCTTTCTCTATATAAAGAGAATGCCAAATGCGATTAGTTCATCTGAAGTTTGCAATCTATTTTTCTTTTGATTGGTTCTCCCCCCTCTCACACACACACATTTAATGCCAAATGCAATCAGTTTACCGTATGTTGGCGATCTTATTTGGCTGTCACAACTTCAAGCAAGTTCTATATAGTGCAATTACAGTTCACATGTAAGAGTTGTGGTTACCAAGTTCTTATACCTATGAAGAATTAAACAGATAACTATAGACACCTAATTTTGGTAGGAGACTAGTCATTGCTATGTTGCTATTGTATTTATTGATTACTGGTCCAACTTAGGCTCTCATTAGCATGCATTCTTGTGTCGTTTGTTTGTCATCATGTTTCCATGTTGATCTATTTTTCTTCCTTTTGGCTTAGTTTCTTCTTGTTTGTCATTTCATGTTCCCCCTGTTGGGGGTTCTCTTATCTCCCCTTGTTATTGGCTTGGTTTGGTGCAATGAATAGTTTCATGGGTTTTGTTGTAATTGTGCTCCTTGTTTATGCCCATTGCTTCCACCATTTGGCCCTTGATATTGGTGTCTTTGAATTTTGTGGTTTCCATAGTTGACTTGTCTATCCATTATTGTTGACTCCTACCCCAATAGGATTTTCATTTGAATTCAAAAAGTCTATAATACAAAGGTGCATCAGTTCATTTGAACAATAAAAAGTAGAATTAGCAAAGAATGCACGAGAGAATTATTACTTTCGCACAAGAGTGATGTTGAAGTTATAAGAATAGCAATATACGCGCTTAGAGATTCATTCTAGCCTCTGCTAGTTGTTGCATGTCTTAATACTTAAAGGGTTAGAACACATGCATACACTGATTAGTTGTTGGCACGCATCGAGTGTAACTTGTAATTTTTTCAAACCATGAGGGCCTTTATAATAATGGAGAGATAACATGGGTCTCCATTAACATTCTTTATTTTTATGGGGTTTATATGGAGTTGAGGTTCGATTAGGGTTTCAAAGAAGGAGATCAAATTTCCAATGATTAACAATGTAAGGTGTTACCATACACTTGTTAGATAGTAATTGTCAAGAGAAGGTGTACAAGCAATGTCTTGATAATGGTCTAACACAATTGGTGGAGGAGTGTTATGTAATAATGAATTTGCTCAACAATTAAGAGTGAGTTTGCGGATTCTCTAATGTTGAGGATTGCAAAGTGATGTGGTAGTATAAAGGCACACTCTCATCGAAGTGATTTCTGGAAATGATTGCAACTCCTTAAGATTGTTGGGATGGTTAGACGATTAAGTCTAACCATGTTTCGTTCTCTCATCGAGGATTTGTATATACAGTTACACGGTGTAGTGTATGGACTATATGTTAGTTACAGAAGCTTGAAGAGCATATTTGTATTGAAAATTGGTCTTACTTAAAGCAATAGAATAAAGATTCACGTGTTCTGTTTGTTATTTTAAAGGGTTTTCCATGGAGAAATACAATGTCTTATTTGTGTCATTTTCTTATGCATTGTTCATATTTGTTTAACATAACTCTTCTCCATTTTAGCTTATTGTAGCAAGCGATGGATACCAACATTTTTTGGTATTAGAGCTAGTTTGAGCTTGGTAAGAGTTGTTGAAACCATTGGCTTCAAAAACGACGGGAAACACAAGTATAGAGATTGACAAATTCACTAGCTAGTATTTTGAATTATGGAAACTCAAGATGGAAGTTCTCTTGAAATTAATTGTTGTGTTGGTAACAATGCGTGGGAATGAAACAAGAAGAGTTGTACAAGATTGATAGGAAAGTTAAAAGCTCTATCGTGATTTGTTTATCAAATTCAATTATATTGAACATATATAATGAAAAAATTGTGAAGAAAATATGGTTGGGAATGTTGTACCAAGCTAAATCTCTGGTAAACAAACTTTTCATATGCTACGCCCTTAACCCTAAGTCATATTTCAGAATATGGATAGCCAACATGTGGCTAACATAATCTCTTATCATATCATATCATACCATATTTATTTATGCTTTCATATCCTTAATGGGTTGGTCTTAAGGCTTCGCATAGTATAATAGGGGGTATATATATGAGTTAGAGAGTAGGATATTATCATCATATTGAGCACTGGAGTCTTATTGTATGGTTTGGAGGTTGGCCACTCAAAGTGGCTAAGTCATTTTACTTGTATATGGTGATCATTTCCCTATATTTAGATGTTCCTAGGTGTTATATTGTTGTTGATATTCTGATTTGTCTAAGTAATTTCATTCCAAGTGGTATTAGAGCTTGATCTCAACCATAACTGGGTCAAAACTTTAATTGTGAAGATTCGGCTATATCTCAAAAACGGTAACGAATTTTTCTCCAATTTTCTACCTTGTGTTGCGACATATATCAAGTAAGATCCTTCCCAAATTTCAAGATTTTTTGACTTGTTTTGCACAAGTTATACAAGTTTTAGGGTTTTCCATAAATTCGCTACCTATGCTGTAATGTTGGGAATTGTTTATTTTTAGAAAGCTTGCCAAAAATAGGCTAGGGTTTGTTCTCTGTGTTTCTGTATTCGATGAATAAATTTACGACACCCAAACCCTAGATTTCTACCTTAATCCTCGTATCCCAAGACCCAAACCCTACATCATGACCGATAGATCTACTAGAGGCCAAGACAAGAGTCAAGCCACTCCAGGAATGACTCTAAATAAGAAAGATATGGATTTGGAATCTTAAGCTTGGTGTCCCCAGATTTCACCCTGAAATCTGGGACTACCATTTGAAATGTTTTTGTTCTTTTTAAAATAACAGGGCTTTTTATGTTTTTTTATTGCTAGAAGATGTTTGTATTACGTTAAGATATTCCCAGTGAATCATATGAGCCAATTTCGACAAATACCCAGATGCTGAAACTCATTTTATCCCTCCGCCAAATTTTGTCTACGAGAATTTTTTATTTAATTATTTATTAAATAAATAAAGCCCCGTTTGAAGTAAATTGTGCTCCGGTTAAACCCTGTTGAAGTTTTACATGCCAGTATTCACAAATCTCAATAGGATTTTCACTAGGAATGAATTCAGAGCATTGTCTACAACTTCTGGCAACGTTTTTCGCTTTTATTTATTTCTTTTACGTTTTTCTTTGGTTTTTTTTGCAGTTTGTCTGTTAAATTTCCTTGGCTCCGTTCCTTGTTCTGTTTAGTCTGTTTAATTGCATGGAGCATCTGGAGATCATTTACGGCCTCAACACTAGAAGGAATCAGCCTCAGAAGGCAAACTTCTGACCAAAAAAGATGAATTCATGCACAAAAAACCTCTCCTAGGCAAGTCGCACTTTTTGGAATGAATGGGTCTAAGCTACAATGAGATTTTTGGTAGTGGCAGGCAGACGGGAATTTCTTACCTGCCTTGCAGGGTACTTTTTCCCATGAAGTCAAAGTCACTTAAGCTGCAATGGGAATATTAGAGGTGGCAGGCAAGCGAGAATTTCTTACCTGCCTTGCAGGGTAAAATTTCCCATTATAAAATAAAGAAAAATCACTTAAAGCACCGATGGGAATTTTCTGCCTGCCTAGCAGGCTAACTTTTCCCACCAAAGAGATTTATTCACCCATGCAAGTCGCACTTTATCAAAGGAAGCTATTTTTAATGCAAGTCGCACTTTTTGGGAGATGTTTTAATTTGCCAGTGGGAATTTTGGCAGTGGCAGGCAGCAGAGAATTTCTTACTTGCCTTACAGGGTAAAAATTCCCATTATGGAAGTCAAATAACTTAAGTTGAAGAGGGGATTTTTGGAACTACAGTGCAAGGTAGAAATTTTCATCAAAGTTGATTTTATATTTTTAGAAATTACCCTTGCCAAAAAGTGCGACCCACCTTGGCATTAAACAATGAATTTAATGATATTTATTTATGGCCTTTTCACCTAATTTTGGTGCCATGAATGGATGAAAAGTCAAAGCAAGAAGTCAAGCCAAAGACAACTGAAGGATGCATGCTAAAAATAAATAAAATAAATTTATTTAAAAACAACCAACAACATGCATAATTGGGCGCCCAATTTGGGTGAATAGACATGATTATTTATTAATTAAATTGCCAGGAATAGGAAGGACAATTATTAAAAATAGTATGCTGAGGGTTATATAAGCATGGACTGCCATAGTGAAGAAGCAATTAATTCTTTTTGCTAAGGATTGCAGCCCATACAATTTTGGCGCCAAGGAAAGGAGGTTTTGTGCATTAAAATGTGTTTTTCGTTGCCAGGAAGCTTCAAAGTTTGGCGCCTAAGGTTGGAATAACTTGATTTTTACTATGATAATTATTTGCATGTTGGTATAAGTGCCCAAGTGAATTTAAAAATATTTATACTTGCTTTGCATGCAAGCAAAACCTCAAATTTTAGGGCAGCAAACTTTATATGTAGATTTTCGTGACAAAAATCAAGTATTCACACATTGGACTCCATCTTTGTCTGAATTAATTGCAGGTATTCATTACAGGTGTTCATACAAGTGAAAGGGAGCCCAAATCAATGTCAGGGATATTGAATATATCTTCCGAATATGAAGAAATTGCTAGATCTGCACAAATTGATCCAGTTGCATAGAATTCTGGAAGGGTTAAAAGAAAACAAACTCAAACAAAGATTGCTCTAGCCATGATGAAGCGTGATGAAAGAGAAGGATCAACAGAGTCATGCATAGTTTTTAGATTTGCTGATATCAATGACATAAACATAGGCCCTGAACCCATCTCTGAATTAATTGACAGATCCAGGGCTGAAAGGACATCTCTCATGCAAGTAATAAAAAATAGTGGAGTTATTCAAGCATCGGCGTTTCCAGTCACAACTCAGTTGCCCGAATTTGTTATGGAGTGTGCAAGGTCATATCATCCTCTTTCCAAAACAATTTGGGATGCTGCGGGAAAGACAATAATCAGGCTGGATGCAAAATTTATTAATTATTGTCTGAAGATTCCGACACAATCAGTGGTGATTGCAATTAGCATGCTGGATGGTGGAAACAGATGGGAGAAACACAAAGCAGATTTCGTGGGCATAATGAATAACAAATATATGAAGAAGCCAAGGTCTCCATCAAAGTTCCCGAGGACTCTTTCGTGATCCAATTTGGTGCAGGAGGTGGATGATATTACTAAATTGCTTTGTAGGTTAAGTGGAGAAGCCAATACTCACAACTTCCGCTCATGGATGTATGTTTTCGTGAGAACCATTAAGATCAATAGAGCTAATTCGATAATCAATTGGGTGGAGATCATCAATGACAGTATCGGGGAGCAACTCCGAAGTGTGAGGCAGACGTACAACTTCAAAATGATTTCATACCTGATATATACAACAACATCGTAGGGTATCTTTTCCATGCTGGATAGACGAGGCATACTGGTGAAAGATCCTATTTTTGAGTGCTTCCCACAGTTGGTAGTTCCTGAATACCACAAAGATTACAAGGTGGTCAACGATGGGTTCTTCTATGGATTCATCTGCAAATTAAGTAGTGATCTAAAGACCAACATGGTAAGCAAAGAAGCTTGGGAAGCTGTATCCTAGCATGGATGTATTTTCATCAAGTTTGCAGATTTCATGTATCTTAGGGTAACCGGATTTTTGGGAGAACCAATTAAGTTGCCGAGGTATCCAAGCGACAAGTGGGTCATTACGGAGTTGTGCAGACAAATCATGGAGATGAATGACTTACAATCCAAGTGACACAAGTATACGAGTTTCTCTCTTGTCATAGTGGGTTATTACAGCTGCCAGAGCATCCACAAAGCTAGAGGAATTGAAGCCAAAATGTTTTCTGAATATGAGCATGAGCTCTTCCCGGCATGACTGAACTTTGATCCATATGTGGTAACGAAGAAGACACTCCCAGGAATACTCACATGTACATTCATTGGAAGACTTCTAGATGAAGTGCAGAAACGAGTATGAAGTCAGGAAGAAAGACTTCAACAGGTTATCGGCGCAACAAGTATCTGATTATGGTTTAGCACGGATACCTGCAGATCTCGTAGATGATGGGCATGTGATACTTGACTCATATCATCAGATGGGAGGGGATAGAGCTGCTCTTCAGGAAAACATTGGTGGTTGCCAGGTGATTGAGGAAAGATCTTCCGTGGTTCTGGTTAACACCTCGAACTAGTTGTTGACAAAGAGGCATTACCTGGATGAAGCTTTGATGAATCAGATTATACGTAATTTTACCATAGGAGACTCTAGCAAGAGAAAACAAGAAGGTGAAAGTAAAAGAAGAAAGGAGAAACTTAAAGTACACTAGAAGTCTCACGCACAGGAGAAGGCCAAATCTACAGCTATCATGCTAGTTCCAGCTTCTCCAGCTTCAACTTATATCACTTCATGAGCCCCCGAACCCGAGAGAGATCTTTTTCGTTCCTCCGTTGAATCCAACATCATTTGTATTTTCTCCTCAACCACTCATATCTTCACCTCTCCTTACGAAGAAGTTGAAAGAAAAGTTGGCGGAGTTTGAAAATGCATTGTCTTTGGACAATTTAGAGGGTGGCAGTCACAACACGGTGGAAAATTCAGATAGAGTAGAATCAGAGCATGAGATGGTGGTGCACTTAGTGACTTCTCATTCCCTAAGAATCAAATTTTCATCATGGTTGGCTTTGCAGACAATTCGAGAAGCCTGAGAGGAGATCAACTCGAAGGAACACAACTTGCAGTTGGTCTTGAGCTTGGGCAGAAGAGATAGAAGACCTAAAGTTTCCAAAATAACTTCTAGGTTGATTATTGAAGAATCAAGACAAAAGTTTGCTGAGTTATCAGTTCCAGTGGAAGGAAAACACAAGGGAGAGCTCACGACAACTGATATAACAATGACCAAAGTGCCAATATGTCAAACTACCATAGAAGGATTAAAGCAGGATACACAAGCACTAATGAATGCTTTATTCCTCAAGCTTGACAAAGAGAAGGCTAAGAAATCCAAGCTTCAAAAGCATGTGTCCCAGCTATGTGAGATCATTGCTAAAGTTTCCAAACCTTCCTCTCAGCCCATTCTAGCACATGAGCATGCCAGTAATCATCTGATGCAGGAGGTGGAAGATGCAGGGGACCAGGTCAAAGCTATTGCTTAGTGAAAAGAGAAAATCATTCACCAAGCTTCATAGCAGTTCAAAAGAATACCAGTTGAATTAGAGAATATGCACAGGGAATTATCTCAGCTAAAGGAACTAATCACACAGATAGAAGATGAGATAATAGTTGCTGAAAGTCATTTGGATACTTTAGCTAAGATACACTCGTTGCCAGAGGATGTGCTAATTATTGAGCAAATTATACCTGGTGGATTGATGGAAAAGGGGAAACAACTAGAAATTTCATTTTACTTATGCGTAGAGATGCTCAAGATTATGCTGAAGAGGATGCAGTTGTTGGAAAATAAGATGGGAGAAGTGCCAGAGAGCATTCCAGATGAATTACCTACTTCCCATGAGGAATTTATTCTGGTTGTGCGGAAAGAAATTGATGAATCGACCATACCTTTCACGATAGATTCGATTTGCAGACTCATAAAGCTTCAGGTAGATTTTGAGGGATGTGAGCCTGGTTTAGAGAAGGTAAAAGCTAACACTGTTGCTTTGTCCAGAGGGTTGTTGCAATTTAGAACCGAGAGAGAGGCTATTGTTAAAATAGATGGGAAGATGTTGAATTACATGTTTGACAAGTATATTCAATATCAAAACAAAAATAAAGTATAGGTGTTATAGTTGACAAATCTTCTTTCTTCTCTTCTTTCTTATATTATTTCTTATGTTCCTAGATGGAAATGTAAGATTAAAGTTATTGGTTCAAAAACCATTACTTTAAGTTATTTGGAAAGATTCTCTAAGATAAGTAACAGATGTGCACTATTTTGGCTTAAAATCCTGATGCATGTCACTAAGAGAGGAATTCTAGGAAGATGATTGCCAAATGTTTCCTTTACTACTTCTTCATGTTCTAGTTCAGTTGCAGTTTCCCATTTGTAATTTCCCCTCTACACACTATAAGTAGAGGAAGAACCTATGGGTTAAAGGATCAGAATTTGTAATCAGTATTTTTGTGTTCCAGACTTTGAGTTGAAACCCCTGATAGCTTTCTGCAAGCAGAGGAATAGAGAAGAGATTTCTGGAGAACTTTGTGTCAATGATGTATTCGTCTCTTATTTATTTTAGATCTCTGCATAAACTTTGTGTTGTTTTAGATCTAGATCTGAAACTTTCACTTGCTTCAAATTCTGCATTTTAAGATCTATTTGTTTCGTCTATGTGCATGTGATCAACTTTGTCAACTATTGGTTAGGTTGTACATTTCCTTTCCTTTCTTCTCACATTTAATTATTTCCCTTTCCTGCACATACTATTTACAAATTGCTTACTTGCTGCAAAATTGCCTAGTTATGGTCCATGAGCTATGCAATTAAAGTAATACCAACAGATAGATATTAGGAAATATAATTGACAAAATCTTACATGGGAGCCTCACCGGTAAATGAGGGAGATTTATCTCATGACTGCCTAGGTTTTCAACTGTGCAAAAAATCTAGCCAATAGTTTTTGGTAACTCTACTGGGGAACAACAATCATTTGCAGATCAGAGCTTATCTAGCTAATTCTCATTAAACTCTCAACCTGGTTGAACGTCCATTCACTCGATTTGTCAAGGCTCAAGGAAGGACTGATCATTTCTATAGATTGCATGAGCAATTCAATTTCAATCATCCTCCTCAAGTTAGAAGCCGCAGATCTAGTCTTTCACCAGGAAGAAGAGTGCAAACTCATCCAGATCTGGGTCATCTTCAGCATAATCCGGCGGCTAGAATTATCCATCAAGTCTACTCTCAGAGAAGACGTGGTCCGTTCATCGTGTTGAATCAGAATCAGAACTAAGCCGCAGCTCCACATGTCCCATATGGTGCAAATTTTGGGCCACTGAACCTAACTCCACCTATGCATGAAATTGCCTAAAGGGTCAAGAACGAATTTCTCGAAATTCTTTGGAGATGGCAAGAAAAATCCAGATGATCACTTGGCAACATTCTTTATATCTTGTGGTGCGCTTGTGGTGGAGCATGAGGATGTTTCGGTCAGAATTTTCATTGAGATTTTACATAACTTGGCCGGAGAATGGTTCTATCGGTTAGCCCCTGGGACTATAATGAACTAGGCATCCATGTGTGAACAATTTCTAAAGAGGTTCAAACTTGTAGAAGACGCTAGGACGCTGATCACTCAGCTGACATAGTTAAAGAAGGAACCAAACGATAACATGCAAGACTTTATTATAAGGTTCCAAAGGATTTTATATAAAATCCCCACTTCTGCTGTGATCAGTGATGAAAATCAAAAGATGTTTTTTATAAACGCTCTGTTTCCCGAAGTTGGATATTAGCTGCAGAGAGTAAGACCTGTGAATCTACTAGAGGCAAAAAATGCTGCTATAGAGGTTGAAGATGACTTGATCATGGCTGGAAAAATCAGACAATCACCCCATGAAGGTGATGGAGCTTGTTCAAGTACTTCCAATCCCTTGCTACAAAAGTTAGCTAATGACATGCTAGAAATCAAGAAAAAATATCTCAAGGAGGAAATGCAACTCCTTCAAGAATGGTTCCTGCTCAAACCTTTAATGATCAAAATCCAAATCAAAACAGAGTTACTGCTGCACCACAGCGGTTGGTAATTGATGTTGCTCCAAGGAGTAACTTGGAAACTAATAAAGAAGATCTTGGCATTGGTGAATAATTTGATGAAGAAGACTTTATAGATCCCATTGGCGACTCCAATATTGGTTACCTAGACTATGAATCTGACAAGGGCTATTATGAATCTTTTGAAGATTCTGATGGTCACACATTCGTGGTGTTCAAAAGGTCCCAAACACGCCAAAATATTGAAGCTTCCTCAAGTGGACAAAAAAGAGAAAGAGAAGATCCTGGGCCAGATGTTTCCATCCTAAAAAGAGGCAGTACACTACCTTCTTCATTAGCTCATAGAGATAAGCATGCATGTTCTTTCAATCAACAGCAAAGGGCCAACGGACAACCGATTGAAGTAAGTCAAGCTTTCGACATTATTGATCAGATAAAAAAGACCAAAATTCAGAAGTCAGAAGTTGAGTATTTGAGGACATTTCCTAACAAGTTAAATAGGCTGGTAAAATATGTACAAAGTAATGGTCCCAATACTCCAACAAATAGTGTTTCACAGGGTATCTTGTCTAGTCCTAAGATTACCCCCCCTTCAAATAATACCGCTGTAAGTTCTTCTCCTTCTACTTCTTCTCCCACTACATTTGAAAGGATTGAGCCATTTTATGTGTCATTACTTATTAATGGTTATAAATTAAGTAATTGCATTTTAGATTCTGGAGCATTCAACAATGTGATGCCTGCCAAAGTTGCTGATGCTTTGGGTCTCACATTGACAAAAACCATTGGAAGATGCTATTTAATGGAAAGAAAAACACCTCTTGTTGGGCAGATCAAAGATGCACAAGTAGTACTTGCTTCATTCCCAGACAAAAGATTAAAGTTGACTATCCTTGTAGCGGATATCCCAGTATCTTATGGCATGCTGTTGATTAGGAACTTTTGTAAAGAATTGGGTGGAGAAATCAAGATGGATTGGTCTTGTGCACACATACCAATTACGGGAATTAATCAAAAGTTAGAACTTGAGAAAAAATCCAAGTACAAAGTATCAAAATATGAAGACCCTAGATCTCAGATCTTGTTCCAAGAATCCGATCATGGAGTCTATTATCTAGAACTAGATAAAGAAGAAGCCCAACATGTGATCCAAGAGCCACATCAACTGGATAATAAGATTTGGTCTCTGGAGTTTGATGGCAACTGCTGTTCATTTGGGTCTGGTGTAGGCATTGTTCTTATTTCTACTGAGGGAAAGTTGCATGCACATTCCTTCAAATTAAGGTTTGAAAATGCTAACACCACGACAGAATATGAAGCACTGTTGTTAGGAATGGAGCAAACAAGAACAATGGGAATCAAGCTCTTACATGTAAGGGGGGATGCTGAGTTAATTGTCAAGCAGATACGTGGTCTCTACTAAGTCAAAAAGGACAAACTATGACATTATAGAGATAAGGTCTATTATGCTATTCTAGATTTTACGGCTTTCTCAGTTTCCTATATTCCTAGAGAGAAAAATTCTAGGGCTGATTCACTTGCAATTACTGCAAATTTATTAAATCTAGATCAACCACCCACATTCTTCAGACAAGGGGATTACAAAGTTGAGATGGTCTTCCGCCTGAAGGTTCCTGATAATGTTTGACAATGGTAGGTTTTTAATGATGGCAAGTAGATTGCTGCATTTCTCCAACAAAAGGACAACTTCGAAGAGATATACTACAAGGGAAGCAACTCACCTCCAAGGCAGACCACTGTGGGAGAAACAAATGCAAAGGTTACATGAAGTCAATATATTATCTAGCTTAAATGAAATAAAATTCCTAAAGGCTTAATATCTCTTGAGGAAATGTTCAAAAAGCATGATCAAATGCTTAAAAAGAATGAAGAAAGTGAAGAAGGTTATTCTTCCAACACAATTATTAAATTTGGGAGCTAGTAATGATCCCAAATTAGTAAATCTGGGTAAGTGTTGTTTAGAGGAAAAAAGAGAAGATTTTACAAATATTCTTAAGAAATATATGGATGTTTTTGCTTGGTCTTATCAGGATCTAAAGACCTATCAGCCTACAAAAGTACAACACTATATCCCATTAAAGCAAGAACAAAAACCTTTCAAACAGAAGATGCGGCAGCACAACCTGATTATTTCAGGGACTATCTTTGCAGAGATCTAGAAGCTGTTGGATGCAAAGATAATTTATCCTATACATCACTCTGAATGGTTAGCCAATATAGTTCATGTGAGAAAGAAAAGCAGTGAGATTAGGTTTTGTGTTGATTTTCGCAATCTCAATCAAGCCTCATTAAAATACAACTACCCCATCCCCATCATGGATCAAAATCTACAGGTTGTCATTGGATTTGAAATATTATCCATTCTTGATGGTTTCTCAGGCTACAATTAGGTCAAGGTGGCTGAGGAGGATCAATATCAGACGACATTCATAACACCTTAGGGAACTTTTTCTTATCAGAAAATGCCTTTCGGTTTGATCAATGCTGGAGCTAAGTTTCAAAGAGCCATGGATTTGTAATTTTCTCATCTCAAGGATAAAAGCATAGTATTATACCTCGATGATCTGACAGTCTTTTCCAAGGAAATAAGAAAGCACATCTCAGATCTTGAGGAGGTCTTCATCCAATGCCACAAACATGGTATTTCTCTAAATCCTAAGAAATCTATCTTTGTTGTAACATAAGGGAAGCTACTTGGGAATATCTTCTCGAAGGAAGGAACCAAGATAGATCTCGAGCATGTCAAATCTATTCAGACTTTACCATTGCCAAAATCTAAAAAGGGGGTTCACTCTTTCTTTGGTCGAGTAAATTTTCTCAAAAGATTCATCCCTGACTTTGTTGAATTAACCCTTCATATCTCAAATATGATAAAGAAGACACATGATTTCGAATGGAACAACAAAGGGAAGGAAGCATTTGAGAAAATTAAAGAGGCCTTGTCAAAAGCTCCAGTCTTGGTTTCACCAAACTTTAGTAAAGAATTCATTCTTTACTATTATTACTTTGAACACACCATGTCAACAATCTTGATGTAGAAAAATCAAAAGGATGTAGAAGCTCTGATTGCTTTCATGAACATGTCTTTAAAAGCTTATGAGTTGAAATACATTCCAATGGAAAAACATACATATTTAGTGGCAAAAGCATGCAAGGCATTCATGTACTATATTTTTGCCTCACATACTGTGGTCATGGTTCCAGATACCGCAGTAAAATTATTCTCATGCAACAAGAGCTTGGAATACTAAGAGGCACGTGCGTGATGAAGGTGCAGGAATATATCTTGGATATAAAGCCCACAAAGTTAGTTCGAGTGAGAGGTTTGTGTGAATTAATGACTGAGATGAAGACCATAGATCCATAAGTAGGCAAAAGTTTTCCTATGGTTCTTTTTATAGATATTGTATTTTTCTTAACTTATGGGGAATGCCCAGATCACCTTTCTCACAACGAGAAGCGTACTATTAAACTGAAGTCCAAGGCCTTTGTGCTTTGGGATAATGGTTTATATAAAAGAGGAATTGACAGGGTATTTCTCATATGTGTGGATAAAGCTCAACAAGATCAACTTTTAAAACAGTTCTATAATCTGGCTTGTGGTGGTCATTTCTCAGCCCGAGTCACTACTCACAAGATCCTTTGAGCAAGGTATTACTGGCCCACACTTTTCCAGGATATCGCAAAGTGGGTATCTAGATGTCAAGCATGCCAACACTTTGTCGGATGCATAAAATTGCTCACATTCCCATTACAACCAGTTGTAATTAAAGAGCCCTTCCAACAGTTGGGCATGGATTTTATTGGTATGCTCAACCCGGCTTCTAGTGCCGGTCATCATTACATCATAACAACTACTGATTATTTCAGTAAGTGGGTAGAATCCATTCCTATTAAGAATGTCATTTCCGCAGAAGTGTGTAGTTTTATAAAGGAAAATATTGTCATTAGGGTTGGCAAGCCCAGTAAAATAGTAGTGGATAATGCTCCTAATTTATCTTCTGCGGAGCTGGTCGATTTTCGCTACATGCATGGGATCCAGCTGGCGCAGTCCTCTAATTATTACCCATAAGGGAATGACCAATTTGAATCAAGAAATAAGAATCTGGTGACTATCATGCGGAAATTAGTGACTGAAAATCAAAGGAGTTGGCACAAAAAGTTGTTTTATGAACTATGGGCAGATAGGATCACACCAGAGAAAGCTATATGTATGTCCCCTTTCCAGCTATTATATGGGAGTGACGCATAGCTGCCTCTTACCTTGGAATTGCCTACTGTGCAACTTTCTAAAGCTCTGGAGGATGCCACATTCACTGATGCCATTGATAAAAGAATAATATATTTGATGGAATTACAAGAAGTGCAAATTCAACTAGTCGACAGATTGTCAGAACATTAGAGGAAGGTGAAGGTGATCTTCGATAAAACTTTTGGAAAAAGAAAGTTAATCAGTGACTAGGCCCTTTTATGGAACAAAATACGAGAAACAAAAGGCATGCACGAGAAATTTGATTCACTTTGGAAAGGGCCTTTTGTGATCAAGAGGATTACAGAGACATATAGCTTCATTCTTGCTCATCAGGATGGAATTGAACTGTTTTTGATTTTCAACAGGCAACACTTGAAGCTTTTCCGGACATAAAAGAGCAGGGTAAAACCTGTATATATATAAATAAAACTTTGTCTATTTTTCTTTGTTTTTTCGGTGTTGTGTTTTTTTTGTTTGCTTGACCTTGAGCCCAATGGACAAGATATGAAACCAGAGATGTTAGGATCTCATCTATAATCCTGTCATTTTGATAGAGGTAAAGATGTCCAGATACAGAGCTGAATTGTGTCCCCAGATTTCACACTAAAATCTGGGACTACCCATTTGAAAAAAATTCATTCTTTTCAAAATAATGGGATTTTTTAAAATGTTTTTATTGCCAGAAGATGTCTGTATTATGTTAAGATATTTCCAGTGAATCATGTGAGCCAATTTTGACAAATACCCAGATGCTGAAACTCATTTTATCCCTCCGCCAAGTTTTTTTTGCTAGAAGTTTTTATTTAATTATTTATTGTTGATTTGTGGAGCTCAATTACTTCATTTTAGCATGCAATGGAAACTTGTTGGAAAATACAGTAACCGTCATCGGTTAGGGTGGAACCGACATCAGTCATGCAGGACCGACATTGGTCAGGTAAGTAGGTACCGACATTGGTTAGGGCTAACTGACATCGGTTACATGTGCGAGGATGTTTTAATTAACTCTTGGGAATTAAATCTATTTTTAGCATTCAAGTATATCTATTGATTGTAATTGCATGGCTAAGTGCCCTAAGTCTATAAACAACTATATAAGCATACAAGCTAGGATTTAGAAGAGAGAATAATTAACAAGAATTAGAAAGAACTTGAAAAAAGTTGGTGAGAGAGAGAATTCTTGGTGATGAAGCAAAAAATTGAGAGAAAGAAATTACTGTACATATGAGAGGTGTGGAAGATCATAAATCTTCATTGTATATCTTGTCAAAGATTTAGATAATAGATTGGTTTGTTTCTTGGCTGACGTAGCTCACATTGGGTGAACTACGTTAAATCTGGTGTTGATTTATATCTTTTGTTTTGTATATTTCTTCTGATAGAATATCCGCTTTTATTTGCATGTATGCTTAGATCTGATATATTGTCTATACAACTGGCGTGCTAACCCTAACAACTTGTATCCGAGCTTTATTTGAGGGTTTTGTGCGTTGACAGATTTGCTCACAAAGGGTTTTTTGATTGAGTGGGAGCTATAACAATGTTAGAAAAAAAAATACAAGGTAGAGAAGTTTGACGACCAAAATTATCAATTATGGAAGATGTAGATTAAGGATTATCTGTATCAAAAAGATTTTTATTTACCATTGGATGAGAATTCTAGACCTATGAAGACGATTGATGAAGAATGAAAGATTCTTGACAGAAAGAATTTGAGATCTATAAGATTGATCCTGGCAGCATCCGTGGCCTTCAATATTACAGAAGCAACTTCTACGATAGAGTTAATAAAATATTTTGCTAATTTATATGAAAACCTAGTGCTTTAAATAAAGTTTATTTGATGAAGAAACTATTTAGTTCTAAGATGCATAAAGGTGGATCTGCATCTAGTCATTTGAATGATTTTCGTTCTATTGTAAATTAGTTAAAATCAGCTGAATACCATTTGATGATGAAGTAAGAGCACTTTTATTCTTATGTTCTTTGCTTGATAGTTAGGATAAATTGGTAAGGTCTGTTAGTAATACAACATCTACTAATAATATTTTGAAATTTGATGATGTGGTTAGTATAATCTTGAATGAAGAAATTCACCGGAAGAGTACAAAGGAATCATCATGTGGAAATACTTTGAATGTAGAAAGAAAGGGCAGGCAGAAGGAGAGATCCAAGAGTAAGAGTAATGGGAAATCAAAGTCAAGGGATAACATATCTAAATCCAGAAGTAAGGGAATTAATTTTTGGAAATGTGGAAAGAAAGGACATGCAAAAAAAGATTGTTGGTCAAAGGACAAAGTGAACCAACAACCAGAAAAAGGTAAAGATGTAAATCTTACTACATCAGAGGTAATGCAAGATGCTATTATTATTTCTTTAGATAGTAGAATTGAATCATGGGTTTTAGATTCAAGAGCTTCTTTCCATGCAACTGTTGATCTACATTTCCAGCTTCCTGTCTAGATGAGTGTATGAGTAATTGAGAAACACTAAACAACGTCGAGTATACAAGGGCTTAGTACATTGGAGATGATGATGGATGATATGAGCGCAAATAAGATAGATGTATGATACAAACAATCTAGATCTACAAAAATGAAACAGATAAGATTATATCATAATATACGGGGGTTTCCCAGATAGTGCCGGTTTCAAGAGGATTTTAAATCCCTTGGAGGATGTCAACCCCCGTGTCAAAAAAGATAATAATAGATCATGAACAGTAATAATGGAATACAAAATGAAAAGTAACTAAAATGATGAGGGAACTTAGCTTTTGTTATGTTATGGAGATGAATTAGACATCAAGATGGTAAGATAATGAACCATGGCAAAGATTTCTTCCTTAAACTGACAAAACTTAATTAAGCTCTTCCTTCTCTTCTTTAGGCCTAGGTATCTCTAGGTCTTCGGTCTTCTATTTTTCTTTTGTCTTTTTGAAATATGGGAGAGAAACCCATATTTATAACTTAGATGTGAGGTTAGATTTGAGGTTAACAAGTAACCGGGGTTGAGGAAAGTAATCTTGAGTTAGGAATATGATGTGATCACGTGGGGACCATGGCTTAAATTATTAGATAGAGTGGGGAGCATGATTGACATGGTGAGTGAGATAAAAGATTTCATTTTTAAAAAAGGGTCTCAAATGGGTGTATTAATACCCATCGATTAAATAATTTGTGAAGGATGGGGATATGCCAAAAATTGAATTATCAAATGGGTCTACATGGGGCCCATTTGATAATTAATCAAATAATATGAGTAAATAAATAGGATTTCATTTAATTTTAGAAAAAGAGAAGCGAGGATGGAAATTGGATGAATGTGAGATGATGAAGGGGCGCTATACCAAAAATAGGTGTATACAACAACCCCTAACAAGGGTTATTTCAGAAATTATGTCGAGGGCAATTTTGGGCAGTATTACTGGTAAAGGGGAAGTTAATTTAAAATTACAGAATGTAAATACATGGGTATTGAAAGATGTGAGGCATGTGCCAAGCCTCGAGAGGAATATTATTTTTGTAGGGAAACTAGGTGAATCTGGTTGCATGGTTACTTTTACAGGAGACTCTTAGAAAGTCACCAAGGGTGCTTTTGTTGTGGCAAGAGGTAAGACGGTAGGAACGCTATATTTATCTACCTGTATTACTGATTTCTTTTCTGCATTATCTACTTCAGATTGAGATGCATGCATGCGGCATAATTGGTTGGGCCATATGAGTCAAAAATGAATGCATATCTTAAAGGCTAAGGGAAAGTTATCAAATTTGAAAGATTTAGATCTTGATTTCTATGAGCATTGTATCTTTGGAAAGCAAAAGAGAGTTATATTTCTCAAAGTTGGGGCCATTAAGAAGGAGCCAAAATTGGAGCTTGTACACTCAGATGTGTGGGGACCAGCTCATGTATCTTCTCATGGAGGATCCCAGTATTATGTTACTTTCATTGATGATGCTACCAAAAAGGTATGGGTTTATTGTATTAAACATAAATATGATGTTTTTGAGAATTTTAAAAGATGGAAATCCCTTGTTGAGAATGAATCAAATTCTAAGTTAAAGTGCCTTAGATATGACAATGGTGGTGAATACTGTAGCAAAGCTTTCAATGATTATTTTTCAGTAAATGAGATATGTAGAGAAAGAACGGTTCTAAGAACACCATATGAGAATGGTTTTTTAGAAAGAATGAACAGGGCAATCATGGAATGTGCTAGAAGTATGATGATACATTCTAGATTGCCCTTACAATTTTGGGCAGAAGCAGTTGATACAACAGTTTATTTGATTAACCATGGGCCTTCAAGTTCACTAGATGGAGGAATACCATAGGAAGCTTGGACCGGAAAAGAGGCAGATATTTTTTTCTTTAAGTTTTTGGTTCAAAATCTTTTGTGCATGTTGATAGGGAAAATAGGAAAAAGTTGGATGCTAAATCCAAGAGATACACTTTAATTGGTTATGGATCTAGTGATTTCAATTTCTGTTTTTAGGATTTAGAGAATTCTAAAATTATTAAGAGTCGTGATGTTGAATGGAATGAAAAGAGAATGTACATGGATCAAATTTTGGTACCCAAGGATGAACCAGTTGAGAAGTTTGTGAATGAAAATGAACTCTCGGATTTAAAAGTATTACTGACAGGGTTACACAGTAACCAGTGTCGGTTGACCCCTGACCAACACTTGTCAGATGAACCGGTATCAGTTACAGAAGATCCAAACCGGCATCGGTTAGTAGAACTAATGTTGGTTAGAGGTGACCGCCGTCGGTCACTGTTAGATTTGGATAAGAATGTCCAGGAGGTGCAGATTGAGCCTCCAGTACCCCAAACTCCTGTGAGAAGGTCACAAAGGGTAAGTAAACCTCCAGAAATATTTACACCTTATTTATTTTATTTATTATTGATTGATAATGGTGAACAAGAGAGATTTGAAGAATCAATGTAGGATAAGACTCACATCTAGTGGGATCATGACATGGATGAGGAGATGGACTCCTTGGAACAAAACCATACTTAGGATTTGGTTAAGTTGCCAGCAGGTAAGAGAACATTGTAGAACAAGTGGGTTTATAGGATTAATAAAAAATATGGTGGACAAAAAAGGTACAAAGAAAGACTTGTAGTAAAGGGATTTACACAGAAAACATGTATTGACTTTGGTGAAATATTTTCTCATGTTGTTAAGATGACTTCTATTCGTACTGTATTAAGCTTAGTTGTAGTAGAAGATTTGCATTTAGAGAAACTAGATGTGAAGCTGGCTTTCCTTCATGGTGATTTGGATGAAGAGATTTATATGCAGCATCCATTTGGGTATGAAGTCAAGAGTAAGGAGAAATTAGTGTGCAGGTTGAAAAAGAGCCTATATACGCTTAAACAAGCTCCAAAGCAATGATACATGAATTTTGATAGTTTTATGCATGAGCATGGTTACTTGAGATGTGAATCTGACCATTATGTTTATTTTAAGAAGCTTGAAAATGAGAGATATATTATTTTGTTACTGTATGTGGATGATATGATTATTGCAGGATCTAGTATGTAGGACATTGGTGAGCTTAAGAGAAAGCTAGCTCACACATTTGTTATGAAGGATTTAGGAGTTGCAAAAATAATTCTTGGCATGCAAATACACAAAGACAGGAAAAACAAAAAATTGTATTTGTCTCAGGAGGATTATATCTACAAGGTGTTAGAAAGGTTCAATATGCAGAATGAAAAATATGTTAGTACACCTATGGCTAGACACTTCAGATTGAGCAAAGAAAAGTGTCCTTTATCACATGAGGAGGTCAAGTACATGACACAAGTGCCATATGCTTCAACAGTTGGGAGTCTCATGTATGCTATGGTTTGTACCAGACTAGAGATTGCATAGGTAGTTGGAGTTGTGAGTAGATATATGACCAATCCAGGTAAATAGCATTTGAAAGTAGTCCAATGGATACTCAGTTATTTGAAAGGTACATATAGCATGCAATTATGCTATGGAGGTTTAGATATTTCATTATGTGGCTATGTTGATTCGGATATGGATGGAGATCTGGATTGTAGGAGGAGCACTACTGGATATATTTTCACAGTAGGTGGGACCACAATTAGCTAGATTTCAAGATTGTAGAAGGTTTTGGCTTTGTCTACTACATAGGCATAGTATGTTACAGCTACAAAGGCTAGCAAGGAGATGATATGGATGAGTAGGTTCATGGAAGATTTGGGAAAGGAGCAAGGTGATTATAAACTATTCAGTGATAGTTAGAGTGCAATTCATTTGACAAAGAACTCAACGTTTCATTCAAGAACGAAACACATTTAGTTGAGGTATCACTTCATACGACAGGTATTGGAGGATGGACAATTAAATCTGGAAAAGATTCATACGAGCAAGAACCCTATGGATATGCTAACAAAGCCATTAGCAAAGGAGAAGTTGGAGCTACACTCCAATTCTGTTGGTCTTCAAGTTTGAGACTTGAAGAGGAAGAAATAAAGCTAATGAAGGATCCAAGAATGATGTTGTATAGGTATGGTGCAGTAATTAATCTCCAAGTGGGAGATTGTTGAGTTGTTGAGCTCAATTACCTCCGTTTAGCATGCAATGGAATTTTTTTAGAAAATACGGTAACCGTCATCGGTTAGAGTGGAACTGGCATCGGTCATCTAGGACCGACATCGGCCAGGCATGTAGGAACCGATATTAGTTAGGGCTAACCGACATCGGTTACCTGTGCGAGGATGTTTTAATTAACTCTCCAGAATTAGATCTATTTTTAGCATTAAAGTATATCTATTGATTGTAATTACATGGCTAAGTGCCATAAGTCTATAAACGACTATATAAGCATAAAAGCTAGGGTTTAGAAGAGAAAATAATTAACAAGAAGTATAAAGAACTTGAAAAAAGTTGGTGAGAGATAGAATTCTTGGTGATGAAGTAAAAGCTTGAGAGAAAGAAAGTAATGTACATTTGAAAGGTGTGGAAGATTGTAAATCTTCATTGTATATCTTGTCAAAGCTTTGGATAATAGATTGGCTTGTTTCTTGGTGGACGTAGCCCATACTGGGTGAACCACGTTAAATATGGTGTTTTTTTATATCTCTTGTTTTGTATATTTCTTCTGGTAGAATATCCGCTTTTATTTGCATGTATTCTTAGATCTGATATATTGTCTGTACAACCGGTGTGATAACCCCAACATTTTTAAAATAAATAAAGCCTCGTTTGAAGTAAGTTGTGCTTTGGTTGAACCCTGTTGAAGTTTTGCATGCCAATATTTTATAATTCCCATTATAAAATAAAGAAAAACCACAAAAAGCACTGATGAGAATTTTCTACCTGCCTAATAGGCTAACTTTTCACACGAAAGAGTTTTATTCCCCATACAAGTTCGCATTTTATTAAAGGAAGCTATTTTCAATACAAGTCACACTTTTTGGGAGATGTTTTGTAATTTTCCAGTGGGAATTTTGGCACTGATAGGCAGGCGAGAATTTCTTATCTACCTTGCAGGGTAAAAATTCACATTATGGAAGTCAAATAACTTAAGTTGAAGAGGAGATTTTTGGAGCTGTAGTGTAGGGTAGAAATTCCCATCAAAGTTGCCTTTATATTTTTAGAAATTACCCTTGCCAAAAAGTGCGACCCACCTTGGCATTAAACAATGAATTTAATGATATTTATTTATGGGTTTTTCACCTAAATTTGGCGCCATGTATGGAAGAAAAGTCAAAGCAAGAAGACAAGCCAAAGAAAACCGAAGGATGCATGCTAAAAATAAATAAATAAATTTATTTAAAAGCAACCAACAACATGCATAATTGGGCACCCAATTTGGGTGAATAGACATGATTATTTATTAATTAAATTTCTAGGAATAGAAAGGACAATTATTAAAAATAGTATGCTGAGAGTTATATAAGCATGGGCTGCCATAATGAAGAATTAATTAATTATTTTTGCTAAGGATTGCAGCCCAGACAGTTTTGGTGCCAAGGAAAGGAGGTTTTGTGCATCAAAAGGTGTTTTTCATTTTGAGGAAGCTTCAAAGTTTTGCGCCTAGGGTTGGAATAGCTTGATTTTTGTTATGATAATTATCTGCATGTTGGTATAAGTGCCCAGGTGAATTTAAAAATATTTATGCTTGCTTTGCATGTAAGAAAAGCCTCAAATTTTAGGGCAGCAGACTTTATATGCATATTTTGGTGATAGAAATTAAGTATTCACGCTCTGGACTCCATCTTTGTCTGAATTAATTACAGGTATTCATTAAAGGTGTTCATACAAGTGAAATTGAGCCCAAATCAATGTTAAGTACATTGAATATATGTTCTAAAACTGAAGAAATTGCTAGATCTGCACAAATTGATCTAGTTGCAAAGAATTCCGACAAGGTTAAAAGAAAAAGATCTCAGAAAAAGATTGCTCTAGCCATGATGAAGCATGATGAAAGAGAAGGATCAACAGATTCATGCATAACTTCTAGATTTGTTGATATCAATGACATAAACATAGGCCCTGAACCCATCTCCTAATTGATAGATCCAGGTTCGAAAGGACATCTCTCATGCGGGTAATAAAAAACATTGGAATTATTCAAGCAACGACATTTCTAGTCATAGCTCAGTAGCCCGAATTTGTTATGGAGTGTGCAAGGTCATATCATCCTCTTTATAGAACAATTTGGGATGCTACGGGAAATACAATAATCACGCTGGATGCACAATTTATTAATTATTGTATGAAGATTCCAAAATGACCAGTGGTGATTGTAATTAGCATGTTGGATGCTGGAAATAGATGGGAGAAACAAAAAGAAGATTGCATGGGCATAATGAATAGGAAATATATGAAGAAGCCTAGGTATCCATCAAATTTCCTGAGGACTCTTCTATGATCCAATTTAGTGCAGGAGGTGGATGATATTACTAAATTACTTTGCAGGTTAAGTGGAGAAACCACTACTCACAACTTCCGCTCATGGATGCATTATTTTGTGAGAACCATTGAGATCAACATAGCTGATTCGATAATCAATTGGGTGGAGATCATCAATGACAACATTGGTGAGAAGCTCTGAACTGTGAGGTGGACGTATAACTTCAAAATGACTTCATGCCTGGTATATGTAACAACCTCATAGGGTATATTCTCCAAGATGGATAGACGAGGCATACTGGCGAAAGATCCTATTTTTGAGTGCTCCCACAGTTGACAGTTCCTAAATGCCACATAGATTACAAGGTGGTCAACGATGGGTTATGCTATGGATTCATATGCAAATTAAATAGTAATCTGAAGACCATCAGGGTAAGAAAAGAAGCTTGGGAAGTTGTATCCTGACATGGCTGTATTTTCATCCAATTTGTAGACTTCACATATCTTAGGGTAACCAGATTTTTGGGAGAACCACTTAAGTTGCCGAGGTGTGCTAGCGATAAGTGGGTCATCATGGAGTTGTGTAGGTAACTCGTGGAGATGCATGACTTACAATCGAAGTAGCACAAGTCTACGGGTTTCTTTCCGGTCATAGTGGGTTATTACAGCTGCTAGAACATCCTCAAAGCCAGAGGAATCGAAGCCATTTTTTTTTTCTAAATATGAGCATGAGTTCTTCTTGGTACAGATGAACTTTGATCCATATGGGGTAGCGAAGAAGACAATATCCCAGGAATACTCACATGTACCTTCATTGGAAGACTTCTGGATGAAGTGCAGAAATGAGTATGAAGTCAGGAAGAAAGACTTCAACAGGTTATCGATGCAACAAGTATCTGATCATGGTTTAGCACAGATACCTACAAATCTCATAGATGATGGGCATGTGATACTTGAATCATATCATCAGATGGGAGGGGATAAAGCTGCTCTTTAGGAAAACATTGGTGGCTGCAAGACAATTGTGGAAATATCTTCCGTGGTTCTAGTTAACACCTCAAACTGTTTGTTGACAAAGGGGTATTGCCTTGATGAAGCTTTGATGAATCAAATTATATGCAATTTTATCACAGGAGACTCTAGCTAGAGAAAACATGAAGGTGAAAGTAGCAGAAGGAAAGAGAAACTCAAAGTACAAAAGAAGTCTCACGCACAGGAGAAGGCCAAATATGTAGCTATCCTGTTAGTTCCTACTTTTCCAACATTAACTTATATCACTTCATGAGCCCCCGAACCCTAGAGAGATCTTGTCATTCCTCCATTGAATCTAGCGTCATTTGTATTTTCTCCTCAACCACTCATATCTTCACCTCTCCTTGCGAAGAAGTTTAAAGCAAAGTTGGCAGAGTTTGAAAAAACATTGTCTTTGGACAATTCAGAGGTTAGCAGTCACAACACGATGGAAGATTCAGATAAAGCATGAGATGGTGGTGCACTTAGTGAATTCTCATTCCCCGAGAATAAAATTTTCATCATGGTTGGATTTGCAGATAATTCGAGAAGCCTGAGAGGAAATCAACCCAGAGGAACACGACTTGCAGTTGTTCTTGAGTTTGGGCAGAAGAGATAGAAGACCTAAAGTTGCCAAAATAACTTCTAGGTTGATTATTGAAGAATCAAGACAAAATTTTGCTGACTTATTAGTTCCACCGGAAGGAAAACACAAGGGAGAGCTCACGAAAACTAATCTAACAGTGACTAAAGTGCTAATAGGTCAAACTATCATAGAAGGATTAAAGTAGGATACAAAAATACTTATGAACACTTTATTCCTCAAGCTTGAGAAAGAGAAGGCTGAGAAATCCAAGCTTCAAAAGTAGGTTTTCTCGCTATGTGAGATCATTTCTTAGGTTTCCAAACCTTCCTCTCAGCCCATTCTAGCACATGAGCATGCCAGTAATCATCTGATTAAAGAAGTGGAAGATGCATGGGATCAGGTCAAGGTTATTGCTCAATGGAAAGAGCAAATCATTCACCAAGCTTCAGAGCAGTTTGAAAGAATACCAACTAAATTGAAGAATATGCATAGGGAATTATCTTAGCTAAAGGAAATAATCACATAGATAGAAGATGAGATAATAGTTGCTGAAAGTCATTTGGATACTTTAGCTAAGATACACTCATTGCCAGAGGATGTGCTAATTTCAGAGCAAATTTTACCTAGTGGATTGATGGAAAAGGGGAAGCAGTTAGAAATTTTAGTTTCCTTCCATGTAGAGATGCTCAAGATTATGCTGAAGAGGATGTAGTTGCTGGAAAATAAGATGGGAGAAGTGCCAGAGAGTATTCTAGATGAATCACCTACTTCCCATGAGGAATTTATTCTGGTTGTGTAGAAATAAATTGATGAATCCACCATACCTTTCATGATAGATTCGATTGGCAGACTCATAAAGCTTCAGGTAGATGTTGAGGGATATAGGCTTGGATTATAGAAGGTAAAAGCTAACACTGCTGCTCTGTCTAGAGGGTTGTTGCAATTCAGAACCGAGAGAGAGGCTATTATTAAAACAAATGAGAAGATCTTGATTACATGTTTGACAAGTATATTCAATATCAGAAAAAAAAGAAAGTGTAGGTGTTATAGCTGACAGATCTTCTTTCTTCTATTATTTCTTATGTTCCTAGATGAAAATGTAAGATTAAATTTATTGGCTCAAAAACCATTACTTAAAGTTATTTGGAAAGATTCTTTAAGATAAGTAACAGATGTGCACTATTCTGGCTTAAAATCTTGATGCATGTTACTAAGAGAGGAATTCTAGGATGATGATTGCTAGATGTTCCCTTTGCTACTTCTTCATGCTCTAGTTTAGTTGTAGTTTCCCATTTGTAATTTCCCCTCTACACACTATAAGTAGAGGAAGAACCTACAGATTACAGGATCAAAATTTTTAATTAGCATTCTTTTGTTCTATACTTTGAGCTGAAACCCCTGATAGATTTATGAAAGTGGAGGAATATAGAAGAGGCAGATTTCCAAAGAAATTTGTGTCAATGATGCATTCATTTCTAATTTCTTTTTAGATCTCTGCATAAACTTTGTGTTGTCTTAGATCTAGATCCGAAACTTTCCTTTACTTCAAATTCTACATTTTAAGATCTATTTGTTTTGTCTATGTGCATGTGATCAAATCTGTTAAGTATTGGTTAGGTTTCACATCTCCCTTCCTTTCTTCTCGCATTTAATTATTTCCCTTTCCTGCACATATTACTTACATCTGCTTACTTGCTGCAAAATTGCCTAGTTATGGTCCATGAGCTACGCAATTAAAGTAACACCAATAGATAGATACTATGAAATATAATTGAAAAAATCTTACATAGGAGCCTCACCGATAAATGAGGGAGATTTATCTCATGACTGCCTAGGTTTTCAGCTGTGCAGAAAATCTAGCCATCAAAGCTTAAAGAGTATCAGAGGCATTACAAAATTTAAGAAATGGTTAATAATACGGTAAGGAGGTCTTCCAACATGATCTTCAAAAATTGAAAGATAATATGGAAGATAACCTTCAAGCACTGTGAGGTAACATTCAAGAAATGAAGAGTGAAATGCATCTGGGGTTAGAGATGATGAGTACTCTTTGAAACATGAAGATTGGAATGCATTTCCATTCAAGTCACATGGGTTCCTCAAATAATGTACCCTTAAATCCAACTCAAACCAACTAAGGGGGCTGATATACACAAAGTGGTGGACCTTCGAGTGAGTGGCATAACATGATTCCAAAAGTAGAAATGCACAATTTCAATGAGTATGATCTGATCACATGAATCAACCAAATGGATAATTTCTTTGATCTGCATCGAGTCCCAAGTGGACAAAAGGTGGTAATGACATCCTTGTATCTAGATCCATAATAGTTCATTTGGTATATATGGATGTGTGAGCAAAATAAAAAGAAGGGTCTCCTTATTACTTGGTCTATGTTGACTAATGAGCTCCAAACTCACTATAGTATTAGTGTTACTAAGAACTATTTTATCCAAATAGTCAAACTACGACAAACAACGACAGTCAAGGATTATATCTAGCAGTTTCAAAATCTATCATTATGAGTGAATGAAATCTCAGAGGACCATCTAAATGATCTCTTCTTGGGTGGACTCAAGGATATCATCTAACTTGATGTTCGACTTGTTAATCATGGTTCGATATCAAAATCCATGATAGTTTCTCGTCAAGTGGAGGAATAAGACTTGGTCAAACGAAGGGGTCTCAATAATCATAAGGAACACATGATGGCAACATCATCACTTCCTCGACCGACACTATTGACTCCTCAACAAATTGAAGATAGGAGATAAAAAGGTCTTTGTTACAATTGTGATAGCAAGTGGAGTGAAGTACACACGTGTCCAGAGAAGAAGTTATTCTGCATAGGGGGTCCCAATGAGGAGGAAGTGACTGATGAAGAGGAAGAGGTTCTTGTGATTGAGGCTGAAGAATCTCAACCAACTATCTCTTGCCATGTAATTTTAGTGTTTATCACCCCACAAACCATCAAAGTTTTTGGGTTATTAAAGAAACAAAGGGTGTGAATACTAATTTACTCGGGTAGTGCTCATAAGTTCATCAATCATAAGTTTGTCTTATGCTTAAATTGCTTTGTTTATCTAGCCCCATAGTTTTAGGTAATTGTTGTGGATGGAGGTAAATTTAGTTATTTAGGAAATTTTCATAAGATCAAGCCATCCATGGGAGATCACCTACTAGAGGGTCACATGTATGTCATTTCAATGGGGGAATATATATTATGTTAGTGGAATAATGGCTCGCTACCTTGGGCACTATTGAGATGAACTTCCAGGATTTGTTCACGAGGTTCCATTTTGAAGGGAGGAATTTTGAGCTACATGGGATGAAGGAAAAAAATCCATAATTGGTAAATTCTCATCAAATGCTTAAGAAGGGTGTAGATGGGTTTGTGGTACAACTATTTTAACTAAAAACACTACCATCAAAAGGTCCTATACCATTCGATCTAAAAATAATTGTCAATAAGCACCCAGTCATGTTTAAGGATATGCCGAAAGGGTTACCTCCTGAAAGAGATCATGATCATGTTATTAAAATAGTACCATGAAGCCAACCCTAACATTTGACCTTATAGGCACCCTTATCTGCAGAAGAGTAAGATTGAAAATATGGTACAAGAGATTATGGGAGTAGTTATTATTCTCCATAGTCAGAGTGTTTACTCTTCTCTAGTGGTGATGGTAAGAAATAAGGATAAAGGTTGGTGCACATGTCCAAACTATAGAGATATCAACAAATACACAGTGATAGATAGGTATCCTATTCATATCATTGAAAATTTATTAGATGATTTACATAATGTTTATTTTACAAAATTAGATCTTTGATATGGATACTATCAAATCTGGGTTTGTGATGAAGATATTCATAAAGTAAAATTTATGCCACATGAGGGCCATTATGAATTTCTACTAATTACTTTTGGCCTTACAAATACACCATCTACTTTTCAGAGTTTGATGAATTCAATCTTTTGTCCATTTTTGTGGAAATTTATCTTGGCATTCTTTGATGATATATTAATATATAGAAATACTTAGGGAGGAACATTTACATCATGTCAATAAGGTATTAGACACCCTTAAACAACATGACCTTTATGCCAAGCCCTCTAAGTTTTCTTTCAGGGTAAGGGAGGTAGAATACTTGGCATCATATCATGTCTCATGAAGGGATAAAAGTTGATCCTCATAAGATTCAAGCCATGGTGGATTGGAAGATTCCTTAAACCCTCAAAAACCTTAGGGTATTTTTAGGGCTTACAGGTTATTATCACAGATTTGTGAATAATTATTGTATAATTTCCACACCACTCACAACGTTATTGAAGAAATAATATTTTCATTGGAATGGGGAAGTAACAAAATTATTTAAATCACTAAATAAGGCCATGTGTACCACTCTAGTTCTGGCTATACCAAATTTCTCCAAAACCTTTATTGTTGAATGTGATGCTTTAGGGAATGGCATATGTGTAATACGTATGCAAGAGGGTCATCTCATTACATTTGAGAGTCGTCAACTTAAAGATAAGAACCTAATAAAATCAAATTATGAGAAGGAAATGATGGCTATTCTTCATGTATTCAAATATTGGAGACTCTATCTCATGGGGCATCACTTCAAGGTAAAGACAAATCCTGATAGCTTGAAGTACTTCTTAGAGAAAGGGCTATCATTGGAAGAACAACAAATTTGGGTCACTAAGAATTTGGGCTATGAATTTGAGACCGTTTAAAAAAATAAAATAAAACGTGGCGGCAAATGCACTATCTAGGAGAGATGAGTCTACAAAGGCATTGATATATGTCATGTCCATATTATACGTAGATTGGGTAGATCAGAATGGAAAAATGACACAAAGAACCACACTCTCATTTAGAAGTTCCTACAAGATCCAAGCATTTTAGAAAATTTTGTATGGAAGGGGGACACATTTTGGTACAAGGATTGATTCTACTTATGCAAAAAATCTACCCTTAAAAGCCAAGTTCTCTCAGAGCTTCATGCTTCCTCAATGAGTGACCATTCAAGATTCCTGAAAACTTATCATAGAATTAAGTAAGATTTATTTTGGGAAGGGTCAAAAGGAGATGTCTAGAAATTTGTGGCAGGATGCTTGATGTGTTAGTGTAACAAGGCTAAAACTATTATGTATTCATGAATTTTGTAGCCTCTATCTATTCCTAGTGAGAGGTTGGCTTAGGTTTTCATGTATTTCATCACAGGATTTCCAAAACCTAAAGGGAAAAGTGTAATTATGGTGGTTGTAGATAGACTCACAAAGTATGCTAATTTTTGTGCCTTGTCACATCCATTTACAACAAGTATAGTTGTCATATCTTTTATGGATACAATTAGGAAGCTACATGGAACACCCAAGATTATAGTCAGTGATAGTGGTCCTATATTTACTAGAAAATTTTGGACTGATTTATTCTCATGTTTAGGCATGCAATTGGCTCCCAACTCATCATATCACCCCCAATATAATGGAAATATGGAGGTAGTAAACACATGTTTCAAGGGGTATCTATGATGCTTTGCTTCAGATAAGCAAGATAGATGGGTTAAGTGGCTACCACATACAAAATGGTGGTATAACACTTTGTTTCATACTTCATCCAAAATGTCCCCATTCTTGGCATTATACAGTTATCATCCATCATCCCTCACTTCCAACATAAGGGCCTAACCTAAAGTAAGAGTATATGAAGAGCACATTCAACACCAACATGAGGTGCTCTCCAGACATAAAGAGAACTTGGTAATGGCATAAAACCTCATGAAGCAACAAGCTAATCAACACCGTAATGAGTGAAGCTTTGAAGTTGGAGACAATTTTTTTGTAAGATTTCATCCATACAAGAAAATCTCTTTGAAACAACAAAAAAAAGATCACAAGATTTCACCCAAATACTTGAGCCCTTATCAAGTGTTATAAAGAAATTGGTAGTGTGGCATATAAATTGGAGCTTCCTCTATTAACTAAAATACATATAGTTTTCCATGTTTCTTTCTTGAAGAAGGTTGTTTCACCATTTTCTTTACGTTTTGGAATGTGATGAAACAGATAATGTTATGGGCTGAGGAGGAATACCTGTTGTGTTGGTTTAGAGGTTGATGCACGCATTCTGACTTCTCAATCCAATGTTGACTGTGAGAGATTCCTTTTGGCTAGGAGGAACTACCTGAAATAGAAAACAAGACCACTAAAGAAGAGTTAAATAATATATGACAGTAGACTGCCTAGCGTATGCTAGATCCAAGAAGTGTGATACTTCCTAGAAGGCTGTCAATCCACTATTTTTATATAAAACAAATTATGAAATAACTGAAATATGTACATAAACGAATCTAGTGCTAGTATTCTTATTTGGTACATCAGATCACTATCATCATCAATCCAATTAAATACTAAAAGATATGTGGGTCAAGGTCTCTTAGGTTAGGTTGCAGGTTGTTCAGGTGGTCTTATAGGTCATAGATAGGGTCTTAGCAGGGTTGGGTAAGGTGTTTGGGTTGTTTTGGTAGGTAGGTGGTTGTTAGTTTACACAGTGCTGGAAGACACAGAGACCGATTGCGTCGGTCAAGGTATGACCAATCACGGTTAGGCAGAATTGATGACGGTTATGGGTAATTGACATCGGTAGAGGCTGGATGATAAGACTCAATAAGATTTGTTAATAGGGTTTGAGCCGAGGTTAAGCAGAGATGACAGCGGGCATAACGAGGTATATGGGGATCTTAGGAACACTTCGAAATATGTAGAGGTCAGGTATAGGTGGTTTTATGGTGTGGGTGGAGGAATGGTTGGGTTTACAGAAAGAGGAATAGTGGGGAAAAGGGAATGCAAGTAGGAAATGACAACAAATGTGATAAAAACCTTTAAAATAGGGAAAGGCTAAAATAACACAGGTGATAAATGTACTTACTGGTGTTGCAGGTCCAATGGCTATGTGGTGGTGATGATTGATTGGTGGGATGGAGCTTGGTGCCACAGTGGTGCTTCCTGGAATGTTACCATGAGTGTAATACCTTTAGATCTATTTCCTAGTGCTGGTTATGGATGTCTGTAGGTAAAAAAGACTCTGGTTCTACTTGCATGCAGCTCTCTTCTCTTCTCCTTCAATTCTCAGAATGTTCCAACCCACAAACAAGGTTACCAAAGTGACTAAATGGTAATTGACAATGGTTCTTGGTTTACCGACGTTAGTTTAGGGATGACCGACACTGGTTAAGGTGGGATTCCCTAGGTTTACTAAAAATGATAAATCTCGCAATCATTTGGGCCAGGTCTGTCCATTTATTCACGGATCAGAATGGACGTTATGTTTTTTTATGAGTGGGAAGGTGGTTAGAGGAATAATAGGCCTTGATTTTTAGGGTTGAACCAAGTCTTATTCATTTATGGAAACATGCTATGAATAGGTCTATGGTGAGGTGTCTAGGTGAGGTGTCCATCCATTTAATTAAAGTAATTAAATTAATAATGGGGTGAGGATGGGTATTAATTTAATTGTAAATAATTAAATTAATATTAATGTAGGGTATAAGGGTCATGGTTAGGTGAATGTGTTTAAGTTGGTTATTCGAAAGGGGACCAAGGGGAGTGTGACCCAATTTTGGTGTCTACATTTTTGCCCCTTTTTGTCACATATAGCTTGTATTGGTAAGTGACACTGACAAAAATAGGAAATGGTTGTGTCGAGTGTAAGTGAGGGTGGTGTTGCCCCAAGCGTGGGTGAAGGTAACCCCCCTCAAACTAGGAACCGATGAGGTGAGAGACGAAAGTGGTGAGTGGTTTGATAAAATGAGGAGGTGGGAAGATGAAGATCAATGGGTGCATTGGGTAAAGGTAAAAAAGGTCAAATTGGGTAAATAGGTAAATGGGTCAGGGTCAAAGGTAGTGGTAGTTGAATGCACGCACACGTTGGAAACTGTGGCATGGTACCAGGTTGAGAAGCTTTCAAACTCTACATTGGCTAAGGTCGATAGGTCTATCCAAATAGGGTTGAAGTGATTTTGGTATCCAAGGTATAGGATATGGTGCAGAAACACAATAGAGGTCAGGTGCAAGAACATTTAGGTATGTTCTGGTACACCAAAGGTTAGGTTAGGATAAACAACACAATAATAGGAAAGGTAAGGTCGGTAGGCCGAACAGGTTGACACAACGGGTAACCACGTCATAAGGTACAATGAGCACGGAGGGTCAAAGGTCACAAAAAAGTGGTTTAGGTCAAGGTATATAGGTAACGTCATGGGTAAGGCCAAGGTATAGGGAAAATAACAACTCCTAAGATGCAACAAAGGTAATGTAAGGGTAGGTTGGGTTTGTAGGTATGGTTCAATGGGTGTCTGAGATGATAAAAAGGTGTATTGGCATGAATGGTTGTAGGAAAAAGGAAGCTTAGCAAGACCAAATAGTTATAAGGGTGGAATGAATCCGTTTATAGAGTGACCAAAGTTGGTTGGCTAGGGCACAGATAGGACTGACGTCGATCAGGTCGGGGTGGATTTATAAAATAAAAATTCTGTATTTTACGGAATCATTGTTGTGTTGTACCATTGGAGAAAATGACAAAGTCCGGTTGAATTTTGGATGCTTTTCAAGAGGAAAGTACTAGGGATTGTACCCAGCTGAGATGGAGAGATCTGGTTGGTGAGAGGAGCTAGGTAGATGGGTCCACGAGATTGGGTAGACCAAGTTGATTGGTGGAGATATTTGAGGTAGATTTTGGCATGGTAGAGGTGGGAGAGGGTTCAGGTGGACCACCAACATAGTGGCCAGTCGTGCCACCACATAGATGACACCGAGACGAGGTAAGATCTAATCCTTTCTATGTATTTGTTGTGGGAAAACATGGGAGATGGGTAGGGATTTTTCGGGTGGGGATTATAATAAAATTTGTGGTTAAAATTGATGAAATGAGGGAGGGGATAGGTCCTAGGTAGGGGAAACAGGTGTGGGGAGGGGCTTAGGGTAGGGGAGGGTAGGGTAGAATAGGTTATTAGGTGAATGGTGAGAATTTGGTGAGAGAAAAAATGGGGTTTTTCAGATTTGGTGTGGCGACAGTGACCAACGTCAGTCACGAATTGGCTGACATCAGTAAGATGTAGCCGACATTGGTCAAATAAATGATGAATGATGCTGGTTACTAGTGATTGAGGTTGGTCAAGATTTTAAGGAAAAAGAGGTTAGATAAGGGTTTTAGGGGAGTTGGAAAATGTGAGGTGTGAATGTAAGTGGGTTGAGGGTAGGTAGGGTGGGTATGGAGGTTTGCATGAAGGAAAATATGATAGGAATGGAATAGGTTATGTCGGGTAAGGGGTGTTGTGAAAATGGTTATGGGTTTAACAACAGTGTGATTATTTAGATGTAGGCGAGAGATCAGCTACGGATGCGGGATAGAGTTCCACCACTATTGCTAGCGGTGTGGGGAGACGTGAATGATGAGGAGTGGAGACACGTGACTGACATGGGTCTGATTGGTATCTGACACTATGGGCGTATAGTGTGTGATCCTAGTTTGATGGTCACTCTCATCGATAGATGGGATTCTGTGACCAACACGTTCCATCTTCTGACACGTGAGATCATAGTCACCTTAGAGGATGTGTACAGGATCCTGAGATTACCGATAGTGGGAGCGTAGGTGTAATCCTTTTCATTAGAGGCCTAAAAGGAGCTAATGTTGACAATATTTGGAGAGGGGATGGCTGAGATGAGGTTCCATAGTGCGAGCATGAGCTATGGAGAGATGTACACGGCCCATCCCAAGGAGATGTGGTTAGTTATTTTGATTATGGAGGTAGTGTGATATTTTACACTGCCAGATGTAGAGGGTAGGAGATTCCCATAGGAATCGATGGGAGTTCTTCGTGATATGATGGAGGACAGGACCCAGTTTGCATGGGTACCAGCCTACCTAGTGTAGTTATACAGGGAGCTATGGGCCTACGGGAGGCTACAGAGGTTCAACGTGTGTTGCACTTTCCTTCTTCACTGTTGGGCCTATGAGCACATTGTGTGTGTGCGGCCAATTGGTTTTCCCCAACTAGATGCATTTGAGCCAAGTATGGTCTAGGTTGGTTATAGGCATTGGGTGCCAGTTGGTGGTGCACGTCGGGGGGCTAGGGATACACATGATGTGGCTCACTACAGGAAGATGTTGGAGGGGTTGTCTGGAGTAGACATTATCTGGAGGTCGTATGTGGTATATCCATCATATAGTCACATGGTCATGGAGTTGGATGAGCTACAACTGCTCAGGTGGATAGAGGGGCATCGTGCTGGGGAGCACAAGATGATACTAGTAGATAGAGTCTGGTGGCAATTTGGGCTACCCCAGGATGTGCCACCACCATTCCCTCAATTTGGAGAGATGACATGGAGAGACCTATGCCTCTACCACATTTGACAATGCCAACAGGGTAGGAGGAGCAGCCGGTGGACCGACAGATAGATGATGTTGGATGCTAAGATGCATATAGATGGTGGTGGGTAGCCCAGCTACGAGCAGCACCACCCAGACCAGGGCAGCCAGATGTGGCTACCCTCACAGTCCAGAGAGACACATTACATGGACAAGTGGCCGCATTACAGGCCCAAATTATTGGTTTACAGGGGTAGCTGATGGGGTCATAGGAAGAGGTGGCCACATTATTACATGTTACAGGGCTACAGGGCCAGCTGCCACTGCACAGGTACATATTGTTGGCCCAGGTTACAGGCACAGGGACAGAATATTATCACATATAGGCACAGACCAGTGGCCCTACAGGCCCAGGTACAGGCACAGGCACCTACACAGGCTTATGGATAGGGTCCCATTTTATAGACAAGGACATGACAAGGTCTCTTGGTACAGGTAAAGACACAGGGGTAGGGTCCCTTATTATAGGTAGCAGTGGGACAGGGTCTCGGGAGATAGGTACAGGGGCCGAGACCGATGGCAACCTCCACAGACCATCCTGATGGCTAGGTTCAAGGATGCCTTGGGTGAGGCACAGATATTATCAGGACCACTTGATGGCTACAGGGATAGACATCCCATCCTATGCTGAGTATAGAGCACAACAGGCTTCGAGTGAGAGGACCAGGTCCCACACTCATAGTGTGGAGAGTACAGGGGGTTGGAGAGCCCAGAGATAGGTGCAGGGTGAGGCCACTAGTGTATAAAGGCCAGCTCTAGGTGAGGGGGCATCAGAGGTTAGACCGAGGTCCATGGTGGGTGGGGATATGCTAGTGAGATGCTGTACATGATTAGAGGAGGGGGCAGGCGAGACTGGCCCAAAGGATATCAGGTGGGGTGACAATTAGTCACTGGAGATGGTCATTATATTGATTTTTTGATATATACCGGCCTGCATGTCGAAGATAGTGAGGATGTATATGAGAGTTTTGAGATATTTATATGGATTCGATATCAGAGTATGCATTGTATGTACACACAGATTTTGATGTTTATATTTATTTGTATATATATATATATATATATATACAGAGACTTTAGATGATGATGATGATATTTGTGGTATGGATGGTGTACTTGTTTTTAATTTCTGTTATTATCTGTGTATGTGATGGAAACTAGGTGAATTAGGCATGATTGAGTCAAGGTCATGTAGGCATGGCAGAGTCAGGTCAATTTAGGCATGATGGAGTTAGGTTGGTTTAGGCATGATTGAGTCAGGTTGGTTTAGGCATGATTGAGTCAGGTTGATTTAGGCATGATGGAGTCAGGTTGGTTTAGGCATGATTGAGTTAGGTTGATTTAGGCATGGTGGAGTTAGGTTGGTTTAGGCATGATTGAGTTAGGTTGATTTAAGTTTGATTTAATGTCTAAGTTGTTGGTAACATGGGGGAAAAATGGTGATGTATATGCAGGTTATGGTTTAAATTTCCAAATATGTGCTATAATGGAAATGTGAAAATGATAAATGAATGATTTGATGATGTGGTAAAAATGTGTATTAATTGATGCTTGTTTGGTTTAATTTCCAGTTATTGATATAAAATGGAAACTAAGGTAGAATGGGAATAGGAAGGTGAAAGGGGGAAATTGGTTAGGGTAAAGAGTGTCCGAGCTAACCTCCAAGGGCCCCATGCCCTCGAAGTGCTGCCTACATAGCCCCAACAAAAAGGGGCCTCAGGTCGATGTAGTTCTCCCATAAGCTAGGGAATATTATGATGAAGTAGAGGAATGGGTTGGTAGGTGTTAGGCATGGTTGAATGTAGGTCATAGGCATAGGATTGAGGCATGGTTGAGTTGAGGTCATAGGTATGGTTGATAGGCATGGTTGAGTTGTTTTACATACAGGTGTCAATGATCTAGTCATGTATAGGATAATCAATAAGTAATGAGGAAGGAGAATGGTAAGAGGTGGTAAAAGAGCCACTTAATTGATAAGAACCCTAATGAGTCTACCATACCCAAGATGGGCTTATGAACGTAAGACCCTAAAGGCGTTGCATAATGGACTATTCTAAAGGTGAAGAAAGTCACATGATCATGAAATGTCACATTTGCAGCAAGTCCCCTTGAGTAGAGAGAAAACTAGGGCACAAAAGGCAATGAGGTGAAAGTGGATGGTTTAGCATAACCTAGTGTACGACAACAAGTTTTTCTTAGCAAGAAACCTAGGATCCAAAAATAGGCAAGTCCATGACAAAAATTTCATCATTTTCTTCATTTGTTTTTGTTTTTAATAGACTCATCAATGTGGGAAGTCTATATGGGATGAGTATATTATCTCCTTGAGGTCTTCATGAAGCTTATTGAGGCGGGATGCTTCTGGATATTTTTATTGTATTTTCGAAATGAATTTATATAGTTGTCCTTCAAGGGAGAAGTATATTTATAGTGGTGGAAAGAGAGTGAAGAGATGTCCCTTTTGAGGGAGTCATCTTTTGCTAGAAGTTTGACTCAAGGAGTTGCATCCCTTTTTTTTTTTGATGTTTAATTCATTAAAAAGACTATATAGGAAGATTAGGTTCTTGTTTAGAAGACAAAACCATAACACACACAAGTTAATTATGAAAGAGGTGGTTTCAAGTGATGAATGACCATGGGATTCCACCTTGAAGAAGATGAAAAGTATCCATGAGAATCATGCTATGAGTAGAGCCATGGTACTCATATTGAAGATAAGGCTGAAAGGTGATGGGTAATCACATGATTCTTGTTTAGTCGTGGATCCTCAAAAATGGGTAATATGGAAGGTGAACAATGCTCAAGGGATGATTGATCAACTGACAGAAAGTGATATAGGACTTGATGTCAACAATAAAATGGTCAAAGATGTAAGGCATTGAGGGGCTCAGGTTCAGGTTTACCTTTGAAGAATACAAATGATAAGCACCTGATCCACAGGCATGGGTAATGATATAGGGCCCAAGCCAATTAGGAGAAAATTTTCCCCATTTACTTTTTTCTTCTTTGGTTACATGTTGATTTTCCTTCAGGACAAGGTCACCGACCTGAAAGGTTCGTTCATGAACATGTTTTTCATAGGCATGTTTGATACGTTTTTGGTAGATTTGGAGATGGTCAAGAGCATTGAGATGACATTCATCTAATAACTCAAGTTGTGCCAAACGATCTTGGTAAAAGTCATCATCATTGAGCATGTCTTGTAGTGAGATGCAGAGAGATGGAATCTAGACTTTGAGAGGTAAGACAACCTCAGTACCATAGACCAGAGAAAAATGTGTGGCAGCAGTCGAAGTGTGAATACTAGTGTGATAAGCCCAAAAGGTGAAAGGAATGTGCGTATTCCAATCCTTCCCAGTATCATTGACTACTTTCATAAGAATTTTGTTCAAGGTTTTATTGGTCGATTATTCTTGGCCATTGGTTTGTGGGTAATAAGGTGATGAGAAACTGAGTTGGATGCCAAAAACATCATAGCTTACGTAGGGTTTTGTTTTTGAATTTCTTTCCATTATCAGTGATGAGGCGGTGAGGAACACCAAAGTGAAAAATGATGTGATGGTTGATGAATTCACATATTTTCTTGGCTTTTGTAGAAATGAGGGGGATGGATTTCTACCCATTTAGTATAATATTCAGTAGTGGTTATGATCCATTGGTGGCATTGTGAAGAATGGGGATTGATCTCATCGACAAGATCCAAACCCCATTGAGAGAAAGGCCAAAGGTCTCATGCGACCTGTAAGGCATGACTAGGTGTGTGATGGAGATTAGCATGTTTCTGGCATTTCACACAACGTTTGACATAGTCACAACAATCACGGTTTAGGGTTGGCCAATAATAGCCAAGGTGAAGAATGCATTTTGTGATAGCTAAACCACTAAAGTGGCCTCCAAAAATTCCATCGTGAACTTCCTTAATGGTGTAGGGAATTTCAGAACTTGTAAGGCATCGTAAGAGAATACCATCGAAGCCACACTTATAAAGAAGACCACCCATGATGACATAACGAGAGACACTTTTAAGAAAGGC
Organism: Taxus chinensis; assembly: GCA_019776745.2. NCBI lineage: Eukaryota > Viridiplantae > Streptophyta > Pinopsida > Cupressales > Taxaceae > Taxus > Taxus chinensis. The sequence continues at coordinate 156,683,105 of CM034149.1, forward strand.
CCGTTGTCCATTACGAGTGAGATCAGTGGGTAGAATGGAAAGGGAAAGATAGTCTGCACATTGCTTATACCAAAGGTCATGTGGGTTAGGTGCAATGGTTCCAACGGAGTAGACCTCATGAGGTAAATAAGAGGGTGATTATAGCCTTTGTATTGTGACAAATATTTTAGAGTCGACGGGAGAAGTGGATATCTGAGAAGCCAAGTAGGCCATGGTATCTACAAATTTATTGGTAGAACATGGGGTGGTTTGAAGTTCATAACGGTCAAAGGTGGTCAAAAGTATATCTACATGATGTTTATACTTTTGAAGTATCTCATTACAACACTGGTATATACCATTGACTTGGTTTACGACCAGTTAGGAATCACCAAAGATATTGATGGACTTAACATCTAAGGCATAAGCAACCTAGAGGCCCAATACGAGTGCTTCATATTTGGAAATATTGTTTGTACAATCAAAATTGAGTTTGAAAGACAAAGGCATAGGTTCACCATCAAGAGGAATGAGGATGACACCAGCCCCACCTCCACACTGACATTTGGAGCCATCGAAGAAGAGTGTCATTTGGTAAGTGGGTTCATCTAAGGAGAGGGTAGCTATGGATTCATCTGGGAAATCAAAGTTAGAGAGTTGATTCCTGGAAAGAGGCATGTCTAGCTAGTTGGTCAGTGATAGCTTGGCCCTTGATGGACTTTTGATGAATGAATTCAAGGTCGAGGTCAGCAAGAAGCATAAGCCAATGTGTGGCACGTTGATGTTGATAGGGTTTGGCGTACATATAGTGTAAGGGGTCAGTATTAGTAATAATGAAGGTTTTTTGGTTGAGTAGGTAATGGTGGAGTTTGGTGGTGATGAAAACTAAGGCTAAGCAGAGTTTTTGGCATGGGTATATCTAGTTTCGTAGTCCAGAAGGGTACAACTTATGTAATAAACCACTTGCTCTCTGTTTCTCATCACGATGAGTGAGCATGGAACCTAAAGAATGGTCAGTGGTGGAAATATATAGGTAAAAGGGTTGGTCATCCTTAGGAGGAATGAGCAATGGTGGTTGAAGGAGGTATTGTTTTAAGGCTTCAAAGGCTTTATGGCATTCATCATCCCATTTGAATGAAACGTCTTTCTTGAGAAGATGATGAAATGGTTGACAATGGTCAGAAAGCTGTGAGATAAAATGATGAATGGATTACAACTTACCTTGTAGGATTCGAAGTTGATGGAGATTAGTAGGTAGAGACATTTCTAGAATAGCCTTGAATTTAGCAGGATTGACTTCTATGCCATGCAAAGAAATGATGAAACCAAGGAGTTTTCCTGAAAGTACCGCAAAGATGCACTTCTTTGGTTGAAGATGAACACAATACTTGATGAGGTGGTCAAAGATGACCTTAAGGATAGTCAGGTGTTTGGTTCGATGTTTGGATTTGGAAAGAAGATCATCTACGTAATCTTCCAATATGTGATGCATGATGTCATGGAAGATGTAAGTCATGGCTCGTTGGTATGTAGCACCGGTGTTTTAAGGCCAAAAGGCATGACTCGATAGTAGAAGGTCCCCCAAGGGGTGATGAAGGAAGTCTTGTGTTGATCTTCTGGAGCCAGTAATATTTGATTGTAACCCGAGAAACCATCCATGAGTGATAGCATTTCATGGCTAGTGGTGAGATCAACTAGTTGGTCAATGCCTGGTAGGGGAAAGTCATCTTTGGGACAAGCTAGGTTGAGGTCACAGAAGTCCGTGCAAATGCGGAGTCCCCCTGTCACCTTTGTGATAGGAACGATGTTAGAAATCCATTGGGGATAGTCAATGGGTAGGATGAAGGAAACTAAGAGAAGGCACTGAAGCTCTTCTTTGACCAGAAGAGCAATGTGAGGATGCATTTTCCATAGCTTTTGTTTGATGGGTTTGGCATCAGGAATGGTTACAATATTGTGGACCATGATTTTTGGGTCAATACCAGGCATATCGGCATAGGACCAGGAAAAAGTGTTGCTATGGTCCCAAAGGAAAGAGGTAAAAGCTTCCTATTCAGTAGCATCTAAAGATTGGCCTATCTTTAGAATGTGCGGGTCATCCTGAGTGTTAATGTTGATTTCAATGGTCGATTCATTCAACATGGTTTGTGTCTTAGAAGGTAATGACCGGTGAATATAAGAATCTTCCGCACCAAGGTAGGTGAGGATGGACTCATCATCTTGACATTGAATGACATTAATAGAAGGTGTATCGTCATCGATCATGTTAGGATACAGGAATGGGAGAGAAGAGGGAGCCTCACCATCGCATTGATAGGTCAGAGGTCCCTAGGAAATTGTGTTTATGAAAACAAAAGTTAGGAGGAATAGATTCAGGATCTATGGACTCTGTGGGTGAAGATGGTGACATGGGTGAATGAGGTGGGGAGGTTTTTCTTCCTTAATGAGGTCGACGTGAGCCTTCTTGGGAGGTGGTGCATCAAATCCAATGCCACTACGGTCATTGTGTTTACGGGTGGTACAAGAAATGATAGTATAACAGCCTTGTTCGTAAAAAATGAAGCCAAATCCTTTCCATGTGCACTGGTGGAGGAAAGTGTGAGTGAAGTGGTGGTTAGTAAGGGAGTGTAAGTCAGATGAAAATGGTTGTGTTTGGGATGGAGGTTCAGGTTTATAAGTGGAAATATCAAGTCCCCCATATGTTAGATTAGTGCGAAGGTGGGGAGGACCATAAGGAAAAACCTCACCTACGTGGTAGTCATAACTAGGGTGCTGATGCAAGTTCCCATACTCTTACAGAGTGAGGAACGTGTCGATATTGTATAGGCAGTACTCCCCCAGAGTGAGGCATTAAAAAACACCCTCTAAGGGATCAGTAGTCGATATGTGGGTAGCAGGGATAGACGAATCACTAGATGATGGGGAAGCAGGTGAGTTAGTGGTAGAGGTTGCGGCGGCAGTAGGGATAGTAGGGTTAGATGTGGGAGAGGTGGTGGTAGTCTTGGTGGATGGGCTTGTGGGTGAAGGTGAAGTGGGGATAGTGGTAGATGCCTTGACTGGTACAAGTACATCATTGGGCTGGTATAGCATGTTATAGGTCTTGAAAGGTGATGGGTCAGCCGGGATGGTGTAATTATGTCCTTCATGTTCAAATTTGAGGCAGTGGTGTAAAGTTCGAAGGGACATAACCCATGACAAGGATCCAAGGTCGGCCAAGCAAAAAATTATACTGGAACTCCCCTTCTAGGACATAGAAAAGTTTCAGGATAGTGTGGGGACCCACGCGGACATGGAGAATGATGGTACCCAGGGTAGAGGTCATGGCATCATTGAAGGAGTGCAACATAACTGGGTTACCATGCATGCAATTGGCAGGTATGTGCATTTGGTTGTATGCATGGGAGGAGATGATGTTAATACTAGCACCACCATCAATCATAACACATCATATACATATATTATCGATATATATGGAGATGAAAAGAGTGGGATCAAGGTAATCAGACTAGAAGGGAGTGATCTCTTCATCTAAAAAAAAGGGTGCTACTTGAGTGAGTAGGTGGAGGTGTAGAGGAAGGTGACAACTTAGTGAGAGAGGCTACATGATGAGGGGTAATGATGGAGGCTATGGGTGGGGTCATTGGGGTCATAGATTGGTAAAACCTCCATGATGATATTGACTCAGAGGTTTGGATGAGATCATATAAAGACATGAGGGAGGATTGGTGCAATTGTTTTAACATTGTGTGATGTGTGACTCAGAGGTATTAGGATGAGGTCATATATGTTGGGTACAAGGTTGGTTGATGGGCTAGTTGCCTTTTCTTTTCCTTTGTCTTTCTGAGTGTGGGTAGCAACGTGAACCATGCAATGATCATGAGACCATTTTGAGGGAGGATTGGTGAAAATTTTTTTAGCATTGTGTGATGTGTGACCCCAGGGAAAAAGGATACTACGGGACCTCGAATGTGACTTAAGGTGTGGGTGAAATGGTATGTGGGTATAGGGTTGGTTGATGGGCTAGCTACCTTTTCTTTTCCCTTGTCTTTCTGAGCGTGGGTGGTAATATGGACCATGTTAATTTCTAATTTTGGGGGTGGATAAAAGAGTTTCAGGGGTGGAGATACTGGTCACTGAGTAGGTAATGGAAGAAGATCTGGGGAGATTGGTGAAGGTGAAATGGGGTCCTCATCAAGAAGATCGTCGTCGTCAAAATTTTCTTCGGGAGGACATAATTGGACAAGAGTGGTTTTTAAGGCCTTAAAATTTTCAACATCATGTCCTGGCACACGATGATAGTCTCAAATCTTGGTCTCATCAAACCCTTTTGGTTTGGGTTTGAGAGGATTGTAAGGTCAAAGAGGTGGTAATGTGATGAAAAAGGTTTTGATGAGATTGGTTAAGATCTAGGCGTAGGACCCTGCTAACGGATCACAATGGGAGGTGAGTGTGGGTTTGGGTACATGTGTGACTGATTGTGAAGGAAGAGGTTTTATAGGAGGGGGAATGGGTTGGTCCACTAGTTTAGTATGTGGAGTGGTCTTAGGTCTTGTGGGCATTTGTTTGGGTAAAGGTGGGGTAAAAGAGCTGGCGATGGAAGGTTTGGTTGGTTTGACTACCTTATTGGAGGGTAGTGGATTCTTAGCTTTAGGTTGCACCTTCTTGGGTAAAGGTGACATGGGAGTATGGGATGTAGAAGGAAAAATAGATGGTGGAAGAGGATGGGTTACCCATGGGGGCAACTGAGTTGCAGTGGAGGTGGTTGGTAGAGGTTGGGTAGAAGGTGTGAGTGGAAGAGAAGAGAGTGTCATGGGTAGTGAAGAAGTTATGGAAGGTAGTGGTGGTATGGGTGGTAAGAAGGTCACGGGTGATGGCGGGGGTTGTGTGGATCACTTGGGTATATTAGAGGTCCGTGATGAGGAGGTGAACTGTTGTGTTCTTGGTTTACCGATGGAAGAAGGTTTCTTGGCCAGGGTTGAGGGGTGAGGTCCTAGGATGGACAGAAGGGGTGAAGGTGACAATGGTGTGGTAGGTGAGGTTGGTGTATGAGGCCTAGAAGGTTGGGTCTTCCTTTTAGGGGTAGGAATAAGTTTAGTGTTGGTTTGGGAAGATGTGGCTAAATCTAATTTGATGGGTGGGTGAGTAAGGTTTGATGTCAGCATGACCCCTAAGGTAGTGATGGGTTTAGGTAAGGGAGATGATATAGGTGTGGGTAGGTGTTTGGGTATAGGTGTGTGTTGGGTTATGGGCGGAGGTTGTTGGGATAGAAGGTGTGTATTGTGTGTTGTGGGTGATGACATGGAAGGTGCTCCAATAGTCACAATTGTGTTTGGTTTGGTCACTTGAAACACTTTTGGATAGATTGTGGAGGTGTTGGTGAGTGACAACTGCATTTGGGTTGAAGCAAGAAGTAGAAGATGTCCCCAAAGTAAGGCTCTATCAACATAATCCAGGAGATCGGCCAAGTGTGAAAATGGTACTGCTGTAAGTAGGGCCGATGTGGATCAAGTAGCAATCCCTGTAAAATGTGTTTGAGAAACAAGGAAATGGTTAGCTTCAGATTCTGTGGGTAAGAGAGATGAAAACAGATCAGCATGATCTTGGAAGTCTGATGGAGAATGGTCATCTAAAGGAAATTATGTTTCTATAGGATCCTCTATGGGTAGAGGAGATGATGGGCCAGATGAGGTGGACTCTCCTTGTGATGGTGTAGGGAGTGGACATGTGTCCCCTATGAGTAGGAGAGGTGCTATTGACAATTGCTTTGTAATTTGAGGGGCCAGAGGTAGAGTGCTAATTATGGGCTCTTTCACGGGTGAAGGAGAAAATGAAGGGGGTTCCTCTGTGGGTGGAGGAGTAGATGAAATAGGTTCCTATGTAAGTAGGGGAGCTTAGGCTAGGATTTTGTCTATGGAAGGAACAAGGGGCAATTGGGAAGCAATTGGTATGTCATCGAAAATAGCGTGGACCTCCCAGACATTGCTATCATTGGTTGAAGTGTCACCAGTTTGGTTGGAAGATGGGGCATGATTAGGGAATGGTTTTTTGAAGATATGTAGGTTTTGGTTAGTGGGTGCATTTGGGTTATCCAAGACTAGATCTTCGTTGTCTAACATTTCTTGGATGATATTCTTGAAGGTGATGCAGTTATTGTCATTATGACCTTTGACACGATGATAGTTACAAAATTCATGTTCTTTATACCACGTGGGATTGGGGTGAGAAGGGTCAAAACCAGTGTGTGGTTTTATAGGTGGAAGGGTAATGACACTAGCCTTAATAAGATTTTCCAAAATAGAAGAATAAGGTTCCCCTATTGGGGTATACTTTCATTGTTCTCGTCTGAACTGGAAAGCTTGGATGAGAGAGAGATTAGAAGAAGGTTTGGCTTGGTTTGATGGGTGAGAGGGTCCAGCCTTGAGAACTACGATGTTGGTAAAACCTTTGGGTTTTGAATAGTTGTTCTAGGGTTTCAAAGATGAAGAAGCATCATTTGATTTGAACATGGTGTTCTTGTTACGTAGCTGAATTTTCTTTTCTTTGATAGCATGAATCTCCAATTTTTGTGCCATGGTGAATGCCTCGTCAAAGGTGTAGAAGGTCTGCACCTGTAGGGTTGGTGAGATGTGTCTAGCACAAGCTCAAGTAAACAAATCTATGAGCTCATTTTGAGGTAATTGAAATGTGAGCTGGTTAATTAGGTTGCGCCAATGAGTGACAAAGTCAGCGATAGACTCGTCGTCATACTGTCGTGTGGAGTAAAGATCAGTCATGGTGACTTTCTTAACAATGTTGATTGAGAAGTGGTCTAAGAAGGCTTGGGCTACTTGATTAAATGAGTAGATGGAATGTCTGGGTAGCCCACTATACCAATCTAATGCAGGTCCTGTCAGGGACATCAGGAAGGTCCGTAGGAGTAAAGTGTCATCATGGGTGATCAGGTAACACCCATGTTTGAAAGACCACAAATGTTGTTGTGGATCTTCTTTACTATTGAAGTGGTTGAATTTTGGCATTTCCCAATGTACAGGGTATGAGCGAATAGGAATGGATGGATGAATGGGCTCATTACAGATTTCATCATAGGTGAGAGAATTGTGTGAGCCCAAAACCGATGCTTCTAGTGTCTGCATCCTTTCCATCATTAATTTGATGAGGTCATTGGTAGGTTGTGATAGAAGGGCATGTAAGAGGGCTGGTGTTGAACATGTGATGTGGGTGGCATTCTAGTGTATGGTGATGCCGAATAGGAAGGTTGAGAATAGGGGACCAACATAGAGGTAATATATCCAGAATGAATGTTGGATGAGATAGGGGTTGTTGATAATATGTATATGTAGGTGGGGCAGTTGCAGTGACTCTAGTAGTGATTAGGGGCAGATACTGTGGGATGGAGAGGAAAAGATTCTGGAATGGGGTAGGGGTCACCGACACCATGGGTGGTTGTGTTGCAATTGGTATATGTGAGATAATGGGCATGGATGGGGTTATGCTCTGGGTGGTCAATGAAGGAACAACAGATACTACAGGTGTGACTGATGTTGCAGATGCAACGGTCATAGCAGGTGTGGGGCCTAGCTGCAAAACCACTGGGGGTAAAGTAGGTGAAGGTAACACTAAACTAGTAGGGGCTGATGTAGAAGTGGGGATAAGGGTAGGAGAGATGGATACATGCATTCCATATATCAATTGACCTAAGGAATCCCAAGTGGAAGAGTGGGAAAGGTAGAATTGTAAGGCTGTGGGATTCTGATCAAGGAGTCGTGTGAACTCCTCATCACCTGTAGTAATGGTGGTAGGTAGGGTTGGATCCATGGGTGACAAGATAAAAGGTGGTGAAGGACTAGGTGGGAGTGGTTGACGACTGACATGGAATATAAGAGTGTTAGTTTGGCTACGAGTCAACACCATGTGAGTAAGTGTTGACCTAGAAAGACTGTATTCTGTAAATGACACAGAAAATAGTAGGAATAGAGAAAAAATGAGGCTGGGAGGGTGAATTTGGTCAAGGTTTGAATTTTAAAAACCAAACCACACACTGACGTCAGTTAGGCTGACCGATGACGGTTAATGGGAAACTGATGTCAGTTACAGAAACTGATGTCAGTCACTATAGAAAAACACAATTTCAGCAAGTGAAACAAGACTGATGAATATGTAAATGGGGAAACTGTGTATGACAGAAATATCAATAGGGGGAATAGGATGATATCCCTGAGGGCCAAAAATAGAATAAAAGGAGTGATGAAGGCTATTCCAGGAAAAATAACTAGAAAGCTAGAAGCTGACACCGGTTAGGTGTAACTGATGATGGTCAGATGTGAACTGATGACGGTTGCTTGGAATGACACCGGTTACTGTGAAATGAGAGAGCAATGAAGAAACTAAATTTTGTGAATTTAAATCAAGTGAAGATTCAAACTCAAGAATCTGAGAATGAAATATGGGGTCCTGACACACTCAGACAAATTCAGAATACTCCAACTATGATGGTGGAGTGTGCAAAGAAGAAGAATAATGTAGATTCATAGTCTCACACCTCAAAACACAAGTCAAGAAGAAAAACTAAGAAAAACATGATCCTAAGAGTGATTTTCTTATGTTTGTTTAGCTTATGCTATTTAGAACTGACCATGTGAATTCAAAATAGAATTTATGGTTGGGAAGGCATCCTATGAAGAAGGATATCTAAAAGGTGAGGTTTCGGGTTATGTTATGGTGGGGGGTGCTCTCTGATAGGTGACTAGATAGAGATAACCAGTTGGGGAGTACCTTCCAATCCTCTGATCATGTGATCATTGACAGGTGTTCCCAGGTAAGATGTCATTTAAGAAAATGTGTATATTTAGATTTTGTGCAGTTTGGTAGAAGAAGAAAGAGAGTGCTTTCTACGGTTCTTTGTGTCAACCATCAGCTGGGCATGACTTCCAGCATATAGGTTTCCCTCATTTTAATGTGAGCTAAATGCAGCATACAAGGATGAAATGCAACTGATTTTAAGCCCAAATTGACAAATTACGTTCGATGAAGCAAATGGTGAATAGGTAGGAACGTGCTCTTTCACTAATGCAATGCAAAAAAAGAAAGAAGAATGTGTTCCTTTTAAAGCACCAAAAACATGATTGTTTTTAGACAATAAAGAGAGGAAGAATGATTCCAGAGAAGAAAAATTAATGTGTAAGATTTTTGAAGGGAAAAAACACACAATTTTACCTAGGAATGAAGAAAATGCAAGGAACCCCGGATGGGTCCCACCGGGCGTGCCAAAATGTTTCACCATTTTCTTTACATTTTGGAATGTGATGAAATAGATAATGTTATGGGCTAAGGAGGAATACCTGTTGTGTTGGTTTGGAGGTTGATGTGCGCGTTTTGACTTCTCGATCTGATGTTGACTGTGAGAGCTTCCTTTTGGCTGGGAGGAACTACTTGAAATAGAAAACAAGACCACCAAAGAAGAGTTAAATAATATATGACAGTGGACTGCCTAGCGTATGCTAGATCCGAGAAGTGTGATACTTCCTAGAAGGCTTTCAACCCACTATTTTATAGAACAAATTATGAAGTAACTGAAATGCGTACATAAACGAATCTAGTGCTAGTATTCTGATTTGGGTACCTCATATCACTATCAGCATCGATCCAATTAAATACTAAAAACTATGTGGGTCAAGGTCTTCAGGTCAAGTTGCAGGTTGTTCAGGTGGTCTGCAGGTCACAGACAGGGTCTTAGTAGGGTTGGGTAAGGTGTTTGGGTTATCTTGGTTGGTATGTGGTTGTTGGTTTACACAGTGTTGGTAGACAGAGACCGACATCAGTCGAGGTATGACCGATCACGGTTAGGTAGAACTGACAACGGTTATGGGTAACTGGCATCGGTAGAGGTGGGCTGATAAGACTCAATAAGATTTGTTAGTGGGGTTTGAGCTGAGGTCAGGCAGAGATGACAGAGGGCATAATGAGGTATATGGGGATCTTAGGAACACTCAAAAATATGTAGAGGTCGGGTATAGGTGGTTTTATGGTGTGGGTGGAGGAATGGTTGGGTTTACAGAAAGAGGAATAGTGGGGAAAAGGGAATGCAAGTAGGAAATGACAACAAAGGTGACAAAAACCTTTAAAACAGGGCAAGGCTAAAATAACACAGGTGATAAATGTACTTACTGGTGTTACAGGTCTAATGGCTATGTGGTGGTGATGATTGATTGGTGGGATGGAGCTTGGTGCCACAGTGGTGCTTCCCAAAATGTTACCGTGAGTGCAATACCTCTAGATCTGTCCTGGTGTTGGCTATGGATGTCTGTAGGTGTGAAAAGGCTCTGGTTCTGCTTGCATGCAACTCTCTTCTCTTCTCTTTGATCTTAGAATGTGCCAACCCAAAAACAAGGTTGCCAAAGTGAATAAATGGTAACCGATGACGGTTCCTGGTTGAGTGGCATCGGTTTCAGGATGATCGACATTGGTTAAGGTGGGATTCCCTAGGTTTACTAAAAATGACAAATCTTGCAATCATTTGGGCTAGGTCTGTCCATTTATTCACGGATAAGAATGGGTGTTATGTTTTTATGAGCGGTAAGCTAGTTAGAGGAATAATAGGCCTTGATTTTTAGGGTTGAACCAAGTCTTATTCATTTATGGAAACATGTTATGAATAGGTCTATGGTGAGGTGTCTAGGTGAGGTCCATCCATTTAATTAAAGTAATTAAATTAATAATGGGGTGAGGATGGGTATTAATTTAATTGTAAATAATTAAATTAATGTTAATGTACGGTATAAGGGTCATGGTTAGGAGAAGTTGTCTTCTCATTTAGTGCTACTAGAGCTCGATGAAGAGGGACACATCATCTTGGAGGCTGAAGGAATCCTATAGACACATACTAATAATTTGAGAACAAGGATCATCCCCGAGTATTTGATCAAACGAAAGAATTTGGACATTGAATATGTAACATGGGAAGATGAAGCATTTCGGTAGCAACTCCAAATATTACTATTAGTGCAAAATCACAGCACCCCCAAATGATTCATCAGATCTAATTTTATAAGGTAGATTCATTTGGTGTGATTCACATAACATTGAGTTTTCGCCAAAGTGTGGGACTTTGCAAATGGAAAAACTCTCCAAATTAAAGGCTAGTTCCTATTCTTCTGTTTAGGTGCATACGTGGAAACTTGCAGAGGACCTATTCCTAAACCTAATCTAAGTTTTACCAAGGAGACATGGATAAAAGGAATACAAGAAATCAAAACTAAGCTACAAGGTGATGCACCAAAGGAATGATGAACATTAGTTTTGCTGATAGACACAAACCAACAAAATACGTACAATAATAAAACACAGATAACCAGATTTATAATGAAAGACCAGATGAGAGAAAAGGAGACAAGAAAGGATCTAAAATCGAACACAAACGTGTTTTATTGCTCTGCAGATTGATATAATTCATTACAAAAGGCCAGTAGGTAGGAAAATTTATTACAATTTAATTGGAAGGTCTAAACTCCATGAATTCCTTTTCCAGAAGAAAAGGGGAGCCTGCAAAACATAAGAATGTCCAACCTTACAAAGAGTCTCAACCTTACCTTTATAGATTCAATTACAGAGGGAAGAAAAAGAGAGAAGTGAAAAAAAATAGTTTGGAGCTCAACCACTGCCATCAATGTCTCCTGCCCAAAAATCCATCCCAAATCTTCCTTGATTGCAACAATTATTGGTTTGGCACCTCGAGGAGAAGGAAACGACGGGGTAGAGCAAAAGATCTTGTATTAAAGGCCCGAAGATGTTTTTTCATTATCTTCCCACCTAACTACCCCAAAATTAAATTTTTATATCTCCATGGCATAGATGAGGCTGAGATATTTCCAATGGTGTCAGATTTACTGGATTTCGAGCCCCGAGTTGATTGATATGGCCATTTGAAATTTGGGTCGGGTCCATAAAAAATATTGGGAAAACAATTTAAAAACGGGTCCCCTTTTGAAATTGGACACGTGGGAAGCTAGCGCATGTCTGAGGGTTGCCTCTACATTTTTGTTTTGGAGTGGTGCGAGGATGACACATGGCTCCCTCCGTGACCTGCTCGGTTCCCTTTTGATTTTGGCTAAGTCCCTTACTCAGCGGAGTCATACATCTTGATCGGGGACATGTGGCAACATGGTGCTTGTCTGAAAACCCTTCCCTTTATTCGGCCCTTGAGTTAGCGTCGTGCTGACACTTGACACCCTCCACTGGTCTGTCTCAGTGCTTTGACTTTTCAACCCAACCCAATCTCCTTTCTAAAACGGGATGCGTGGAGGCTCCGTGCTCACTTAGAAACCTACTTAGAATCTTACCCCTGAAGAAGTGTCAGATCGACACATGGAAACCTCTGCAGAATCTTTAGACTTTTCAATGGCCCCTCTTATGTTTTTATACCTTGGGCTATGTGGTGAGCTGGCGCTCATTTGAGATTTTCTTTTGGTCATCACTTTTGAAATGGCGCTGCGTTGACACTTGGTACCTTCCGCCTGCATTCATTACTTAGCCGTTTCGGACCCATCCTCCTTTTGACCTCTATTGACCATTGGGTACGTGGAGGGATGGCACAATTTTGAGTCTCTACTTTTGGATTTACCTTTGGAGACGCACAAAGCTAACACGTGGCTGTCTCCGCTAGCACTTCTATACTTAGCCTTTTTTGAGGCCTGCCCTGTCCGCCTTTGACTCTTAACTTTGACTCTTCCTCTTTTTTGGGCTTGGGACATGTGGGGACCTGACGCTTGTTTGAGTTTCCCCTCTTTTTGGCCCAACCTTAGAGATGCTTCGCTTGGACACTTGACAGCATCCGCTACCTCTTCCATACTTAGCCTATTTTTTGGACTTGTTCTAAACCATTTTGAGTCTGAAGACTTCGAAACTTTTCCATTTCTTCTCTTTCTTGCTCCCGTCTTCTCTATGACACTGATATTCCTTCTTTGACCATGCTATTCCATTTTTGAGGCCACATGAAACTTGTTAAATAGATTTAAGACATGAATTCTCTCGATGGAGCCATTTCATCTCTTTCCTTTTACATAGGATCATTTATTCTTTCGCAGGCCCTGCCACTCCATTGTTGAGTCCCTCTACGACCTATTTGGAAGATTTGAAAGTGCTTTCTCTGGTTCTTTATGTGTAGGGTTGTGGCTGATCTAATACTTTTCCTGGGGGGCAAATTATGTATAAAAACTACCAACATTGAGGAAAATATTACTTTGAAGGGGAGGGGCGTGCTATTCCCTTAACCCTAGGTCATATATCGGGATACGGATATCCAAAATGTGGCTAGCATAATCTTTTATCATGTCATATCATATTTATTTATGCTTTAATATGTTTAGTGAGTTGGCCTTAAGACTTTGCATTGTATAGTAGGGCATATATAGTAGTTATAGATTATGATATATCATCATATTGAGAACTTGAGTCTTATTATATGGTTTGGAGGTTGCGTCCTCAAAGTGGATAAGTCATTCTACTTGCATATTGTTATCATTTATCTAAATTTTGGTGTTCCTTAGTGTTATATTATTGCTGATATTCATATCTATCTAAGTGATTTCATTACATCCTACACAAGAAGCTATATTCATTATAAATGAATTATGATGATTCGGTTACAAAGCACATGAAATAATTCAACACTATGATTAGTCAGCTGTTATCTATGAAAACCAAGATGATTATGAAGAAATGTGTATTAAGAGGGAGTATAGAGTAAAAACAAGGATAAGAGTAAACCATTTGATTTTACACCCTCATATGAAAAATAATTTTTCAGTGATGAGAATGGAGATGCATATATTGTAGCTTCAAGTACACATGCAAAATAAATGATTGATTGAATCAGATTCCTCCTATCTTATGATTCCTCATAGGGTGAGAATATGATGGTGGCGATATCCTTATGGGAGAAAAAATGACCTACATGATTTTGGGTGGAGGAAGAATGAAGCTAAAGTTCAAATATGGGAGGATCAAGACTCTCCCAAGTGTCTTGTAAATTCTTGGTTTGCATAGGGATTTGGTATTTGTAAGAAAATGAATGACGTTGACATCTAGGTATCATTCTACAAGGATAAGTGCAAGATTTTGTGTAGAGCCATGCTATAGGTAAGAGGATTGCACATGTGAACTATGTTCAAACTTGATGTTAGTGCATTTGTTGGTATTTTCAACAATAATGTTTTTTCTAAGGTAGACAAAAATATAAGAAAGTCATCACTCTTTTGGTGGTGAAGATAATTATTTGGCATAACATGTTCGATCACATTGGTGAAAAATATCTGCATGCACTGCAAACCAAAGAAATGGTCAAATGGATCATAGACTGTCCCTTGGAATTTTACATTTGTGAACATCATATGTATCAAGCAGAGTTGATTAAATGTCCCCATTTATTTTGTGCATGCAAATGAAATTTTGTAAGTAATACATAGTAATGTGTTTGGACCGGTTAAGGTGTCATCACTAGGAAAACATGTGTTTTATGTGTCCTTTATACATGAATTTTTGAGGAAGACTTGGATATAATTTATACGAAAGAGATCTAAGGCACTCAAAACAATCAAGGTGTTCAGATTCCTTGTGAAGAATTAAAAGAAAAAAAGAAAAAGGTCTTGTGTAAGGATAATGGGGGACAATACTACTCATGCATTTGAGGAATTCTACAAGTAGTGCAAAATTGGAAGGAAAAAAAAAATGTACACACCTCAAAATTATGGAGTTTTAGAGTGGGTAAATAGGATTTTGATGGATAAATCCTCGACTATTCTTAGTGGTTTGCACTTGGAGTGATTTTTTGGGTGGAAGAAATTACAATTGTGTGTTATCTAGTGAATATATTACCTTGATTAGTGTTGGTTGAAAATACAATGTAGGAATCTTGGACTAGTAAGTAACCATCCCTTAAGAATTTGACAATTTTTAGTTGTGAAGCATGTCCTTATTCCAAAGGAAAAAAACTAAACTATAAGTTTGTGAAGTGCATATTTTTTTTGGAAATGAGAATGATGTTAAGGGATACAATTTTCCATAATGAGGTTTTCATGGAGATCAAGTTTATTACTATGTAGTGGTAATGTGAAAGAGCAATTGTTGATCAGAGAACACTTGATAGAAATAATGCAAGAAGTCCACACGGGATAACATGTCACATTCAAAGGTGAAAATAGATAAGGAGAACACGTGCGTGGAACAAAAGTTCAGCTTTCGGGACTCAACCACTTTCACTCATAAAGGTCTATTTTTAGAGATGGCGTACAAAGCACACAAATGAGATAGAGACGTGCATGCCACACATTGGCCATTTTTGGAGGATTATATACGAAAAAATTTACATGGACACATGCTGGAAATAGATCTATTACTATTAGTTAACTACAAGTAGTCTATTGTTAGCGCACTTGCATGTGTGGCTATTTTTATAAATGGTGCGTGGCTAATAATAACATGCGACCTATTTTGGGAATAGATAAGCTGTGAAGGGAAAGTACCCACCCTTATAAGTATGTAGTAAACTGTGTAATAGAGAAGAGATCAACATATACATATATACATACATAGTGAGATTATGCTACTTAATCTGTTACACGCATACTACTGTTATTGTAACGAATCTTCTGTATACTTATTACATTGATTATAATAGAGGATATGGGCTAAATCTAAGTGTTAGTTTTGTGTGTATTTGAATCTAGTATGTTTTTGATCTCATCATGGTTAATATTTAGTTCTGTTTTCCCTTAGAGATAGATCTGGTATGCTTTGTAGAAGGATGTGTTAGTAAATGGAACTATAAATGTTAAGTCTTCATCATGCTAACATCCTGCAACAACAACAACCCTAAAGAGGGACCTGATACCTTTGCGCGCTTTGGGTGAGCGCTCAGTCTAGGCTGAGTGATGTGCCAACACATCTAGGGTCTTATTGGATTTGTACCACTAAATTCTAGGCTGCATCATTGGTTCCATTACCAAGACCTCTTTTTCAGTTGTTTTCAGGATGGTTCACGATGAAGACATACCGGTTGAATTTAGCAAGTATTGAAGAATGGATATGTGATCTAGAAGAAGAATAAGCATGGAAATTCAACACTGGATTTGAGTTTAACACATGCGTGTGGGTGGAACAGAATATGTATGACAATTTATATGAGGGATTTTTCACTATATTTCTCATAGAATTGTATGAGTGGCTGATTGCTTATGCATCTAAGTGGAATTGGAGAGATCACACACTTGTCTGAATGTAGGAAGAATTCTAGGCCCTGTATGATGCTGATCTAATTTGGACTCGAGCTATGGATACATGGTTTTGTGGTGTCTTGAATAGTTCTATCTTGGAATACTCAATTTCCACTTATTCATGTCCGAAGGTACCTGAATTCTAGTTTTTGTGATATCCAAGGGGAGCTTACCTACAAGGAATTCCACTGGGAATCAAGATCCTAATGGTAACCTTGAATCTGGAGAGTAAACCAATGTCTAACTAATTTTCACCACATGCGGGGGTAGGAGCACGTTTGATGAAAGATGGAAGACCTAGCGTCAGAAAGGAAGAGAGAGGAAAGGCGGCTTAAGTATAATGAGGCGCGCGAGAGGGAGATAGAGAAGCAATGTAACATTGCAGAAAGTATGGCGTTGAGGAGAGAGATGGCTCGTGAAGGATTTGAAGCTCACGTAGAAGACGTGGAGCAAGAGCATCAGGAACTCCCCCATATTAGAAAGCATAATAAGGATCCCCCCTCGGCCTCACACAAAAGTGCACCAACGAAGACTACCTGGGCCGCGGGTGTGCATCTGAATCCACCTGGTAACTTTTCCCTCACGTTTGGTTTTTATCATCTGGTACAACAAGCAGTCAACAAGCTAGTTCAAGTAGTGGGAGTGTAGGACCGAGTCTTATAAGAGGCACAATGATGGCATTAGAAATGATTTCATTGTTATACGGGAGTACCTTTTTAGGTGTATCATCAACATAGAATACAAGCACGCTGATTTTTGGATTAAATTTTGGGAGTAGTAACACTTTACAGACTGTCGGGGTATAATTCAGTTCTACTGTAGGGACACAAGGAAGTACATCTTCTAGTACAACCCCAACTATAGGTTTAGGAGGCATAGGTAGCTCTGGTTCAAGTGGATCTGGAGGTTCTGGAGGTAGGGGGAATATAGGAATTTCTGGATCAAGTGGGTAAGGTCCGCACTAACCCCAAAATATTTACATGGAAATGTCTCTTCGTCTTCTAGAGTATAGGGGCATAGAAGATGGTGCCAAACAAGTGCATATGTGTGAAATACTGTGGCGTGCAAAAGGAATTGTTAGTGCAAAATCACAACACCCCCAAATGAGTCATCAGATCTACTTTTCTAAGGTAGATTCATTTGGTGTGATTCGCATAACATTGAGTTTTCCCCAAAGTGTGGGACTTTGCAAATGGGAAAACTCTCCAGATTAAAGGCTAGTTCCTATTCCTCTGTTTAGGTGCATACATGGAAACTTGTAGAAGACCTATTCCTAAACATAATATAAGTTTTACCAAGGAAACAAGGATAAAAGGAATACAAGAAATCAAAACTAAGCTACAAGGTGATGCACCGAAGGAATGATGAACATTAGTTTTGCTGATAGACACAAACCAACAAAATACATACAATAATCAAGCACATATAACCAGATTTATAATGAAAGACCAAATAAGAGAAAATGATACAAGAAAGGATCTAAAATTGATCAAAAATGTGTTTTATTGCTCTATAGATTGATACAATGCATTACAAATGGCTAGAAGGTAGGAAACATATTACATTTAAATGGAAGGTCTGAACTCTGTTGGTGCTCATTTTGACCTCTCACCATTTTACCCTAATTTTCCTCTGATCTGTGTGTTGTGAAACGTTTTATTTCTCGATGTGGATGCTTTGAAAGCTTTTACCTCAATTTTAATGCTTCGAGTTGTTTGTAGAATCCATTGTCATGTCCCTCCTTGAAGAAGTCTCCGAGTTTGCCCTATTTTTGCACTAATTTCTTCAAAATCCACGGGCTTTGTCATTTTTCCTATTTTTCCTGGACCATGGAAGCTTGAGAATGATCAATCTATATTTGTGTGCCTTTTAGAATCCAAATCCATGGTCAAAAGATGCTCGGAACCATGATTCACATGGTTTTGTTTTGAAAATTTTTCAACTTGAGTGAAAAATTAGGTTTTGGGCATGAGTGGTGAATTTATGTGTTTTTGATGGTCTAATGGGTGTATTTTTCCTGTCAAAGTTATTCCTTAACGTTCACTGATCACGTGGCTTCCCTTGGTTGGTCAGGGAACGATGGGCGAATGCTTTAACTTTTCACTTTTCACTTTTTTGGCAAAAAGGCAAATTTGGTTCTGTAGCTCCGCTCATATATGATTGGTTCTTTTGGTGCTTACGTGGCTTCTTCCAATTGGATGGGGCATGACCGGGTTTGATTTTTGAACTTGTTCTTTTTGGATACTTTGGAAAAAAGTTTGAACCCACCCCATGGCCCCACTAGGATTTGATTAAAGCAAAATTTAAGTGGCAGGGAAAAAGTATTACCTTGACCCCGTAGAAGGACACCTGACAAAGTTGAAGGCAGAGATGTGGGCCTTCAGAGGCAAATTAGAAGTTTTTCCTTCTTGGTGGAATGGATTAAAAATCTAAAATAGAAGCGCACCCCTGCCAAATCATTTTTGAAACCTTAAGGTTTTTGAAGAAGTGCCAAGAGGACACTTGGAGGCCTCCGCTCACTTTGCCTTTTGCTTGGACTTTTCAACAGCCAAAGGATATTTCCTTGGATCCTGACACTTGGCGCCTTTTGCTGAGCTTCGAGCCTTTAAAAAAAATTTTCCGGGCTAGGACACATGGCGAGCCCACGCTCTTTCAAGATATCAAGTTTTGGGGACCATCTCAAGGTGCACCATAGTGACACGTGACCGTTGAAAAGTCAAAGGACGGGGAGGTGGACCATCGGGGGTAACTTGAATTTTTTACCCCTAAGGTTCAAAAGATTAAAACATCAAAATTGATTGCCAGCCTGATAAAGGAAAGGTCAAAGCTTACTCCAGTAAATGCCAGAGGTGTGGGCCTTTGGAGGAAATTTGAAATTTTTTCCCTTTTCGGGAAAAGGAGTTAAAAGTATAAAAGGGAGCGTGGTTCCGTTGAGGCCCACATTGGAAACTTGAAGCGAAAAGGTGGAACTACAGGGGAAACTTGGAAAATTTTCCTTTTTCCAAAAAGAGGGTCAAATGGCAGAATTTATCCGTGGTTCCTTTGGGAGCCACCTTGGGACACGTGTCATAAGCATTTCTCAAGGATTGGAGGCGCAAAACAAAATGTGCAATTTTTCCATTTTTCCAAAAGTTGTAAAAACTCAGAGGGAACCCTCGGGTCTATTTTTGAGATTTGAATCTTCCACATGAATGACCCAAATTCAAAGTGAAGATCAATGACAACTGTGATTCTGAACTTGATTTTTCCCCCATTTTACTGAAACACACCTGGAAGTGCGAGTCTTCATGATTTCTTGGTCTGACTATCGAGCTCAATCGGATTTTCTGTTTTTCTTCTCCTAAGCATGCAAGGAGCCAAATTTGATAGATTAGGGGCCGAAGTGGTCGGAAAATTGAAGAAAGAGGGATCTATTAGAGGAAGGAGTCGAATGCAGGAGATATTCGAAGAGATCTTCCCCCTTGAGCACCCGGTGAATTTTTGCAGATCTGATTCTAGGAATCGCGATCGTGATCATGGCGTGCACTGGGAGCACTCAATGTTTTGATTTTTGGGAGGAAAAGGGGCTCTGTTGTAAATTTTATAAATGGTAATAATTTATCGTGCAAATGGTTGGAGTGTTAGGGGTCAGGACTGATTTTTCTAATAGAAAGCTCAATAGAGCCCATCCTTTTTTGAGAAGTTGTTTGAGAAGCATGTATATCTCTTTTGTATCAAATATGATCGTGTCAAGGTGGTTACAAGTGTACAACCATTGACAAGATTTGAGATTGTTCTAGAAACTTTCCCCTAGTGATAGATTTAATCAAATTCGAGTTATTCTGTGTTGTTTTGAGAAAAATGTGTCTGTTTCATCTCTGAATGTATGTGGATAGTTTTTCTTGTTTCTGTTGCAATCTTGTATTAAAATATGATTCAATCACACAGGTCTCAATCCTTGTGACCGTTTAGTGGCATTTGTAATTTCATTTCTTAGGAGAGCTTTCATCTGGAAGTGAAATAAATGATTTAAAATCACTTTTCTTTCATCTATTTGACAGAGATTGTCTATAAGCCTCTGGGTGTACCTTAGGCATGATTTGGCTTAGATCTTGATGCTTTGTTGGGTTCTCTAACTCAAGCCTTCATGCTAGAATCTTGTAGGTTGTGTGTTAAAAAGTGCTAATCTGGGCCTCAATTGAAGCACATATTCTAGTTAAAGAAACATTTTAGCTGTTTTGAGGAATTCTGTTGGTCTAACCTTCCATTTTGTAAGATTTCTCAAGGATCTAGTGAATCAAGTTCATCCTGCCTCACCTCCCACCAAAAGAATTATCTAAAAACAATTAATCCTACCCGTACTACCCCTGTTTGTCCTATGTGTGCAAAAATGCATAATTTCCATTACCAAAACATGTAGAAACAATCAAGGTCCCAAATGCCTTTAGTAACCTTTTCCTTGTTGTGAAAATATCTCCATGATTTGGAAGTGAAAACTCGTGAGATTCAGATTTGGCGTGTTGATCATATTTTCCCAAGGTCTTTTCTATAAAATTTATGTAAAAGAAGGATTTACCAATATTCTTCAATAACATAGGTTACAAAATAGGTTCTCTTACCTTGGTTGAAAGGCACAACCTAAAATAGTTAGGATCAGATCATATCCTTTTAAGGTGCTACCCACTCTTGTCAAAGCCTAAGTACTAAAGAGTCAAATAGATTGCTTCCCCAGATACAAAACCACATACATGATTATCTATCTACCTCTGATTGTCTTGTCAAATCCATGATGCTGCTCAGTCTTTGAAGGAGATTAAATTTGGGTACCAACACGCTTCTAGCGCCATTTCTGGGGAGTCAAATTTGTGTCTCTGGAACTGATTTTGTGTTACCAAGATTGATTTGTTAATCTATTCCCGGTTCATATCTGTTTGGCACGTTAACACGCTTCTGTCGCCATTTCCGGGGAACTAGTGGTTACAGATCACATTCAAGCCCTGGTAAAACACTTCTTGTGTGCTCCAAGTGTTGTGTGGAATTATTTTAGTTTTCACACCTAGTGCACTAGATTTCATTTGATAAATCTGGGTAAAGAAAACTCAGAATCTTTCCATTTCCAGTTTCTAGCATTGACAAACATTTTACAGATCATATTTAGTGCATTTGCACAACTAAGGTGGAAATCCTTAGTGGCGACTCCCTGTTGATCTTATTTTTAATGAGTACTAGTGTCTTAAAACTCTATCAAAGTCATATTTGTTACTAATATTTGTAAAGCTGGAAGGAAGAAGATCTTTCTTTGCTAGGGATCCTGCTAGGACATTGTTTCCAGAGCTAGGAAAAGCAAAATCAGAAGGAAGAAAATCCTGGAGAGTTGTGGGAGAATAATAGACAAGAAGAGGGATCTCCATTGATGAAAGTGATGGCATATCATTGAAGACTACCATTCAAGTGATTCTGAATCAGGTATCCTCTTTGTGGAATTGAATTCTCCAGCTGGAGAAGGGCCTTCATTTGATTTTGAAATTTTTCTTCACATTTTGCACCTATATTTTCAGAGGTTGATAGGGATTTCCAAGAGACAAGGCCTTTGGGGGATATCCATTTTGAAATTTATACTCCTGTCTTCCAAAGACCCTCTGCCCCTTATCAATTTGTCACCCCTCCAGGGTCACCTCCTCAAATCAATATGGCTCATCCCCCACCCAGACTTCCATTTTTTGTAAACATCTTTGGACCTATAAATTTTTTGGGGATGGCTGGTTATCCAAATGTAGTACCTCAAGATGTAAGGAACAAATTACCAAAGTTCCAAGGAAACAATGCTATAACTGGTGATCAACATTTAAATATTTTTATCAATATGATGGAAGATTTTGAGATTGAACATGAAGATGTATATATCAAGTTATTTATCCATACCTTGGAAGAAAATGCTAGGGATTGGTACAAAACTTTTCCAGATAACTCTATTGATTCTTGGATTGAGATGAACAATGCATTTAGATTGCAGTATGGTGATAGAACTGACCCTAGGTTTCTTCTATGAAAGAATTTGAAAACATCAAGAAGAATCCTAATGAGTCAGTACATGATTTCAACACAAGGTTCAATAATACCTTGAGAGGATTTCCTGTTAGGCTGAAGGCCTTGTGATGAGTCATGTTTGATCAAATATTCTGATGCATTTGATAAAAAGGATACATATTACTTAAGAGACAAGAACCCCACAAATTTTAGGCAAGCCTTCACCATGGTTATGCAAATAGAGAAAAACATCAAGGAAATTAGAAATCCTCCAAAGAGGGACGTTGTATAAAGCTGATTAACCCAGAATAACCTCAAACAAGTAAAGCTGCTGATTTGGAGGAGGTTGTGAAAACTTTGGCAGGGGCTATCAAATAAATTTCCTACAAACTATCCCAAGCTGAGAAAGGAATTGGGCAAAGCTCACAAGTTCAACACAAGCAAAAAATCCAAGACAGGTTTACAAATCACCAAAGATCTGATGAAAAAGGCAAAGGACTTGTTGGATTTGGAAATAGGTAGCCCTAAGGTAGGGAAAATTGAATGATGTTTGATCCTTTGGTTTCCAGAGCTGTTGTTGTGGACGAGACAGATATCATTTATTGGTGTGACAAATTTTCCATGCCTCATGATCCTTGTGAAGAAGATCATCAAGAAGAAGAAGAAGTTGATGATGATGTTTGCATGATGGGTTGTTCCAAAAGCTTACAATAAGCGGAAACTTCAACTGAGGTGATAAGTGCCTGAACTGCTACCACTTTTTGGGAATGCATTCATAGGGTACCTATTCTTCCTCCCTCTCATACTTTAGAAGTAGATACTGTACAAGATTTTGAATTACCCAATAATTATTTTAAATATTTAAGGGATTTAATGATAAAGACGTATGATGGAAGAATTCCATCTGACGAAGACATGAAGTTACTGATGAATGTCATCATTGCTCAAGAGGAATATAACATAAGAAGTAAGGCTATCAAAGGGACAGGGCCTCAAGCCAAGCCAAAATCTCCCTTACTTTCAAACATTCCCAAAGAGGCTCTTAAGAAATAGGAATATGCCAAAATCCATACAGTTCCAAACAAAAACCATATCCCTCCTCATGTCCAAGTTATCAAAAATCATGTACCACCTAATGAGTGTGTTATCTTTCCTTCCAATACTACCTTGCCAAGGAATGTCCCATATGACATAGCCTAGGTTTTAAGTCAAATCAAATTCCTTGTCCCAATTGTTGAGTTGCTTAGGATTCCTAAGCAAAATAAGAGAGCATTTGAATACTTGGGATTGCAAGAAGAGAAGACTGCCCTAGACAGAAATGTAAATGATTGTGGAGACTCCTCCAATCATTCCAAGAATTAGAAACACCACCAACATTGGAGGAACTAGGTGAGCCGCCTGAGGTCTATTTGGGGACATCCTTGGTGGACTCTCAGCTAAATGTGGATCCATTCTTCACCACTTTGATTATTAAGGATAGAAATGCGACACAACTAAATGTTTGACTCAGGGGCATCATGTAATTTCATGCCTCTGGAAGTCATGAACAAGCTGAATATCAAAGTGACAACATCATATGGGAAGTGCACTTAGGGTTCATTTTAAGAGACCTCTTGGAAATCGGAGGTGGAGAATACCTGGCGAATATCCCCGGAACCGGTTTCGTGGGAAGGTGAATTTTTTGGGGGTTGTATGAAATTTTTTTGCCTAATTGTCAAGTGTTGAAACAGAAGGCTGCAAACGCGCGACAGGAGATTTTGCTGTCGCGCGTCAAGAAAATGCAGTGACGCGCGTCAATAGACCTTAGTGACGCGCATCAACAACCTTGTTGACGCGCGTCACTGAGGTCTGTTGACGCGCGTCACTGAGGATGCTATTCAGACAGCATCCTCAGTGATGCGCGTCAACAGACCTCAGTGACGCGCGTCAACAAGGTTGTTGATGCACGTCACTAAGGTCTATTGACGCGCGTCACTGCATTTTATTGACGCGCGGCAGCAAAATCTCCTATCGCGCGTCTGTAGCCTCTGACCTCTACTTTCTCATCAAAAATGTCTGTGTCTGAGGTCTTTGTCACATGTCAACTCTACACTTGTCTCACGTCAACAACCCATTTCCTGTCACGCGTCCACTATCTGAATATACTGTCGCACGTCAACACTTCCCTTGTCACGTGTCAATACCTCCTCTGTCGCATGTCACCATCTGCCCATGTCACGCGTCAACACCTCCTCTATCACGCGTCCACCACTGCCCATGTCGTGCATCACCACTGCCCATGTCGCGCATCAACCACTGCCCATGTCACGCGTCACCACTGCCCATGTCGCGCGTCACCACTTCCCATGTTGCGCGTCAACACTTCCTCTGTCGCGCGTCAACACTTCCTCTGTCGCACGTCACCACAGCCCAAGTCGCGCGTCAACACTTCCTCTGTCACGCGTCAACACTTCCTCTGTCGCACCGTCAACACTGCCCAAGTCGCGCGTCAACACTTCCTCTATCGCGCGTCAGTACAGCTGTTGTCACGCGTCAACAATCACAGGCTAATAGTAATCTGAATCTCTGGTGCTTAAGGGTATGCAAGTTAAAATTTCATAGTATTGGTAATTTGTTCAGCTACTTGAGGTATACTACCCGGTGAATTAGCTAGGTTTTTTATAGGAGATGTTTTCAAATGAAGGCGAAGCCGACCCCCCATAAAAAATATACTATAATATTTTTAGGCGAACAGGACACCGACCCACTCCGAATAATTCACCTTTTCGGACACCGACCCACTCCGAATAATTCACCTTTTCAAAATAAAATGAAATTTTTGCCATATTACGAATATTCGTCACTAAAATTATCCCTGAGTGCACTGCCATGGATTCTATAGAAGTTGCGGTAGTGGGATGTGTGAAGGGTTAGGTGGTGCAGCTTCCAGCTTACCTAGGTAAAAATTTAAAACTTGATGTTTTCATCGTTTACTACCTAGCCAAGTGGGGCATGTTTACTGTCAAGAAAATGGGCTACTAGTGTTGGTGGGAGTTTCCAAATGGATATGTCCTATAACACCATTCCAATTGAAGGCAGCCTTCTTAGGTTGTATGGAGAAATGAAAATTTTGTATCTTATTGAGGATCCCAACAATGCATCCTATGAAGTATTGTACACAAATATTGATGCTAACAACTTTGTAGGATTTGTTGATTGAAAGGAGCACAAGATTGAAGAATATAGGTTTCTTGAGCAAGCAGGCTCTCATTGGACTCTATCATTTGATGGAGCTTGCTCCAAGTTTGGCAATGGTGCTGGTGTTGTTCTATCCTTCTCCTGGTCAGTAAAAAAAAATTCCTTCAAACTCAACTTTGAGTGCACCAACAACATTGCTGAGTATGAGGAACTATTTTTGGGTTTAAGAATTACTTGGAAATATGGTACAAGGATATCATTGTCAAAGTAGACTCAAAATTAATTGTAAAACAACTCAGAAAACTGTATACCACAAAGAATCAGCGCATGAAACAATATAAAAATGCACTTTGGGATCTTATTGAGATGTTTGATTCATTCAACATAGTGCATCATGATAGGAAATTCAATGAATTGGCAGACAAGATTGCAGTGTTGGGCTCTCGGTTTTACAATTTACAATGTCTTCATATTGTGTATATGATGTTGAGGTATTGACAAGACCTTTTTTCCTTAACAACATTAAACATTGGCAGGTTTTTGATGATGATGCTCAAATCAGAAGATTTCTACAGAACAAGGGAGAGTTTTCTTATCAATGAATTGATTTGGAGCCAATGGTATGTACAACAGAAGGAAAATAATTCTTGTTTGGAAAGGGCATCATCCAGCTAAAGACCAATACCATTCCTAGAGGGCTGGTTTCTATTGAGTCCAATTTTGATAATGTTGATCGTATTGTTAACAAATACATAGCAACCTCAAGGGATGCTGAGGAACATTGATCTGGGTACAAAAGGAGAAGCCAAGGAAAATTTGGTTAGGCAGTAATCTCAGTAAGGAGGAGAAGCAGTCATACATTAAATTATTGAAGAAATACAAGATTGCATGGCTTGGACCTATTCTGAACTAAAAGGATACAGAGAGAACCTCTTTAAACAAGAGATCCCCCTGGAATATAATGCAAAGACATTAAGGTAGAAATAGAGGCCCATCAATTCACTCTTATCCCTCAAAATGCAAGAGGAACTGGAGGGGATTATTCAGACCCACTAGGTATTCTTCTTGGGTTGTAAATCTAGTACCAGTAAGAAAGAAGAATGGTGATATCAGGTTATGTGTGGACTTCAAGAATCTAAACAGAACATCAATGAAGGATAATTATCCTTTACCAAATATGGAGAACATGTTATAGTTAGTGACTGGTTCTAAGTTTCTTTCCACCTTGGATGGATTCTCTGGTTATGACCAAGTTGTTGTGAAGGAATCAGAAAGGATCAAGACAGCCTTTACTACTACCTTAGGGAAACATATGTGTATGTCAGGATGCCCTTTGGTGTGAAGAATACTGGAGCCACCTTCCAAAGAGAAATGGATCGTTGCTTTTGCTGGTTACATCAATGAGTTTATTGATTTCTACCAAGATGATGTGACTATGTTTTCTAGAAAGAGAAGTGACCACTTGCTGCACTTGGAGAAGATGTTGATAAGATGTAGAGAATATGGCATCTCACTCAATCCAAAGAAGTGCCATTTTGGAGTGTAGAAGGCAAAGTTGCTTGGTCACATAGTGTCACAAGAAGGGGTGATGATTGATCAAGAAAGAGTAGAGGCCATTAGTAAGGTCCCAATCACAAGAACCAAGAAAGGAATTCAGTCCTTTTTTGGGAAAATAAACTTCTTTAGAAGATTCATATCAAACGTTGATGAGCTAACAATTCCAATCACTTCCATGTTGAAGAAAGACCAGGTCATCAAGTAGGGGGAGGCTTCCATCCAAGATTTTAATAGGATTAAAGATGCCCCTATTACAAGCACCTGTTCTAGTGGCCTCAGATTATAAGAAAACCCTTTCAACTATTCTCTTTTTCTTCAGAGAACACTATTGCTTCTGTCCTGCCTGCAGAAAGATGATGAAGGGGCTGAGAGGCTCAATTGCCTTCTTCAGTAAGGCATTACAAGGGACTGAGCTAAAGTACACTATTATGGAGAAGCAAGCATTTTCCTTAGTAAAAGAAACAAAGGTTTTCAGGCCTTATATTATAAGTTCTAAAAAAATTTCTTATGTTCCCCACACCATGGTGAAAGACATCTTGTTAGAGATGGAAGTTTCAAGAAAGAGGTGCAGGTGGGTGAACAAGTTGTAAGAGTATGACATGGATATCCAAACCACAAAGCTGGTGAGAATTTTGGACCTGGAAAAGCTTATGACTGAGAGAAATTTTCAAACTATTGAGGTAAATGAGGTAGAAGAAGAAAGGGCGGGTGTTTTTGAAAGGTTGATGAGTTCTGAGTGGTACAAGGATGTCACTTTTTATCTCAGACACTTATACTACCATGAGCACTTAAGTAAGAACCAGAAAAGGGCTCTTAAGTTGGCCTCCCAGAAATATGTCATTACTGATTATGGGTTGGCTTGGAAGAACCCAGAGGGAGTCCTCTTAAGGTGCATTACTGAAGAAGAAGCCCCCAAGATAATTGTTGATCTCCATGGAGGAGTTAGTGGAGGGAATTTGGTTGTAAGAGTAACAACACACAAGATTTTGAGGGCTGGTTATTGGTGGCCAATTCTCTTCAAGGATACAAATCTTTTCGTTAGAAGATGTGATATTTTTCAATGCTTCTCTAGAAGATTGAAAGCTTCAGGTTCCATTCATTTGCAGTCTATATCAATTGAAGCCCCATTCAGGAAATGGGGAATGGATTTCATTGGTGAGATTTCAGACCCTTCAATTGCTGGCCATAAGTGAATTCTTGTAGCCATTGATTACTTCACCAAGTGGGTGGAGGCAAACCCTACCAAGAGAGAAACACATCAAATTGTCATGTACTTTCTATTGAACCATATCATATACAGGTTTGGGGTATCGGTCAAGATTTTTGCTGACAATGCCATGAGATTTAGAGCTAAACCTTTGATGGCAATGTGCAAAGAATATGTTTTCAACTTGACATATGCCTCCAATTACAATCCCAAAGGAAATGGACAAGCTGAGTCCAATAATATTTATTTTTTGAAGATTATCAGAAGAACATTGGAGCAGAATAAGAGAAAGTGGGGTGAACATTTGAAGTTTTCTCTTTGGGCAGATAGGATCACTGTTAAGAGGGTCACTGGAAAGAGTCCATTTGAGTTAGTATATGGGAATCAAGACCTACTGCCCCTTCATATGAAACTATCTTCATATCAGTTCATTCAACAACTAGAGGATCAAGGGGTGAGTCCTTATGATGTTTGCATTAACTAGATTGTTGAGCTTGATGAAGATAGGAGGGCATCCCACCATAGGCATGTAAAGTTCAGAGAAAAACTGAAGAATTTATTTGACAAAAAGGTCACTCCCAAAGCTTTCAATGTTGGGGATCTTGTGCTGCTATGGGATAGTAGGCTTGAAGATAAGGGCAACCATGGCAAGTTTGACTCATTATGGATGGGCCCTTACTCCATTGATATCAGGATTGGTGAACATACCTTCTTCCTCAAGGATTTGTGTTAGGATATCAATATTATAGTGCTCCACTTTTGTACGTGTGTGAATAATAATTACATTGGTAATTATTATTATAGTGAATATTAGTGAGTTGGTTAGTCATATATATTGTTAGAATAACAATATATTATGAATGATTATTTGTTATACCCGTAGCTATTATCGGGTTTATTGTTCTACTCACTTCCTATTTTCTAGGAAGTTGTTTACCTACCTTTATGGCTATATAATAGCCACTTGTATCTGAATATGATACAGAAAATATAATATTGTTTTGTATTACATCCACTGTGCAATTCTGTACCAAATTCAATATTTGGTATCAGAGCAGTGTCTGATCCTCTGCATGATGGAAACTATATTAACTTTGGTTGCCCTGATTTATGAGGAGATCAATAAGTATAGAAGCTATTTGATTTAATTGTTGATAGTATAGAGTAAGCAAAACTAGTTTTAGCATGCAGTCTTGGTTGTACCAGCATTGCGTCCTATCGATTCTGTGCAGATTAGTTTCGTGGTGGTACAAGCTTCTTTGGCACCTTTGAATTCACTAGATTAGAGGTGGACTGGTAAGATCGAATTCAACAGAGGTGTTTTGCAATGGTAGATCATTGTATTCCACCCTCCAAAGATCTTTCCACGACTGAAATTCTCTCAGCTCGAACATGGCGTGAACGCATACTAGCACATATTTTATTTTTAATTGCATTGGGATCAACTCGGCATTACACTCGCCACATTGCAACAACTGACTCCCTGTGCTTGTGTTCCAGTCTCCCAATACCAGGCATACCACCATTTCTACCCTGGTCAAAATCTCCTTTGAAGTAGTGGAATATTGCATCGACAGTTTATTTGAGCGCAGCTGTTCGAATCAAAACCACGGTTTTCACGAGTTGCGTGCTGGAAAAACGTGAAGGAGAAGAAACGTGTTGTCTCACGCATCTATATCAAAGTGAAATTAGTGGATACGTGGCGTGATTTGTGCATGGAGTTGTGCTCTATGAAGGAATGTATACAAGCGCAAGTGTGTTGAGGATCAGTCAGACTTTGGTGTACGCGCTTCTGGATTTCTACGCAGACTTTACTTGATATACCAGTCACTGTCTAACACGTCCTAAGCCATGTCATTTGGGTGCCACGTGTCTGATGGATGTTCACCCTCTCAAATATGAAGCTCAGGATGGTCGACCGACATTGCCAGATTGGATTTGATTTGCATCGAATTTCATTACACACATTGCGTTCACATCTCTGATTTTCGTTGCCAATAGTTTTACAAACCAGCAAGCCATCTAACAACGAGGAGCACAAACTATTCATCTATCTATGCGTATGCAAGTATTGAGTCGGTTCAATTAATTCTTGTTTTGTTTTTTATTTAGATCTGTCATATAGACACTAGTGCTTTTTCGTTCATCATTAAGTAAGGAGTCCTTTTTATTTTTGTCCAAGTAAAAAAAAAAAACTAATTTCATTTTCCTATGCTGTGTAGTTTGTGTTTATGTTATCCACGTTTATCAAAACAATAATTGTCTTGTACACCATTGTCAGTTTGTCGTATTTTAAAAGAGTTAAGTGTCACTATTCTCGAAAAGTAATCTTTAATTTCTTTTCATTATCGTCTTCTATGTAATAGTCGTAAATTGGTCAAGTGTTAAAGTTTCCATTCTCATATATGTCATTGTCTAAATAATTGTGTTGTCAAAATCCAGTATCATTTTGTCAAATGTTGTTATTCAAAGTAGTCTCATCGTCAAAAGAGTCATTGTAAAATTTTGTAAAAATAAAACATCTTGTGGATGCATTTTTGGCGGTGACTGACGTCCTAATAAATTTTGTGGTTCACATTGCGGGGGGGAGACAAAATAAAGTTCAATGTGAAACCTGATGAGCTTCAAAGCCATAATCTACTGAGCTAGCAGCATGTTTTTGGAGGATGGAGGCAGGAGGACAGTCAGTGTCCTCGAGTTCGTCACTACCTCAGAGGCCGCAAACTACTTTAGTGACATCTTTGTGTCTTTTGTGATGAATAAGAACAGATGAGCATCCCTGTTCCTATGTGTAGTGCAGTGCTTGTGTGTCCCCCTTGATGATAATGATTTGTACCATTGATACTATTGCAGGAAGTGTTCTTGATCAGACTGATTTGATGGTTGATGTGAATAGGTTGAACGGTCCCTGGATGATGTAGTTCCCACAGTCAGTGTTGAGGATCGAGACCATGTGCAAGCTACGGAGTGGCATGCTGCTTGGTTGAAGATGGTGTTTTTCCCCGTGTTCGCACTAAGGGGGGGAATGTTAGGATATCAATATTATAGTGCTCCACTTTTGTACGTGTGTGAATAATAATTACATTGGTAATTATTATTATAGTGAATATTAGTGAGTTGGTTAGTCATATATATTGTTAGAATAACAATATATTATGAATGATTATTTGTTATACCCGTAGCTATTATCGGGTTTATTGTTCTACCCACTTCCTATTTTCTAGGAAGTTGTTTACCTACCTTTATGGCTATATAATAGCCACTTGTATCCGAATATGATACAGAAAATATAATATTGTTTTGTATTACACATCCACTGTGCAATTCTGTACCAAATTCAATAATTTGGATGGTGAATTTCTTGAGTTTCATGTTAATGGCAGACATTTGAAGCATTTCTTGGATCGATTCCCCCGAATCAAAGTAAAAATATTGTGTACAGTATATAGTTTGTTGTTTGTTTCCTATCTTTTGTGTTTTTGCTTGTTCTGATCCTTGGTGACTTGTTTTTGCTGGTTTATTTGTTTCATTTTTTGGGAGATGGCTCTATTTCTCTACTCTGCAAGCTAACTCCATTGCCCAATGGTTTTTTTTGGAACTTGGTCTACCTTTATTCTTGTGGCACTCACAGGGAGTGCCCATCCCTGAGTCATAGCTGATGTTGGTTCTTATTTTGACCTCTCACCATTTTGCCCTAATTTTCCTCTGATCTGCATGTTGTGAAACATTTTATTTCTCGATGTGGATGCTTTGAAATTTTTTACCTCCATTTTAATGCCTCGAGTTTTTTGTAGAATCCATTGTCATGTCCCTCCTCGAAGAAGTCTCTGAGTTTGCCCTGTTTTTGCCCCAATTTCTTCAAAATATGCGGGATTTACCGTTTTTCCTATTTTTCCTCAACCATGGAAGCTTGAGAATGATCAATATATATTTGTGTGCATTTGAAAATCCAAATCCATGGTTGAAAGATGCTTAGAACCATGATCCACATGGTTTTGTTTCAAAAAAAATTCATCCTGAGCGAAAAATCAGGTTCTGGGCATGAGTGGTGAATTTATGTGTTTTTGACAGTCTATCAGGTGTCTTTTTCCTGTTAAAGTTATTCCTCAGCATTCTGAAGTCACATAGCTTCCTTTGGTTGGTCAGGGGATGGCAGGAAAATGCTTTAACTTATCAATTATTGCTTTTTTGGAAAAAAGGAATATTTGGTCCCGTAGCTAGGCTCAAATCTGATTGGTTCTTTTGGTGCTTGCGTGGCTTCTTCCAATTGGATGGGGCACGTTGGGTTTGATTTTTGAACTTGTTCTTTTTGGCTACTTTGGCAAAAATTTTGAACCCACCCTATGGCCTCGCCAGGATTTGATTAAAGAAAAATCTAAGTGGCAGGGAAAAGTTCTTACCTTGACCCCACAGATGCGAGCCTTCGGAGGCAAATTGAATGTTTTTCCTTCTTGGTGGAATGGAGTAAAACTATAAAATGGAAGTGCACCCTTGCCAAATCATTTTTGAAACCTTAAGGGTTTTGAAGAAGCACCAAAAGGACACTTGGAGGCCTCCGCTCACTTTGCATTTTGCTTGGACTTTTCAATGGCCAAAGGAGATTGCCTTGGATCCTGAAACTTGGTGCCTTCCACTGAGCTTCGAGCCTTCAAACAAATTTTTCCAGGGCAGGACACATGGCGAGCCCACGCTCTTTCAAGATATCAATTTTTGGGGACCATCTCAAGGTGTGCCATAGTGACACGTGGTGGATTGAAAATTTAAAGGATGGGGAGCCAGACCATTGTGGGTAACTTGAATTATTTACCCCTAAGGTTCAAAAGATTAAAACATCAAAATGGCCCGCAAGCTCGATAAAGGAAAGGTCAAAGCTTACTCCAGTCAACGCCAGAGGTGCGGGCCTTCAGAGGAAATTTGAATTTTTTTCCCTTTGTGGGAAAAGGAGTTAAAAGTATAAAAGGGAGCGTGGTTCTACTGGGACCCACATTGGAAAATTAAAGCGGAAGGGTGGAGCTATGGGGGAAACTTGGAAAATTTTCCTTTTTTGAAAAAGAGGGTCGAATGGCAGAATTTATTCATGGTTCCTTTGGGACCCACCTTGGGACACATGTCATAATAATTTCTCAAGGACGCAGGTGCGGAACAAAATGTGAAAATTTTCTATTTTTCCAAAAGTTGTAAAAATTCAGAGGGAATCCCCGGGTCTATTTTTAAGATTTGAATCTTCCACGTGGACGACCCAAATTCAAAGTGAAGATCAATGAAAACTGTGAGTCTGAAGCTGATTTTCCCCCCATTTTATTGAAACATGCTTGGAAGTGTGAGTCTTCATGATTTCTTGGTATTTCCTACACGCCAGGTAGAGAGGGGAGTTAATGTTGATATCTGAGTTTGGTGGGGAGTTCTAGAAGATTTCTTTCGCCATTAAAATGGTCTGACTATCGAGCTCGATCGGATTTTCCATTTTTATTCTCTCGAGCATGAAAGGAGCTAGATTTGACAGATTAGGGGTGGAAGTGGTTGGCAAATTGTAGAAAGAGTGATCTATCAGAGGAAGGATTTGAATGTGGGAGATATTTGAAGAGATTTGTGCCCTTGAGCACCCGGTGACTTTTTACAGATATGATTCCGGGAATCATGATCGTGATCATGGCGTGCACTGGTAGCACTCAATGTTTGGATTTTTGGGAGGAAAAGGGGCTCTGTTGTAAATGTTATAAATGGCACAAATTTATCATGTAAATGGTTGGAGTGTGAGGGTTCAGGAGTGATTTTTCTAATAGAAAGCTCGATAGAGCCCATCCTTTTTTGAGAAGTTGTTTGAGAAGCATGTATATCTCTTTTGTATCAAATCTGATCATGTCAAGGTGGTTGCAAGTGTACAACCATTGACAAGCTCTGAGATTGTTCTAGAAACTTTCCCCTGGTGATATTTTAATCAAATTTGAGTTATTTTGTGTTGTCTTGAGAAAAATTTGTCTGTTTCATCTCTGAATGTATGTAGATAGTTTTTCTTATTTCTTTTGCAACCTTGTATTAAAATTTGATTCAATCACATAGGTCTCAATCCTTGTGATAGTTTAGTGGCATATGCAATGTCATTTCTTAGGAGAGCTTTCATTTGGAAGTGAAATAAATGATTTAAAATCACTTTTCTTTCATCTATTTGACAGAGAGTATCTGTAAGCCTCTAGGTGTACCTTAGGCGTGATTTGGCTTAGATCTTGATGCTTTGTTGGGTTCTCTAACTCGAACCTTCGTGATGGAATCTCGTAGGTTTTTTGAAAAAGTGCTAATATGGGCCTCCATTGAAGCACATATTCTGGTTAAAGAAAAATTTTATCCGTTCTGTGGAATTCTGTTGGTCTAACCTTCCATTTTGTAAGATTTCTCAAGGATCTAGTGAATCAAGTTCATCCTGCCTCACCTCCCACCAATTTTTTTAATCTAAAAACAACTAATCCTACCCGTACTACCCCTGTTTATCCTATGTGTGCACAAATGCATAATTTCCATTACCAAAACATGTAGAAACAATCAAGGTCCCAAATGTCTTTAGTAACCTTTGCCTGGTTGTGAAAATATCTCCATGATCTGGAAGTGACAACTTGTGAGAGTCAGATTTGGTGTGTTGATCATATTTTCCCAAGCTCTTCTCTATAAAATTTATGCAAAAGAAGAATTTACCATTATTCTTCAATAACAGAGGTTACAAAATAGGTTCTCTTACCTTGGTTGAAAGGCACAACCTAAAATAGTTAGGATCAGATCACATCCTTTTAAGGTGCTACCCAATCCTATCAAAGCCTAAGTGCTAAAGAGTCAAATAGATTGCCTCTACATTTTACTTTTGGAGTGGCACAAGGCTGATACGTGGCTCCCTCTGTGACCTATTTGGTTCCCTTTTGATTTTGGCTAAGTCCTTTACTCACTGGATTCATACATCTTGACCGGGGACACGTGGCAGCCTGACACTTATCTGAAAACCCTTCCCTTTATTCGGCCCTTGAGTTAGCACCATGATGACACCTAGCACCCTCCGCTGGTCTATCTCAGTGTTTTGACTATTCAACCCAGCCCTATCCCCTTTTGAAAATGGGACACGTGGAGGCTCCGCACTCACTTAGAAACCTGCTTAGGATTTTCCCCTGAAGAAGCGTCAGATCGACAAGTGGACCCCTCTGCAGACTCTTTAGACTTTTCAATGGCCCCTCTTACCTTTTCAGACCTTGGGCTACGTGGCAAGCTGGCACTAATTTGAGATTTTCTTTTGGACTGTGCCTTTCAAATGGCATCGTGTTGACACTTGACACCTTCCACCTACATTCATTACTTAGCCATTTCGGACCCATCTTCATTTTGACTTCTATTGACCATTGGGTACATGGAGGGTTGGCACAAGTTTGAGTCTTTGCTGTTAGATTTACCTTTGGAGACATGCAAAGCTGACATGTGGTTGTCTCCACCAGCACTTCTATACTTAGCCTTTTTTAAGGCCCGCCATGTCCGCCTTTGAATCTTAGCTTTGACTCTGCCTCCATTTCAGTCTTGGGACATGTGGGGATCTTACGTTTGTTAGAGCTTCCCCTTTTTTGGTCCAACCTTAGAGATGCGTTGCTTGTTCACTTGGCAACGTCCACTGCCTCTTCCATACTCAGCCGGTTTTTGGACCTGTTCTGAACCATTTTGAGTCCAAAGACTTTGAAAATTTTCCATTTCTTATCTTTCTTGCTCTTGTCTTCTCTATGACACTGCTCTTTCTTCTCTGACCCTGCTAATCCATTTCTGAGCCCACATGAAACCTATTAAATATATTTAAGATACAGATTCACTCGACAGAGCTGTTTCATATCTTTCCTTTTGCATAGGGTCATTTATTCATTCACAGGCCCCGTCACTGCATTGTTGAGTCCCTTTATGACCTGTTTGTAAGATTTGAACGTGCTTTCTTTGGCTCTTTCTGTGCATGGTCGTGGCTGATCCAATACTTTTCCCAGGTGGAAAAGTATGGATAACAATTTGGCGACTCACAAGGGTATCTACCTGCTAGATGAAAAGACCAATTACCTTGTCATATACATTGGGAATGGAGTCAAGAATGATCATCTGTCACTAATCCTGCCTCTGATTCATGAGCCTGACTGTTTACACTCTTAATTTTCATAAGAAATCTCGAAACGGTGGTTTCTAAGAGTAGAAAATTGCTCCAACCCGAGGCTTTCATTTGTCCCTGGGTGGAGTGTTTCGAAGACGACCTTCTTAGTTGCTCTACATTTTTTTTCTTTTGAAGGTAGCAGCTATTCTACATAACTATGAGTCTTCTGCCATGAATACTTAATAGCCAAGCCTTGGTCTATCTCGAGAATGGAGAATGGAATGTGCAAGAGCAACAAAACAACACTACAACTATGTACAAAATATGAAATCATATATGTTCCAAGTAGAACATGTAGAGCATGCAAAGCACTTAGGAAAAAAGCAACCTAAAATACAACAAGACAATGTGTACAAGCACTTAGAGGAATGAGAAACTAAAGTAGTATGTACCAGGTGAGAACTTTCCTTCTAGTAGCAATGTTTAAGATAGATTCCATTCACTGGAATTTACAACTCTTCACTATCTAATGTAGACAATTAGAAAACATTGTTACTTTTACATTTTGTGACCATGTAAGGGCCACTCAAAATGGCATCAAACTTGGAATGCCTTCCTGGTTTTGCCCATTCTGCATCCCATTTCAATACTAGATCTCCTTCCTGGAAGGTCCCTTTTCTTTCCTTCTTGTCAAATCATCTCTTGATTGAGGCGTGATCCTTCTCTATTATTTAACGTGCATGCTCTCTGGTTTCTTCCAATTCCATCTTCTACATACCTGGCCTCCATTGGTTCAAACTCAGATATCTCCAGCTACTTTATGAGTTCCAATGCTGGCAACTCAAGTGATATAGGTAACACTGCCTCTTTCCCATAGACAAGTTTGAATGGAGAGCTGCCTGTAGGCCTTTTGGGTGTTGTCCTATCAGTCCATAAGGCTGATTTGGGTTTCGTGTTCCAAGTTATCTGATTTTCATCCAAATTTCTTCTGACAATCTTTAGTAGGTTCTTGTTTGTGGACTCAGCTTGGCCATTACCTTGAGGTTAATAATTTGATGAAGTGCTCAAGTAAATACCGTTCTTAACAACTCATTATGTGACTTTGGAACCTATGAATTCCAATGCATTGTCTGATATAATGGTGGCTGGCACTCCAAATATGGTCACTATCCCTTCATAGAAATCTAGTATGCTAGACTCATTAGCTTCTTTGAGTGCCACTGCCTCAGTCCATTTGGTGAAATAGTCTGTTGATGTCAAAATCCATTTGTGGCCTTGGTTCAAATTTGGATTGATGACTCCAATGAAATCGAATCCCCATTGCATGAATGGTTGGTCAACTGAAATTGGGTGTAATGGAAGTGTTGCTAGCCTTTCTTTGCCTTTGAAGAATGCATAGTTCTTGCACTTTTTTATCCATGTATAGCAGTCACTAAATACCCTGGGCCAATAATAACCGCTTTCATGATCTTGAGTGCTATTACCCATGGAGCAAAATTGCCTCCAACTGCTTCATCATGGAACTCTTGTAACACTCTCTCAATCTAATCTGTCCCAATGCATCTTAACAGAACGCCATTGATATCTCTTTTGAATAAGACACCATCAATAAGAACATACAGGATGGCTTGCAGTTTGAAATGTCTCCTTTTTATTTTACTCATTTCATGAGGCATAGGCCTGTTTGTAGGAAATGTATAATATTCTGAGTCCAACAAGGAGTGGGCACATCATCATTTTCTTTCTCTTGACTATATTGCAGGACAAAAACAACTTCCTTTTTAGTGTTTTCCTTATCTTGTTGACTTGAGGCCAGTTGTTCACACAATCCCTTCCCAAAGACCAACTTAGTAACTTTGATCTCAATTTCATACTCCATGACACGAGTGATCCATCCTGCACATTTTCCATTTAGATCCTTGTTGAGAAGGAGGTATTTAACTCCTGCATGGGAGACTAACAGTTGGATTTTATTGTTTGAAACCAGATATTTAAACTTATTTAACCCTTTGATCACCGCAAGGGCATGCTTTTCGATGAAGGAGTATCTCACTTCATAATCTTCTAGACCCTGACAGAAGAAAGTGATTGGCTGCTCTATACCTTATTTATTCTGCTGTACTAAGATTGCAGAAATTGTGTCACTGCCACCAAAAGCATATAGTATGAAGTCTTTAGAGAAATCTAGATTCACGAGAGTTGGGGCTTGTGATATATCTTCTTTGATGGCCTCAAAGCTTTCTCTTCCTTTAGCTATCCACTTAAATGCCAAGTTCTTCTTCAACATCAACATTATTGACTTAACAAGGGCATCAAAGTTTGGTACAAACCTATGGACAAAATTGATCTTTCCTAATAAGCTTTGAAGATATTTCTTATGGCTTGGTAATGGCAATGCTCTTATTGCTTCAACCCATTCTGGGTCAATTGCCAAACCTTCATTTGACACAATATGGCCTAGAAGCCTGCCCTTATGGGCCAAGAATATGCATTTTTTAGGGTTCAATGATACCCCAAATCTCCTACACCTTTGAAACACCTATCTTAGGTGAAAAAGGTGATCTGCTACATTTTTGGAGAACACAGTAATGTCATCTAGATAGATCAGCACTATTTTGTTGATCAACCCTTTGAATGCCATATCCATTGCTCTTTGGAAAGTGGATCTAGCATTAGATAATCCAAATGGCATTTTTCTATAAGCATAGGTTCCCCATTTGGTGGTGAAGGCTGTTTTGAACTGATCATCTTCTTTCACCATTATCTGGTTGTACCATGAATAGCCATCTAGGAGAGAGAATCTCTCTGATCCAGACACCACTTACTAGATCTACTCCATTGAAGGGAGTGGGTAGTGGTCCTTAAGTGATGCTCTATTTAAGTCTCGAAAGCCTACACACAACCTAATATCTCCATTATTTTTCTTGACTGGGACCATGTTTGCAACCTAGCTTGAGTGTTTGATTAGAAATAAAATACTTACCTCTATCAACTTGTTTAGCTCTTTCTTCATCAGAGGTTCAATGTGTGGATTGATTGGTCTCTATTTTTGCTTGATGGGCTTAGCTTCTGGATCTAATTCAATTGTATGTTGTGCTAGATTTAGATTGAAACCTCTTAGGTCTTCATAGCTCCAAGAAAATACATCTTGGAAACTCTTGGCAAAGCTACATGAATTCATACCTTTCTTGCTCAGTGGCCACTTTACCAATTTGAAGTGTTTTGCCTTCTCTAACTAGAATTGACTCTGAATCTTCCCCTTTGATCTGTATGTTAGCTTTCTCTTTTGGAAACTGATCATTAGTATTGAAGATAGAATCCAATGTCACCAAACCTTTGGGAAGCTTGTTTGTACGTAGCTGCAATAGTTGATCTCCATATTGCTGCTCCATTTTTTCTTGATTCCTAGCTGAGAATTCAGCTTCCTCTTACAAGAAATTGATGATATGTTGATCATTCTCAAACACCTACCAACATGTATTATTATCTTGCACTGCTGGCCTCAAAATCACATGGATATGTGGTTGTCCTTTGTCTCTCTTGATGTTGTCAACCACATCAAATGTTGCTCCAACTGCTGCAAGCCTATCAATAACTTCATTCTTCTTTCTGGGTATGGACATAATGTTGAAGGCTTCGAAATCATCAATGAGATCACATACCCTAATCTTGTAGCTTTGAGCAGGTCATTCTTGACAACATTAATTCCTCTGAATTGATTGGAAACTAATCCACTATCACCAAAAACTACAAATTCTTGATTCCTTGTTTCCTTGCCCAATGAAGACCATAGACCAAAGTCTCATATTCAGTAGTGTTATTTGAGCATGCAAACTAAAATCTAAAGGCTAAATAATATTTCATACCTTTGGGAGACACAATCATATCTCTTCCTTTGGATCCTTGTCTACTCCTCGAGCCATCAAAGAACAACTACCATACTTCATTGTCATCTTTGTATTTAGGCTAAATGATGTCAGGAAGAGGATGATTCTCTTCATGTAGACAGTAGAATCCTGGCTTAGATTCTTCCATCTCCTTATATGGGTCAAAAGCATGTATTTTGTTTTCCCATTAGTTGAGAGTCAAATCTAGGATACACACCACCTTGGTATCTTCTTCACAAGTGTTTAGGAGGTCTTCTTGATCAAAAGTTGAACAATTGGCATTGATTGGGATAGGCACGTAAGAATCAATATAATAATTGGAAATGGGCTCAGATCTGATTGTGGCCTTGGCTCCATACCTTGTTCTAAAAATCATATGTGACCAATCAATAGAAAAATAATATCTAATTTTGGTAGTGAAGTCTCTGGACAAACACAATGAAAAATGTGGTGGAAATTCTATGATGGACACATTTTACAAGACAATCACATTGGGGCAGACATGTAGGGTGAGGCTTGGATCTTTGATGATTCCCACAGTGGTCATTGTTGTCCCATCTAATTAGACTACTCCTCTAGAGATGACTTCATATTAGAGACCCAATTAATCAGCTATTTGTTTGGGCATCACAGAACTACTAGCCCTAGAATCAATCATACAATTGTGCACTAATTTATCTCCAATAATTAATGAGACATAGAATGGAGGGGGCCTCAAGTTCTTACCTTGTTGTTCTCCTTGGTTATTCTTAGGTTGAACTACATTGGCGAGCACTCTCTCTTGCTGATTAGGGGGTTGATTTGAACTTGACCAATTCTGCATGGTAGTCTGTAATAGATCCCTCTACCCTAGAATGGCCAATGACTCTCATAGTGAAATTTTCACACTTTTCCTCTTCATTTTCTCAATAATATTGAATGAGCTATCTTTTTTCTATCCCTTCCCAGACACATTCTTTTCTTGCACATGGGTTGTTACAACTAATGCCTGACTAGAATTTGGAAGGTGGCTTGGATTGGTTCTGCATGTTGGGAGTTTAACTTGGAACACTAGAACCTTGTGGAGTGATGGAAGGTTGAGGGTTACCTGAGTTTAGTGGTTGGTCCTCTCCAATAATTCTCTTTTGGACCATGTATTGACAACCACATTTTAAGGAGGGAACTGATTCATCCCACATAAGTCTTTAGCTTGGCAATTTACAAGCATGGTCTCTCCTGGAGGTTCACCTTGTTGAGCTCCTTGCTACTGATCTCCTTCCTGACTAGGCTCTTTTGACACCATACTAGTTTGAACCGTTAGAGCTTGATTTAGAACACCATTAAAACACATGGATTGGTTATGTGGCTGACTGCATGGAAAAAACCAATCATATTCCTGTGCCATATTGTTATATGCAGGGACCAATGCCTTTGATGTTGAGGCTGTATTTGGATCATAATACCTAAAAGGTATGGCAACTTGAGGCTGTACTTGATTTTGATTCTAATTTGCAGTCTGAGGTGGTGGCATATTATGTTGGTATTGGGGTCTATTTTGATATTGAGCCTAAGACTGATATGGCCTGGAGCTCGGTGCCTACTATCTCTTGATGGTCACTAGTTCATTTCCTAGGTTTTGCAGTTACTTCATCACTTCATGAATATCTTTAGAGGTGTTGGATGATGAAGTGGAAGCTTCAACTGAGCTTTGACTCTTGGGGGTTGGTATAGGATCTAGTGTAGGTGTTTGGTTAGTATCTGGGCTTCCTAACTCAGGGTATAGAGGCATAGATGGCCTAGGAGATATTTTTCTGGCCTGAATCAAATGGTTCTTAGCCCCTATGGAAAGGTTATAGGTTGTTGGAAGTGTAGTGCTTCCCATTGACTGAATCATCAGAATTTAAAGCCCTAAGAAAGTATAGGAAAGCACCTTCATTTGTGGGCTTTACTACTGTTGGAATCCTATCCCAAGTTCACTGGAATATGAGGTTAAAGTCATTCAACTATTCGTTTGGGGCTCTCTTGATTGTTGTTAGTTGCTCTAACAAAGACAAATTGTCACCCTTTCTCTCCAAACTTGGTCATGAAGAGCTGGTGCATAGCTGATTCCAATTTTGAATAGAGCCTACCTGCAAGACTCCTGAACCATTGTGAAGCCTTCCCTTTGAGTGAAGAGGTGAGTAGTTTGACTGATATGTCCATTTCATGAATCTCATGGATTGTGTAGATATTTGCAATATTAAGGATGTGATCACCCGGAGAAGTTTGGTTCTCCCCAGTGAAATATGGGACACTCTTTAATGTTGCAATAGGAACTGGATTTTTTGCATTCAAGGAAAGTGGAATACTACTAGTGAAGTTAACATAAGGATTTGGCTGAGCCATTCTGATTGCCCTGAGCACTTCTCTTAATTGAATGAATGGTATGCCGGGAGGAGGTGTTGATAAAGCTCTGCTTGGTGGGGATAAAGACCTATGGACTCTTCTTCTTCTTCTCCCTCTATCTGGGGATAATTCTAAATAGAAAAATAGTCCCTCTTCTATGGTTCTTGACCATGTTTGTATTCTTCTCATGAACTTACTTGGACTGCTGAAACTAGTAGATTTGTTTCTTTTGGAGTCGCTCAGATGTATAATTTTAAATCTTCTTAAAAGTCTAGAATCACAACAAGTACATCAATAATCTTATTGTAGTAAAGATGGAGACTTCTCAGTCCCATCAGGCAGTGCCAAAACTATTAGTGCAGAATCACAACACCCCCAACTAAGCTCTAAAAGATTTACTTTTCTAAGGCAGGCTCATTTGGTGTGATTGCATAACATTGAAATTTCCCCAAGGTTTAGGACCTTGCAAAAATGGGAAATCTCTCTAGATTGAAGGTTGGTTCCTTATTCCTCTGTTCAGGTGCATACATGAGAAATTTGCAAAGGATCTATTTCTTATAACATAGTCTAAGTTTTGCCAAGGGGATAGGGATAAAGGAATACAGGAAATAAGAAATAACTAAACTACCTGGTGATGCACTAAAGGAATGATGAACACTTAGTTTACCTTTGACACGAACCAATAAAATGCATATAATAAACAAGCACATATAGCTAGATCTATAATGAGAGACTAGATAGAAGCAAAAGAAACAAGAAGTATCTAAAATAGATCACAAACGTATTTTATTGCTCTATAGATTGATACAGTTCATTACATAATAGATGAAAGGAAAAAACATATTACAATTTTAATGGAAGGCTCTGAACCCCACATGAATTCCTTTGCTAGAAGGAGAAGGGGATCCTGCAAAAAACAAAAGAATATCCAACCCTTTTTAATGAAGTCACTGCCCCTAAATTTATAGATTTGATTCGGAGAGAAGAAAGAGAAGAGAGAGAGAAGCGGGAAAAAACGTAGGGTCGAATCTCAACCACCATTGCCATTAATGTCTCCTTGCTAAAAATCCACCCCTTGAATCTATCCTTGATTACAACAATCATCCCTAGTTTGGTGCCTTGAAGGAAGAAGGAAACGATGGAAATAGATCAAATCTGATTTGGTTGTTGAGACTGATGATCCTGCATTGAAATCTTGAATACTTTTCTACATTTTACTTCCACCTTACCTCCCAAAAATTAAAGTTTTAGACTCCCATGGAATAAAAGAGATCGATATCTTTCCAATGGTGTTAGATTTACAATATTTCAATCCCTGGGTTGAAAGATATGCCCTTTTGAAGTTTGAATTGATTCCGTACAAATGGGTAGGAAAACAATTTGAAAAATGGGTCCTCCTTTTGGATTGGGACATGTGACGGCTAGATGAGAACAAAATTTGGGTCCACGGGTCCACAATTCACCTTTTATCCTTTTACATCAAAAAATCAAAACAAAAAAAAATTCCCGCAGCCCCAAAGCTACGTATGGTTATGTGGTTCCTTTTGGTTGGATGAGAAATGCTCTCTCATTTTTACCTTTATGCCTTTTGGGTGAAAGGAAAATTTTCACATTTTCCCTTGACTCCCTGCCTTGGCTTTTACTCGGGTCTAAATGCCTGATACTTGTTTCCTTAGGCGGAGTTGCGGGCCATTTTGTAACTTTTACTCCCTTTTGAGGTAACATCAGGGGTGACAAATCACACTTTTTCTCTAACTTCCCGCTTTCCCTCAGGACACATGTCATCTGGCGCTCACTCGGGAACCTTTTCTCCATTTTACCCTTGAAACAATGCCCTTAAGACACTTGGCAGCCTTCACCAGCTTGTTTATGCACTGACTATTCAACTAACCTTGCCCCCCTTTGAGGTACACGTGGAGGCATTGTGCTTGTTTGCAAACCCGACCCAAAGTTGCCTTTGGAGGAGCATTGAGTTGACACTTGTCAGCCTCCACTATTCTAGAATTTTTAATGGCCCCTCTTACCTTTTTAGACCTTGGGCTATGTGGCGAGCTAGCACTCGTTTGAGATTTTCTTTTGGACTGTGCCTTTGAAATGGCTCCATGTTGACACTTGGATACTTCCGCCTGCATTCATTACTTAGCCATTTCGGACCCGTCCTCTTTTTGACCTTTATTTGCCATTGGGTACGTGGAGGGCTAGCACAAGTTTGAGTCTCTGCTTTTGGATTTACCTTTGGAGATGCACAGAGCTGAAATGTGGCTGTCTCCACCAGCACTTCTATACTTAGCCTTTTTTGAGGCCCACCTTGTCTTCCTTTGACTCTTAGCTTTGAATCTACCTCCGTTTTGGGCTTGGGACACGTGGGGACCTGGTGCTTGTTCGAGCTTCCCCTAT
Organism: Taxus chinensis; assembly: GCA_019776745.2. NCBI lineage: Eukaryota > Viridiplantae > Streptophyta > Pinopsida > Cupressales > Taxaceae > Taxus > Taxus chinensis. The sequence continues at coordinate 156,728,039 of CM034149.1, forward strand.
TTTTAGCCCAACCTTAGAGATGCGTCACTTGGACACTTGGTAGTGTTCGCTGCCTCTTCTATACTTAGCCAGTTTTTTGGACTTGTTCTGAACCATTGTGAGTCTGAAGACTTCAAAACTTCACCATTTGTTCTATTTCTTGCTCCTATATTCTCTATGACACTGCTCTTCCTTCTCTGACCTTGCTATTCCATTTCTGAGCCCACATGAAACCTGTTAAATAGATTTAAGACACAGATTCACTCGACAGAGTTATTTTATCTCTTTCCTTTTATATTGGGTCATTTATTCTTTTGCAGGCCCCACCACTCCGTTGTTGAGTCCCTCTGCAACCTATTTGCAAGGTTTGAATGTGCTTTCTCTGGTTCTTTCTATGTGGGGTCATGGCTGATCCAAAACTTTTCCTGGGGGTGAATTATGGATAACAGGAATCACGACTTCTGAGCATAGGGAAAGCCAATTTGCCACTACATTACAAGGGCGTGCACACAACTTGTACAGAAAGTTTGACCCTGATCAGACTTGCATATGTTATACAACTTTAAAGGATGCATTCCTTAAAGAGTTTCATATCCCTGAGTTTGAGTAGAAGAGTATAAGTGCGCTCAAAGATATTAAGGCACTACTGAAAGTGTTAGAGAGTATGATGCACAGTTTAAAATGTTGTTATCAAAAATTTCTTATGACATACACTCAAGACAACATGCACAATGGTTCATTGGGGGCTTGATTACCCCTTTTAGGAGGGCATTATCACATAAGACATACACTGATCCACGTGAAGCACTTGAAGCAACCTTGCATGTTGAGGTAGTTGGGATCATAGATACCGAGGTGAGCCCATTTTTAGAAGCACAAATAGCAGCAATGACAAAACAATTAGAGAAACTATCAGCAAATTCAACACAAGAGACACACATAGGGATTTGGTGCACAAATTGTGAGGTAGAAGGTTATACAAAGGATAGTTGTCCTCACAAAACAGTATGCTCATTGCTGATGGATTGTGAAATATCTCACTTAAACCATGATGCTAGCCTCTGCCCATTATTACAATGCGTGATAAGGAAGAATGTTTCAAGCTATTGTAAAATCTACAGGTCCATGACTCATGACACTGAGGATTGCTGACTGATTGGACATATCCATGATGCTATAGATATTGGTGTATGGCAGATAAGATTTTCAGATAACTCTAAAGGCAATATTGAGCATCAGGACTAGGAGCACAATCAGGCATGCTATGATCAGAATGAAGGGCATTTTGAAGGCATTCGTGGCAGAGGTCGAGGATACCATAGTGGATTCAGAGGATGAGGCCATGGTGGTGGAAGGAGTGAGTTTCCTCACGGAACATGTTATACATACATATCTCCTTACCACTATAGGCATGAATTTCCTCAGAATATTACATGTTCTTTCTGTGGAAAGAACCATAGCTATGAAGAGTGCCCAGACTTATATGAGCATCTGAGTAAGAAACATAAACAAGAAAAATTTTATAGGGATGGTTAGGATACAACACGCTGTTGACAATCAATGGATGCCCAAGATGGAAGCAGAATCCGAGGTAATACAAGTTAATATCATGACCCATGCTAAGGCAACACATGTTAGAGAAGCATTATAGCAGAAACCTACCATCACTAAAGATGAGGTTTATCAGGACACCATGGAAGTTTTAGGGAATATTCACGGTGAGATACAATACTTAAAGGAGCAGAAGGAAGCATTAGAGATGGTCCAAACTGATATAGATGACTTAAGAAAAGTGTGCAAAATGTTGCAGAAGGAGAACATCATTCCACTGTTAGGGAATTTTAAAAAAGGAAACACTCTACGTGCAAGTACTGAGATTGGATGGTAGATCCTACATACAAATCTCCCTCCTCATAGCCTAGATTATGACAAGGAAATCACTTTGAATGCGTTTGTGGATGGGTGGCTGTTGAGTAATATACTGATTGATACAGGTGCAAAATTCAATGTTCTTACCTTGGATGCATGGGTACAAATGGGAAGAACCCCATTGCAGCCATCCTCTAATGTATTATTCATGGCTAATTAGACTAAGGCCACTCCCATAGGAGTTTTGAAAGATGCATCCATTACCATACAAGGAGCCAAGTTCACTGGAGACTTTGAATTTTTAGTGCTGACAGAGTTAGATAGCTTCCCAACTCTATTGGGGCATCCTTGGTGCTATGCAAACAATACTGATCTTTGGTTCAACAAGGGCTATATCAATTTTGAAAATAAAAAGGAAAGAGTTATTATTCCTTTAACAGATGGAAAGTCCGTGCCCTATTTTGAGCCCTTAAGTGAAGAAGATCTGAATAGGATTTATATACGTGCCATCCAAGATCCAAAGATGAATGAACCAACCAAAGAAGGACTAATTCAGTGGGAGGACACATAGTTTATTTGTGATACTACAAGTGTTTCTTGTGATAATTTGGTTCACAACAATTATGTGTTGGTAGGACGCAAAGTAAAGAGCATATTCCCTCGAGGAAAAAAACCACATTATATCAGGAGGATAGGTAACAAATCGGTATCTTGTAACACAGGAGAAGGGGATCCCATGGTATTCCTAAGTGCCATGGACGAAAAATGGATAGACCCACTAGATAGAAGAAATTTGCTAGTATATACACTACGTGGGACAACAACACATTGGTGGGTGGTGCACATGGATAATCTTGTCAGATAGAATGAAATTGAGATTTCTCTTACATCTAGGTTCTTCAGGAGCAATGCACTTACTCAAATAAGTACTTATCACGGCAATCAACCTGTTCAACACCATGTTTAGAAGTGTGAGAGACTCTAGATAGAAGGGAAGGAAGATTTACCACCTTTGCTATGGGTGCACTAATTTTATTCCACTTTACAAGGTTGCATGCATGCTTGGTATGTCTATGCGGAACTCCATACAGAAAATAAAAATTGGCAAGAATTTAATTGTAGGAATGGCCCAGACATTTGAATTCTTCTCTACAAAGCCTCTTGTAGAAGAAGCATTGAAATTTATCAAGTGCTTAACTATTGGGGATAGTGCCAAGGCTGAAGAATTCCTTCAGGAGTTATTAGATAAAGAAGACTCAGGAGTGCGTCTTGATAAAAAACTAGAGGCTGATGCAACATTACTTCGATGCATTTTCCTTGAGAAGGAGAAAGGAAAAATGGTCTGCCTAGTGGATGACGAAGAAGTAGATAATCTAGATGTAAACCACTCAACAGGAATTCGTGAGGTATTGGACAGTGCGGATAAGACCACATGTGCCTATCATGATCCTATGAAGACAAAGCAGGTAAATATTGGAACAGACACTAAGCCTAAGGAAGCCATAATTAGAAACTATTGGTTAGACTCTTAAGTGGAAAAAATCATTGAGTTACTAAGGGATTACCAGGACCTATTTCCTAGGGGGTACCATGAACTTAAAGGAATGCATGAATCATTAGGGGAGATGAAGATAAAGCTTAAAGAGGGTGCGCACCCAGTTAGAAAGAGACCTTACAGAATGAACCCCAATTTGCGCGAAAAGGTCAAAGAAGAGATTTATAATATGTTGAAATATGGAATTATCATGCTCCTTGATGAGTCAGAATGGGTTAGTCCAATGGTGATTAGTATCAAGAAGGATGGATGGATTAGAATATGCGTGGACTATAGGGAGCTGAATGTTGCATGTGTAACTGATCCATTCCCTACACCATTCACTGAGGAAATACTAGGAGTTACAGGGTGTGAAATCTATTCATTTACAGATGGTTTCTTTGGATATCATTAGGTTCAAATTTCCCAGGAGGATCAAGAAAAGACTATGTTTACTACTGAATGGGGTAGTTTTGCCTATACTGTAATGCCCTTCCATCTGAAAAATGCGCCCATTGTATTTTCGCGCATAGTTGTCCAAGTGTTCAAGGAATTTATTCATAACTTCTTACAAGTATATTTAGATGATTAGACAGTGTATGGATTAGTTAAGGATCACTATGAAAACCTGTGCTTAATGTTTGAATGATGTCAACAGTTGAGTATCTCTTTGAACATCAAGAAGTGCATATTTTCTACACCATTTTGGATACTTCTAGGACACATAATCTGCAAGGAGGGTTTGTTGGTCGATCCAACAAAGGTTGCCATCATTATAGGCCTAAGGGAGCCTACCATTCAAAGTGTGGTGCGTGGATTCTTGGGTCATACAAGATATTACAGAAATTTTATCAAAGGCTATGCGAAATTTGCTGCACCATTAGAAGAGTTACTGAAAGGGAAAGGTACATTTTACTGGGGAGAACACCAGTACCGCACATTCAAAACATTGAAGGAAAAACTTAATACCACACCTATTATATGTTTTACTTCATGGGAAAAACCATTTCATGTACATGTTGATGCCTCTGCCATGATTATTGGCGCGGTGTTAGCCCAACCGGGAGAAGGTATTGTAGATCATCCTATCTATTTTGCTAGTAGGAAGCTGACTCCAGTAGAGCAAAATTACACAACTACAGAGTGCAAAGCTTTTTCAATTATCTATGCACTGCATAAATTCCACCATTACCTACTAGCTACACCATTCATCTTTTATATAGATCACATGGCATTGAAGTATTTTGTAAATAAATCTGTTTTACAAGGACACATATGCCGATGGATGCTCTTATTTCAAGAATGTGATTTTACAGTTGTGGTAAAACCAGGAATAAGTAATTTTAGTCTAGACCATTTATTAAGAATATAGTCAAGAGAAGAAGCAAAGGAAATTGAGGATACCATGCTAGATGCATAGTTATACAGGTTACAATGCACACCATCAGAACTAGAGGACATTGTTGTCTTTCTACAAATAGGGATGGCACCAGAAGGAATGAAATCATTAGAGAAGAAATAACTTACTATACGTGCCACACCTTATATGTTAATTAATGGTGACTTGTACAAATTGGGCCGAGATGAAGTATTGCGCCATTGTGTATTGGAACATGAGCACATAGGTATTATAGAAGAAGCTCATGGTGGAATTACAGGTGCCACTATTTAGGTGATGCCACAACGGGCAAGATTCTACTCGTTAGATTATGGTGGGAGACCCTCTATAAAGACAATAAGGAATTTTGTAAGGCATGTGACCACTGTCAACGTATTGGAAGACCAAGTAAGTGAGATGAAATGCCTCTGAGACCTATTGCTAGCGCAAAACCATTTGAGAAATGGGATATAGATTTTTTAGGTCCCATTTCACCAGCTACGCATAGAACTAGATCACACTACATCTGCACTATTTGACAAGATGGACAGAAACAACACCTACCAAGGACTGTTCAATGGCTACAATAGCTCAGTTCCTATGGGAATATATTATTACAAGGTATGGATGTCCTTTAAGTTTGACTAGTGATAGGGGTACAAATTTTCTTAATGAGACAATCAAAATTTTATTGGATGATTTCATGATTGCACACCATGAGACTACACCCTATCATCCTCAGGAAAATGAAACTGTCGAAGCTTTCAACAAAATTTTGAGCCAAACATTGACAAAAATATGTGATGTTGGAAGAATGGATTGGGATGATAAAGTATCTGCAACACTTTGGGCATATCAAACAACATACAAAAGGTTAAACAAAGCCACACCATTTCAGTTAGTGTTTGGCATGGAAGCAGTTCTTCCTATAGAATTTATGTTACCTTCATTGCGTATTGCGCATGCTAGAGGTCTAGTTAATGATAAATATTTAGACGAATGGATTGAAAAGATAATTCAACTCGATGAATGATGCGCCATCGCACATTGGTGTCACAAGAAAGAAAAGGCCAGGAAGAAAGCATGACATGACAGAAATGTAAGGGACAATAAGTTTGAGATTGGACAAATGGTGTTTCTCTATGACTCTAAGTTCTTACGTAATCCATGAAAACTTTAGGTACATTGGTTGGGGTCGTATGTTATCACTTACATCCTTGAAACATGCCCTTTCTAGTTAGCTACACTTGATGGAACACGACTACATGGTTACTTCAACGGGAGTAGGCTGAATCCCTACTATAAATATGTCTTCTTGGTGTTTGTATTAAGGCAGTATTTCCATTTAGATTAGGTTTAATATTCTCCATTTCCTTAATGTGTTTCCTTCTTTATTGCTTTGCCTTGTCAATTTAGTTGGTGTGTTGTGTAATAAGCACGCTTGTGCGTATGAAGCTAATTACTATATGAAGCATGTTTATGCACAAAGGACTGCACATATTTTTAGTGTGGAGTGGATTGTTTGTATCCAAGTACAAGATTGTGGGAATTGAAAGGTGAAAGAAATAAGCTGCTACGACTGCTCTTCAAGTCAAGGGATGGCTTCTAAAAAGTGACCAAAGATGGAGATAAATGAAGGGAGAGTATAACGTGAGGTAAGCAGAGGCCATAACAACTACCAGTGGAAGGTACAGTGACAAGGTACTCAGGTGCAAGGAAGCACATTAAAGAGAAGTCTGTGAACAGAGGGTAGGAAGGCGTGCTAGAAGGTCTTAGCTGGGGCATGAAGATGTCACATGAAGAAAGGATAGAATTGGTCAATTAATGAGAAGATATTTTGTAGGTGAAGGAGAAATGAATGCGTCAAAATTTTGAAAATCTATATAAAGATGGGATGCGAGTTCATTTTTACTATTACGATTAAGAGTATTTGAAAAAGAGCTAAGTGCAAAGAGTTGAGTGATCGAATTGAGGTGCAAGAGGTGTGTAACTAGTCATGATGAAGAGATTTGTGTGTAGGAAGAGCTTGTGTCACCGGTGGTGAAGGGTTTAAGTGAAGCAAGGTGACAGAGAGGAGTGAGGGCATGTGATTTCACCTAGGGCACACTGAATCAAGCTAGGGTTTGATTCACACATTGCATAATTCAAGAGGAAAGTATCTATGAAGGGATTACAAGGTAGAAATGGCACCCAAGAAAGTAGTTGCATCAGGAGTAAAGGGAAAGAAAAGGGTGGTTGAAGAAGAAGAGGAGATGGCTCTCGAAAGAAAATTTTCTAAAATGTAATATCCCGAGGGGGTTATCGTAGGCCAAGAATGAGATTCTCACATAAGGAAAAGCAAGGTGAGTGAGTAAAATCACCGTACTATAGAGAATAAGAAGGAGCTTGATGCGTTGCTGAATACAGAGACAAATAAACACATGCCAAAAGATATGTTGGTGTATGACAATGTTAGTGAGAATTTCTTGAAGAAGATTGGAGTTTACTAGCTATACGATCTACCTTACTTTGGGAAATATGAGCCCTTGTACCAGTGGCTCATGAGAAGAGGGCACTAAGAGTTTTTCTACTTTGTAGGATGCAAAGCCAGAATTTCAGCCGCACTCATCTCCATAGTAACAGGGTTGAAAGGCACAAGATAAGATTTGAAAGATGATTTAACAGACAAGGCTACAATATTGGATACCAAAAAGGAGTTGGGGTACACAAAGGGTCTGCGCGGAATGGACATTGATAAACTAAAGAAGTATCTAGTTGTGCAAGCAGCCGCACATCTTGTTATAAAGCTAAATGACCAAGAAAGGTGGTCACAAGTGAATAACATGTGGCTGCACATTGCTAAAAATATGTCTGAAGGGGTAGTCTACAAAATTTCACGTTATATTTCAGAAACGATCATCGAGGAAGTGTGCATAGGAGGCAGGATAAAATGTTTAGCTGTTCTATTATCACTAGTGTTCATGGAGATCAAAGTACCTGATGGACCAAAAGAGAAGATATGGGAGTATCCCATGGAGCACAAGTCACCTGTAAAACGCTTCAAAAAGTACTTGTGTGAAGGATCATGACAGAACAGGTCAAGAAAAGGGCTGAGAAGTGGTACGATAGGCTCCATGTAGCATTTGAAGAAGAATGGCACATCCCTAAGGACTTTCTTTCAGTGGCTGGAAAGGTAGTTTAATTCGTTGTATACCAATAATTTTACATAACAAGGTTCTCCATGAAGGACAGAGCATGGAGTCCTTAGTGTAAGTTACCACATGTCTTCACAAGAAGGTATTTATAAGCATCAGTACATAGGTTCTCAGAGGCACGGTGCCTCATGTTCAATGTGAACAAGGTAGATTGTGACTACCACATGCTAAGGAAGAAATATGTGTATCCAGGGTGGGGTGCATATATTGAAAGGCTCATTTAAGATGTATTAAGCATTAAACCGGTGAGTTTGGCTGTGGGAGATATTGAAGCAGCATTGGTGTACCTTCAACTGAAGCCCAAGTTGGAGAATAACAAGTATTTGGAAGATGAGTTCACACTTCCAGCACCACCAAAGGGTAAGCACACAATGGAGAACATCCCAGTGCCTAATCCCATAGAGCCAATTGAGGTAGAGGATGAGGAGGATGAGCATGAGGATAGTGGTGGTTTGGAGCATAGAGGTAGAAGACATCTTACGAATAAGGATGAAGCTGAGCGCGCCACTAAACCACCTCAGCCACAAGAGGGGGATGATGAGGACTTGGATGCATTCTAAGGAGAGCACAGATTTAAGAGAGAGATAAGGAGAACAAGAACCCAAGGTGCTACTCCACAAACATTGCAAAAATCACCCAAACTCTCTCCACAAATGGAGACACCCGTGAAAAGGAGAAGGAAACTGAAATTAAATGAGAAGGCATAAGAATCAAAGGAAAGCATCCCTAATTCTCCTATACCTCTAGAGAATGTAGCAGAATAGAAATATGAAGAAATGAAGGAAGGGGAAGAGGAAGAAAAGGGAACAGATGAGACAACTACAAGGACTGCGTAGGATATGGAAACATAAGTTCCAAATTTAGAGGCTCAAGTTCCTAAACATCCTAGGTCAAGAAGAATGAGTGGAGAGCACATTCCACTAGCCACGGGTTATGTAGAGGACGCAGGTAAAATTTTCTACACCCGTTTCTGGAGCACACTGTCCCAAAAGGACTTATATGGTTGGGAATTAATGGATGAATATATGGCAATAGTGCGCACAAGGAAGCAGTTATCATGGTCCATACACACACACATGGATGAGCTAGATTTTGATGTATCTGAGGAGTCATGCATATCGAGGAGGTTGAAAAAGACACCTCAGGATAGACACATGACAGTAAAGCCTACTGTCATGTCAAATGAATAGGTGAGCAATGTATTAGTGAAAGTCTCAATAGAGGTGGTGAGGCAGAATATGGACAAGGATGCCACAATTAGGGCACCTAGGGAAGAAATTAAGACTAAGGATGGTGAAATAGTGTGCCTAAAGTAGGAAAGAGACTTAGCATAGAAAAATAACGTTGTATTTATCAGCATCACAGAGGAAATTGGTGATAATATCATAAGAGATAGGCCACACTTAGATCCAAAGGTACCAAAGATATTTCCTTCAGTGATACACTATGTAGGTACATTGGTGGCCCTAGTGCTTGAGGATGAACAACTGTGCATGCCAGTGCCAAAGGATCCAACACAAGATGCAAAATGCGATAAGGCTTCCATGTTGTGAAATATTACATCATATGAAGGACTGCTATAAGAACTACAAAAATAATTTTAAAAAATAGACCAAGCCTTGAACATTTGCACATCTCCAGAGGTGCTCATTAACATAAAAATCCTGAAGGAGAACAATGAAGTCCAGAAAGTGATGAAGGATGAAATATTGGGCCATGTAGAAATATTATCAATGGTTAAACAGAAGCATGAGGCCTTAACAACAGCCTAAGAACCACACAAGAATCAGATGGAGGAGCTTGTGAAGCTCATTACGCAGAAGATGAATTTACTAGAGGGGAGGATGACTGCAATGTCCAACATTGTGTTGGTATTACAAAATGAGAAAGGAAAGATCGCGATTGATGAACTAGAGTCTATTGCTATGGAAATTCCAGAAAATTTAGAGGAAGCACTCATTGAGTGGAAGACCTTGGAGGATGACTGTAAAGTAAAAACATTCTTTCATTCTTTCCATTCTTCTATTCTTTACTTATTTCCATTTTTCTATTCTTTACGTCAGTTTTGGAGATGACCATTGTCAAGGCGACAATGAAATTAGTGTGGGGTAATTTTGATCAGAGAACACTTGACAAAAAGCACACAAGAAGTCCGCATGGAAAGCAAGTCATATTCAAAGGCGCGAACAGATAGGGAGAACACGTGCGCGTAACAGAAGTTTAGCTTTCGAGACTTAGCCATTTTCACTCATAAAGGTCTATTTTTAGAGATGGCGTGTAGAGCACACAAAAGAGGTAGAGACGTGCACGCCACACATTGGCCATTTTTGGAGGATTCGATATGAAGCACTTTGCATGGACACAGGCCAGAAATAGATCTACTACTGTTAGTTAACTGCCAGTAGTTTATTGTTAGCGCACTTGCATGTGTGGATATTTTTGTAAACGGTGCGTGGATAATAATAGCATGTGACCTATTTTGGGAATAGATAAGCAGTGAAGGGAAAGTACCCACCCTTATAAGTATGTAGTAAACTGTGTAATAGAGAAGAGATCGACATATACAGAGATATGCATACATAGTGAGATTATGCTTCTTAATCTGTTACACACATACTACTGTTATTGTAATGAAGCTTCTGTATAATTATTACATTGATTATAATGGAGGTTATGGGGTGAATCTAAGTGTTAGTTTTGTGTGTATCTGAATCTAGTATGTTTTTGATCTCATCATGGTTAATATTTAGTTCTGTTCTCCCTTAGATATAGATCTGGTATGCTTTGTAGAATGATGTGTTGGTAAATGGAACTATATATGTTAAGTCTTCATCATGCTAACATCCTACAACAATAACCCTAAATAAGGACCTACTACCTTTGTGAACTTCAGGTGAGCACTCAATCTAGGATGAGTGATGTGCCAACACATCTAGGGTCTTATTGGATTTGTATCACTGAATTCTAGGCTGCATCAACAACAACCAAATAAGTATCCAAAAAATAAGAAAAAAGGATGCATGCTGACATAGATGTTGAATATCATAAATATGAGTAAGATGTTATTAATGAATAAGCACATGAGGATGAGGAAGAGTTAGTAACCCTTGCACTTAGGGGATAAAAAAGTGTGCACAATGCCTAAAATTTATAGCTCACTTTATTTTTGTTTTTTATTTCTAATATTAGTAATGAGTAACGATGACCACAAGCTATTAAAGGAATCTCTTGGATTAAAAAAAAGTCTCGAAAGAAATCCATGAAGGAGGAAATTGTCTCTGGATAAGAACAAGACTTTGGATTTAGTAAAGCTACCTCTTGAAAGAAAACATATTGGCTAAAAGAGGATTTCAAGAATAATTGTAACAACACAAAAGGAAAAGGGGATAAGTACAATGCTCTCCTAATTGTAAAGGGATTATCTTAGGTGGATGAAATGGAATTTGGTGAGCTCTTTTATCTTGTTATGAATCTCACTTATGTTAGGTTTCTTTTATCTATTGACGTTACATTTGATATGGAGATAGATCATATGGATGTCAAAACAACATTTCTACATAGAGAGTGTGAGGGAGAAATCTACATGGCATAACTAGAAAGTTTCAAGGTTGACAAGAAAGAAGGATTTGTTTACCTACTGGAAAATTCCTTATCTGGTCTCAAATAGTAAAAAGGATACAAAATCATAAGTTTGACACTTATGAGTTGAAAATTAGGATTTCAACTAAACTAATCCTTGTGTATACTTAAAGGAATAAGGATATACAACATTGTCATCATATTCATGTGGGTTGATATAGATGTCGAATATCATATATCTGAGTATGGTGTTATTGATGAAGAAGCACATGAGGAGGAAGAAGATTGAGAAATCCTTTTCTTAAGGAGATAAAAATGACTATGCAAAATTCTTGACAAGCAAAGCCCGCCAGATTTTTGTTTTACATATCTACTATTAGTAACTGACGGGGACGACCTCAATGCATTAAATGAATCTATTAGATTAAAAGACACAAAAGACAAAATTGTGTCTGTAGATAAGAAGATACTTGGGATTTAGTAAACCTACCTTTGGATGGAAACATGTGGGATACAAGTGTATTTCAAGATTGACTACAATGCAAGAGGAAAAATGAATAGGTACAAGTCTCACCTGATTACAAAGGGCTTATATTAGGTGTATGGAATTAAATTTAGTGAAGTATTTTCTTTTGTTATGAAATTCACTTATGATATATTTCATTTAGCCATGTTGTTGCAGTTATCTAGAGATATATCAAAAAGATGTTAAAACAAAAATTTATGCATAGAGCTTGTTCAACAGAAAATTACGTGGCACAAATGGAAATTTTCAAGGTCAAAGAGAAAGAGGAATCTGTCTACAAATGGAAGAAATATTTGTGTGGCCTTAAACAATTATCAAGGATGTGGAATCATAAGTTTGAAACTTATGTGCTGAAACTTGGGATCACAACTAATCTGATCCTTTTGTATACTTAAGGAATAAGGATCAAACCTTATCATCATATCCATCTATGTGGATTACATGTTACTGATTTGAAATTGTAAGATGATTATCAAGAATGTCAAGTCTCATTTATCTATGCAATTTGACATGAAATATCTTGGTATTGAAAAAAAGTATTGGGCATGTAAATCAAACAAGATCGTACAAATTGAAAATTTTGGTTGAATCATAGATTTTTTTATAGGTTTAGGATGAATGAAAATAATCCCATTCACACTCAATTTCCAATAATTTAAAAATTATCAGTTGTGCATTGTCCAAATACAAAACATGAGTTATAAGATAGGGCATTAGTTTTGTATGTTAGTGTAGTGATAAGTATGACATACACAATGGTCTATATAAGAGTAGACATTGCACATGAAATAGGAGTATTAAAAAAATTCATTTTCAATCCTAGAAAGGAACATTGGATTGCAATGAGGAGGGTATTCAAGTATATGCACAAAAATTCTGAGTATGTACTTTTCTATAAGGGAAATCCTTATGAAAGAAAGACTTTAAGTCTACATGGTTTTTGGCCTCAAATTGGGGTGAAGGCCTTGATTTTCATTGGACTACTAGTGCATAGATGTTTAATTTTTTATTGGTGTTGTAATTTTGATGATAAAACAAAAAGCAAGTGTTATATTGTCCACCACGAAGGCTAAGTACATGAAAATTACTAATGCAAGAAAGGAAACAATTTTTCTTCAAAAATTGTGGTTGACTATTGTGTTCATTCAAAAAGTTGTAAACATTAATCAGAGGGAAATCTGATGGGAAAATAATCCCAAGTATCATACTCAGACAAATTATATTGATATATAATGCCATTTTGTAAGGTAAATGGTGGAGGAGAATCATATATTACTAAAGAAGTGACTGCTGAGATTTTTTATTGGTGAGAAAATGATTGGACACAATTTCTCGTTTTGGCCAAGTATATTCGAGTGACAAGAGAAAAATATTTGGTGCAAACAAAAATTTAATTCACATTAATTCAAATGAAGAAATATTACAAACATATATAGCCAAAGGATTGCTATTCATTTCACCTACCAAGAAGACTTTTCACATTCCTACAAGAACTATTCATCTACCACTATAAGACAAAATATATCCTAGACATATTACACATAGGGTTGATAAATATTATGTATAATAATATTACATCCCCCTAATCCATAGGGAATGTTGTGAGATGAAACATGTATATGAATTTTGTAAAATTCTCTCTTTCAAGTGCTTTTTTTGAGATGTTTGTTGGTTTATTTACAAAAGGGAAATAACACAATTTTACACTATCATAATTTTGATCGAGAGAAAATTTGTGTTGATATGTTTTGTTCAGTTGTAAAAGACATGATTCTTCTCTATTTTAATTGTGTACATTTCTTTAACCATGATTTATGTTGATGAAACCTATTGCTCCTAAAAATACGAAAGAATCATTTTGATCCATAAAATTGCTTAGGTTGCCTCTGAAATCGCCATGTATTTTGCTTCTACTAAGTAAATTGCCAAAACTAATTACTTCTTTGAATTCCAACTGATCATTTTTATTCTCAAATTCTTCAAAAAACTCAATGTGGATTTCCCACCTTAAAAATAACCAACATAATCAGAATATGAATATCTAACTAGTTTGATGCGTTAAAGCCCTAGAGTATTTGAGCCCATTTTTTTTGTGTTCCTTTTAACTATTGAAGAACTCTTTTTTTTTTTGTTTCCTAGTGACTTTCTTTGGGTTGTTGCATGAATATGGAAATAACACCAACAACAATAGAAATTTTTGGTCTAGTTGTGGTCATATAGATCATACTTTGAATGAGTTGTTTATATTTAATGACATCAACCAAATTTGTGGTATCTTATTACGTCAATTTTTAGATTTTATTCTATGGGTTTACAAAGAGGCTTAAGATATGTCATTCCAAACTTGCTCAAAATTTTGCCAATATATTTTTGTTGAGTGATGAAGATATAATTAGATTTTTGAATTACTTTAAAGCCCAAATAGTATTGAAAATAACCCAAAATTTTCATTTCAAAACATTTCATAATCTTTTATTTAATTTTTGCACATTATTTCTCATTATTCCCTCTAATGAGTAGATCATCCACATACACTACTATTTTTATCAACTATTTTGACAACAAGAATTGAGTCTTCAAACTCAAAATGTTTAAATTTCATGTCCAGAAGGTGCTCAATTAGATTTTCATAACATGATCTTAGGGATTATTTCAATCCATATAATGATGTTTCCACTTTGCACACCTTGTGTTGATGGCCTTTCATAAAAAAATCTAGTTGAGGCATGTAAATTGTTTCTTTGATATCACTATTTAGAAATGTTGTTTTTTATGTCCATTTAATGAAATTTCCATCTATTTTGGGATGCCATAACTTTTTTTAATGATAGTCCATTTCATTGTAAATGGAAAGGTTTCATTATAGTATTTTACTTTCTTTTGAGAATATGCCTTTGCAAAAATCCTTTCTTTATATTTGTCAAGTGAACCAATGGCCTTGTATTTGTTGCAGAAAACCCACTTATAACTAATTGGTTTACAACTAATTGAAGGATCAACCAGTTTCCAAGATTAAATTTTCAGCAATGTATCATACTCCTATTTTATTTATTTTCTCAAGGACTCATGATTTTTCAAATTGTTTGGAAGAGGTTGGTTATGAATCAAACACGAAATTGAGTTCTCTAGGAAATTCATTCAAGGTAATCTCATCAATATTATTTTTAATTTCGTCTATGAGCTTGTCACATTGTTGTGTAGTTACATATGCACTTTGAGTTCTAGTCTTCCCAACTTCATTGGGATGAACATATTTTAATGTATTTGTTTCCCATTTAGGAATATTCTTATGTGATTTTGGTGCCTTATTTTCTTAATATGAAGTTCCTTCACTTTCTGGCCTTTGTTCTTGTGTGTCTTGTTCATTTTCTAATGATCATTTTCTAATTGGAATCTTCAAATTACTCTCCTTGAAGATATCAAACTTTGCATTTTTTAAAATTTGGCTCAATTGTCAATCAATGCTAGCTTTATCCTTTGGAGTGTCACAAAGGACATGTATTATGAAATGATTTTTTTTTATCATTTTGCATCTTGTATGCCTTGGAGGATTTAGAGTGTCCCAAGAGGATGCATTTTTGACTCCTATTTTCCAAATTATTCCTTTTCTCCTTAGGAATCAATTCCTAACAAGTGGACCCAGAAACCCAAAGTTGTCCCACCAAAGTGATATGACCACACCATATTTCATATGGAGTCTTTAGTTGAGGGGATGTTGATGGTGATATATTGTGGATGTACACTATTGTTTGAGATGCTTCAACCTAGAAGTGAAATTCACTTCTTTGAATTACAACATTGCACATACCATGTTCAACATAGTTAAATTCATCCTCTCAACTTCTCCATTTTGTTGAGTGTGGGAACTGTAAGAAGGTGTTTGATCCCATTTTTCTTGAGATAGGATTCAAATGAATTTGAAGTGAAATCGCCACCATTTGTAGTCTGGAGTGTCGTAATGTGGGATTGAGCTTCTTTTCCCACTATTATTAAAAAAAATGAAATGTTTTGAAGGCCTTTGATTTTTGTTTGAGAAAATATATCCAAATCATTCTACTATAGTGGTTGATGAACACCATGAATTAATTATAACCAGTAGTAGAGAGAATTGGAATAGAAAACAAGTTGGAATGAATCAAATACAATTTTTTGTTGGATTTACATTTTGAATTATGAAAATTCCCTCTTGAGTGTTGGCCCAAAACACGGGATTCACAATTTTCAACTTTTGTAAGTAGGGTAGAAAATCTAAAAACACCATTCTTTTGAGTATGGATGTTGTCGTAGTTTTTGTGCCAAAATATGGCACACCAAAAAGTATTGGTGACATCCTTTTTCAATGAGATATGAAAATTTCCTTAAGATTGAAGACTCACCCTTGAGTTTTAGTAACTTGACTTCTGCAAATATGGTAATTACAACTAATTTATCATATTTTTGTGATTTTTAATCATTCATTATCCAATGTAATAGAGTGGCATTTTTTTTAGATTAAAACCACACATAACAAATTTCTTTTTAGTTTAGGAAGGTATATGACATTTTGAGAAAGAAATCAAGAAGACCTGGTGACTTGTGTCGAATTACTCCTCTACTTTAAGGTTGTAAAATGGACATGTTTGCAAAGTATAGTAGACTGCAAATTTCTTCATGGTATTCCTAAAAAAATTCATTTCATAAATTAATGTATTACATAACACCAATGTCTATGAATCAAGCATCAAACCATGTTGTATTTTACAAGGCATAATTGACTTCATATGAAATGGAAACCATATCTTCACTTGTGAATTGAGTATAGTTTGGTTCTGAGAATTTATTATTTTATTTGTTTGATTCCTTTTGTTTCTTATATGCTTCAATTATGTTTGAAAATGTTTTGTATTCATGAGCCTCATGACTCTCTTTTTTAACACAACATTTGAAAAAAATGTTTTGTTTTTCATTTTGCTCCTCCTGTTATTGACCACTACTCCAGTTAATTTTTTCTTCTCTCCCTTTACATCTTCCCTTACCTGGATATAATTGGAAGTGGAAAAATTATTGGAATAATATCCCTTTTGATAAGCATAGATCATACTTTCTCTTGAGGTTTCAATATTTCTTCCAAGGGCCTTTTATATCTTATTCATCTTGTTAACCAGTTGATCAAAAGATAGCGTCTTCAACACACACACACACACACACACACACACACACACACACACACACACACACACACACACACACACACACACACACACACACACACAATTTCAAATACAGTTGTATGAAATACAATTCTAAATGAGAATAATATAAATCTTTTAGTTTTTTCAAATCTTATCAAGGTGAGTTTCACCCTTATATGTGATGAAAAATATGACCATCCACTATGGTCCTTATCAATGTCAATACTTAAAAATTGTTTTTCTTCCATATTTTTTATTATACCTTTGTTATTGGTTTCACGTTGTGTATTTCCATCTCGAATTTCAAACCAAAAATCATTAAATATGAGAGTGTTCACAAATTTTTGTTACTAATCCAACTAGGTGTCCTTTTTGATCAGTTTTGTGTTAAGAATTGAATGTGTTAAATGCATTTTTTTTTAAGGGAGATGGAATGGTTCTTTATCACTTCAAAAGGTTCATTTTTATATATAACACCAAATCAATATATCAAACCTCTAGATATTCTTGTGCTTCCTATATACATGTCAGTATGTGGAAGAAGCTCATCCTTTCTATATATTTGTCACTACCTGAAAGATACATTAAAGAACGTGAGAGTAGAATTATATTATGTACGTACATAGTACATGAAAATGATTCAATCTATTAATGACACCCACTTATCAAGAAAATATCGCATGTGGTCATAAATTACCTATATACTTGGTATTCCATACTTTTAAGATTTACATCTAGGAATGGGTAATAAAAGAAATGAAAAATGAAAATTTTCCTTATTTCTTCCTCTCAATTTGTAAGGATGTTGCCAAAGACTTGTTGTTGCAACTCTATTGGGCTATAGATTTAGTACATTTATTTTGACAAAACTATTAATAGGAATGTACCAAAGGCACCATTAATACCACACGCTGCAATTATTTTGAATTTGAACAATTTTTTTTTTTTTTCAAATTTTGTTGATTTTGAAAATGAAATTGTTATTTTGAATTAATTTGCATGATAAATGAATATTTTTTAATTTTTAAATAAGTAAAAAAATCCTCCTTTAAAAAAATCCTCTCAGATAAAGTAACTAAATAACTTTCAAAGATTGAAAAGAAAAGAAAATTAGCTTCTGGGGTTTAGCCAAGAAACTCTTCTATATAATGTTTGAAGAATAACTAGTGTGTTGAATGTAAGGCTTCATATGGATTGTTGAAAGAAGTGGTGGTGCCTCAAATTCTACATGTGCAACTTGAAGTGATAATTGTTAGAGAGAGGCATTGAGGGGATACATGTAATAAATATGTGGCACTTTTTCTCTCTCCAAAACTTCATCAACAACTAGTAGACACATTATTTAATTCAAAGGATATTATAAATTATGTGAGGAAGAATTGAATTCCAACAAAGGGTGAAGAGCTAGTTGGAGTGTATCCAACGGGTCATAACACTACACAACCTAGATATATCAAGCCACACCAACACCATTGCCGAGCTATTTTATTAACATTGCTTGAAAATTTTGGAAAATAATTGATTTGTTACCAATATGCAACAACATAAGAGGAAAACGTAGGATGAAAAAATGATTTGCAACAACCTATGCTTTGAAACCAATGTTAAAAAGGTATATTGGAATGACAAGAGAACAATATTTGGAGTAAACCAAAATTAAATTCACATTTACTCAAATGAATAAATATTACAAACATATATAACTAAAGGATGGATATTCAATTTACCTTCTATAGACACAAAATCATGCACTTTGGGTAATTATCTAGTCCTAGTTGCATACTACTATTCATATGATTCCTAAGTAAGAAAACTACTAATTAACCCATGTCTTTGGCCACCTTTCTTTTCTGCTTTCAGTCTTACACCCTTACTTGTTCAGTATGCCTTTTTATACTATGGTTTTTCTCATCCTGGAAAACAACACCCAACCATGACACCAACGCTAGGTGTCCTCGTCCACTCTAAGTTCCCTTATTCCCTTTGTACTTTACTCACACTTTTGGGTCCTTTCTATCCGTTTAAATATCTTATCTTTTTAGTAATTGGCCTTTTTCAGGGTTAATTACAAAATTCAAGCAAAGGAATCATATAAATATAAAGCTATGTGATCATAATAAGGAACCAAACACTAAGCATTAACTATCACCACCTAAGGTTGCATCCATCAAGCACCTAAGATCTCCATTGCATTCATCTAACACCATCTAAGGGACACAAGGGATGGTTATTCTGCATACACTTCATAGGAGGGAAGTTAATTCTATTCCATGTACACATCTATTACATTTCTTTACATCTAGCTTAATTTCTCGCTATCAAGTACGACACACACGAGAGCCACCTAAGCATGATTCCACACACACACACACACACACACATAACTGCATTGGATTTGAGATGTAGTGAAACACTCAATCATAAGTTCATCATTGTGACAGTTGAGGAAAATCTGACCCCTCATTTTGTATCTTTCTTTTTTAGGATTTGGTTTCTACTTGAGGGTTTTTTAGGTCTACACTTCATTGTAGGTTTCTGGTGAGCTCGATGATCTTGGTGCGACCTCATAGCGAAAAAATGTGACCAATTGCGGATAAATTGTGACACCTCAGAGGAGGTTTTATGAGCATTTCCGTAGATCCAGGTGCCCAAAACCAGGTCTTGGGCACCCGCGGGTGCCCCTGTCCCTCTCCAAGTGCCCTTGTCCAACATGTTCCTCTAGATCTACATTTTTCTGGGTCTTTATGTGACGCTCTTGCTTCCATGTTCACCTGGTCAACACCTCGGTACATTCCATATTTTATTAAAAATCAACTAAGTACCTTTTTCTCCTACTTATGCTTAGGGTTTCATAATTTATTTCTTTGTTGCTTGGGTGTTATTTATGTACTTAATTACTATTTATTTACTGCTACAATAACATTAATATTAGGATCTTATTTCTACATTCTAGCTTAATCACCTTCCAAAAAGACTCTTCAATTCTTAGGAGAACTATTCATCTACCATTACAAGAGAACATCTACCCTACATATTACACCTAAGATTAATCAATATTTTAGTATGGGTTCATGTCACTTTATGTAAAGTGTTCAAAAAATGAGAGAATTTTGGGAATGTTTCAACTTTACATGATTCTACACAAGACAAATACACATAGAGGTTAGGTTGTGAATATTTGTTCAACACTTCAACATAATATATCATGTGTAAGTATTTGTGTGTAGGAACATTATGCAATAGTTTTTAATGTGTTTTACAAAATTTTGTGTGGTGTATAGTGGAAATTTTACAACATTGTAATGAAATACTTATGTTAATAAGACATTAGGTTAAACTAGAAATACTATATCTTTTCATTGAAGGTCTCTAATAAACCTTGATAATGTTTTGACATAGTTGGTGGAGGAATCTTATGTAATAACACAATTTATCAATGGTTTCTATGATTTATATTATGCGTGACAATTAAAAATTGATGTGTTAGTATAAAGCATACATCCTTAACAGATTGAACATAAAAAATGTTTACAACAATCCTCATGATTGTTACCTTAAGATTTTTGGGTTGGTTAGATGGATAAGTATAAACACGTTCTATTGTGTGATGAATATATATTTGTATGTATATCTACAAAATGTATTGTATGGACACTATGTTAGCTAAAGAACCTTGAAGATTATATTTATATTAAAAATTGGTTTTAAATAAAACAACAAAATGAAGGTTCCTATGGTGGTTTTTTTACACAAAAGGGTTTTCTTATGTGAAATAAAATTCCTATTATGTGTTATTTTATTATGCATTTCTCAAGCTCTTATTTAGCATTATTATTCTTTGTTTTATCTTATTATGCAAGGGACAAACAATAAGAGTCAATAGTAATTTGTGATGGTATGTTTCATTTACAACTTCTAGATTGTGCCCACATTTCTATGTAATTATGGGTTTTAGATCTGAAATATTACAATATGATGTAATGAATCATAATTTACCTCTCCTTTGTTTTGTTCCTAGGAAAAATTTGAAAAACAAGCCACAAGAAAATGTCATATTCTATTGGCTTATACTAGCATTTCACATCCCCATGGTATGATATAATTGTAGTACATATCAGGAAAAATTAAGTGTAGTGAATCAACTACAAAATCAATAGACAACATAGAATGAATCTTATTTTATCTCTTGACACTTAGCAAAAAACACCTTTGACCCATGTACTTCATATTTAGCTTGTTTAATCCTATATGACTGCTATTGGAAAATTTAGAATAATGTGTAAGCTATTTGATAATGATCTCCAACGTGGTGATATGATGTAATTAGATGATATATGATGATGTTAAAAAGAATGATAAATAGATCATACCAAGCCAAGAACTCAGATGCTAATCAAACACCACGATCAATAAGATGAAAGCAATTCACCAAAATAACTTTACCAAAACCTTTGCAAACAAATGAGCAACAATATCATATATTATTATGGAACTAAATGAAATGCAATGAGAATGGGAATTGCTTATATAGGCAAGGAATAACAATCTAATAACCAGTCAACATCATAGATCAAGCCCTAAATCAAGGAAAGAACTAGTCATTAAAGAACTATTCAATACCATAGATTTAGGAAAGAACTAGACATCAAGGATTTAGTCAATACTATAGATCAAGGAAATAACTAGTCAATACCATAGATTACGGAAATAACTATACCCAACAACTAGATAATATGCCCCTAATCTAAATAAATAAAAAGAAATATCCCCACACATAAGTGGGTGAGGATAAATACAATAAAGGTAAATAAATTACCTAGGTGAACATGAGCTAAGGTAAATACCTACTGTAACACCTCCCCTTAAGTGAAGCTAGGGGCCAAAATAGAAGTGGCATGTCCACATTATGAGTCCCAAAAACTAGGCCTGATGAGCTACTCATGTACAATAATTGGGAAAAAGGGATGCCGCAAGGTACCCAAAACCAATAACAACAAAGTAGAAGATCAAAAAACCACTGCAAGGCATCCCAAGAAGATCGGATAAAAAAATCATACAATGATGAAGAATTTTGGTGTGCACTATGGTCTGATTCCACCGCTTGATCACAAAAATAAAAACATAATTAGCATTAGGCTTCACTAGAATAGCTCCATATAAGGAGACTATCAACAGAGTGATGTCGGAAGTGTAAAAAAACACCAAACATAATTTGATCAACTACTAAAAATAGGTGTGCCACGATCCAAGAACAATAACCAAAGAAACAAGGTAAGGACACAAAATCCAGAGTGTCACAATCTAAGAAAAGCCAATGTAATAAGGCAAGGACACAAAACCTGAAGAAAAACATTATTCAATCAAATGCTGCAAATAGGTGTGCCACGATACAAAAACAATAACGAAAGAAACAAGGCAAGGACACAATATTCAGAGTGTCACGATTAAATAAAATCCAAGGTAACAAGGCAAGGACACAAAAACCAAAGAAGAAGGATCAACACCACACCCTCCCATACTGCTGAATGGGTGGAGTGATGCTACAAATCTGTATGATTTTTCAAATATACTAGAACACTAAAAAACTAACATTGGACTTCACCAGAATAGCTCCTCCACAAGAGATATTGTCAACATGCCAAAAGTGTCAAAAATATAGATACAAAATATCTCAACAAATAAGAGATATACACTACACTTGCTAAAGAAAAATGCTCAAAACAAGTAACATTACAATACAGAAGGTATAGAAAGTGGAGTAAGAGGCCGAATGGTGGAGGAGCCATGCCTTTAGAGTCCTCTCAATGAATGCCTATGTCACCACCATGAGATATTAGATATCCACCCCAAATTAACATAGATAGATGAAGAAGATGCCTGCATATGACTTGGTGCAAAATGCAAAATGGGTGCATGTAAAGGAACATCAAAATGTGTGTCAGGTTGATCATGTCTGACATCTAAAATCTCAGGTTTCTCAAACCTGAGTGAACATGTAGAACTCATGTGTTGCTCATGATCCTTAGAAAGATTCAAGCGAACAAAAATAAGAGCTTTGTGAATGTGTTATCCCAATGAAGTAATTGCTCGAAAACCAATACCATGGCGAGAATTCCACTTAACATGTGGAATATGGGAAACAATACCCTGTGAATATCTTCTAATACCTCCACCATTGAAACACATAGAATGGAGTATGTGAGAACCGAATGTAGTGGTATGCTTATCAAAATAGCCATGCATGTGAGTATAAGTATGATACACAACATGTGTAACTACAATAGGCACATACGTAAAAGAACATGCAGTAATAAGCCTAATAGGCTTAGGAGCATCAAGAGAAGGTGTAGGCTCAAAAACTGATAGATCAAGGTCAGTGGGTACAAGAGCAATAACTACAAGTGGAATAGGAGAATGGATATGAATGTACACAATATGATGGAGATGTTGCAGGCTAATAATTTTTTGTTGCAGGGAGTGTATTAGTGTATCCTTATCGTGAATAAGTTCTTGTAGAAGAGAATTTCACTTCTTGAACGATCTATTTTATTCTACAAATTTTACAATATCCTCCTTAATTTCACACACTTCGGAGAAAAGCATAATTTTATTAGATTCCATGATAGATACAAGAATGTAACTCCCAAAAGTTTAGGACGTCAGACTCAACTGAAATTGCATCCACAAGTGATTACAACACCCCTCCATATTTGGTACTTTATAATGAGTGCGTGTTACAATATGAAACTTTAAAATTATATTGCAATTCTCAAAATAAATAGTTCCAATGGAAAGAGTACGAAAACGTAACCACTTTTGTAAAAAATAACACTAAAAACCGAGTTTCTGATCAAAAGATACAAGCTTTACAAGTTTATGCTTTGTTATTTATTTTAGTTACCAGTAAAACAAAATAAAATGCTCTTTCCTTCACCATACAAATAAAATGAAAGGGGGCTGAAGTTAAGCACCTAATAGTATAATCACAAGCTTAATCCATCATATGACCATACTATATGACTAGGGGCTAAGGATTTCAAAGGTTTACATATGAATATACAAAAAAAATGTTTGCAAAATGAAACTTACAGATGGATGTCAACAACAATCTCAAACTTTGATACCATAAAAGGAACGATAACCAGATCATACCAACCCAAGAACTTAGATGCTAATCAAACACTACGATTAATAAGATGAAATTAATTCACCAGAATAAGTTTACCTAAACCTTTGCAAACAAATGAGCAACAATATCATATATTATTATGGAACTCAATGAAATACAATGAGAATGGGCCTTGCTTATATAGGAAATAAATAACAATATAAGAACCACTCAAGGTCATAGATCAAACCCTAAATCAAGGAAAGAACTAGTCATCAAAGAACTATTCAATACCATAGATTTAGGAAAGAACTAGACATCAATGATCTAGTCAATACCATAGATCAAGGAAAGAACTAGTCAATACCATAGATCAAGGAAAGAACTATACCTAACAACTAGATAATATACCCCTAATATCTAAATAAATAAATAAAAATATCCACACACATAAGTGGGTGAGGATAAATATAATAAAGGTAAATAAATTACCTAGGTGAACATGAGCTAAGGTAAATACCTACTCTGACAGATGTATATATAGTTTACTCTTCATTAATTTATTGCACATTCTGACCCAAGAATCAAGCTTTGGAAAGCAGAATGAAAGTGCCCATGTTTCAAAAATGATCATTTCCCATGAAAAGGAAAATACTAGAAATATAAAACAATACCGGTAAATGATATTGTCTAGGGTCACCAATTGTGTCTCGGAGATAAAATTAAGGATCTACAAATGTAGATATTGTTGAGCAGGTTAAATGATGTTTGTATGTATACTAGAACCGTTCCTGAGTTAATAGAATAACATATAGAGTTACCAAAATAATTTAATGGTACTCAAAAAGGGAAAGTATTGAACAACCAGAAATAAGAGTGCAAGAAATTAAATATGATTTTTATTAAATATGGAGTATGACTGCAATATTTATTGGAATTGAACACACTAAACATTTATTTTATAACTCAATTTCAATATATTGATCTAGGAATTTATTAAAATTAGCAATGATAAGATTACACTTAGTCACACACTCCAAATCATACCTTATAATTGAACTATAAAATATTACATCACATTATCAACTAAATAAGAACATTATAGAATTGAATGGATGTACCTAGTTACAACTACACATTATACATGTAAATTTATTAACTATAAATTAAGATAAATTAACAATAAAATAAATATCTTTATCATTCTCCTCCTTAATTTTTCACTGTATTCAGTGAACTAGAGAGAAATTCTCATAATGCCTCAAAATTTTTAGCATGTAAATGCCTTTGTGAAAACATTTTCACATTGGTTTGTTGTCTAGAAATACTAGAGACGAATGTGGTGTTATTGGACATGTTCATGGATGAAATCTTCTTACACCTCAATACACTTTGTTCTTTCATGAAACATAAGATTGTAAACAAGTTTGATAACATCATAATTATCACTGTGAAAGATGGTAGTTTATTTTTTAGAACTCCCAAAGCTTCTAGAATGTGACAACCATGTTGGAGAAGCCAATGCTTCTTATTCGAGGATCACTCCAACAAAATAAATACTGCCACAACCATGAAGAGTGCACATAAAATCAATTCAAAGCTCCATAATGGAATGATGTAAGTGATGTACATATAGGAGGAGGAAAGTGTAACTACCACCTAGATCAATGGTGAATAAATCTCAATAAATAATACTAGCAGTAGAGATGACTCCACACAACTAGTAAGCTAACTCAACACAACTGGTAATCTAACTCAACACAATGGGTACACCTAAGAAAGCTAACACAACAAGTGTAGAGCTAACAAAAGTGCAAGAATTATCCTAATAAAAAAATAAAAGGATAAAGAATAACCTACACTAACAAGAGTGTAAACACGTTTGATAACACCATAATTTTCACAGTGAAAGATGGTAGTTTATTTTTTTGGAACTCCCAAATCTTCTAGAATGTGACAACCATATAGCTTCATAGATAGATCCTATTGCAATGCAATATTTTACTTCAGTGGAATATCATGAAACAACACTTTATTTCTTTCTCCCCCATGATATCAATCTGAATCCCAAGTAGAAGATAGAGCCAAAAGTTTATTTCCTATCATCAATGTTTCCTGCATGATCTAAATATGAGTTACATGTCAATAAGAATTGATTGTTATTATTGTATTCTAGGATGAATTTCATAGTCCCTTTGATATATATGAGAATTGACTTCACTAACTGCTAGTGACTGAATGTTGGGTATTTCATGATTGTTGATAGTTATCTCATTGAATATATTATTTCTAATATAATTTAGGTTAAGTAAATAAGATTTCCGATCAACCATCAATAGAGAGTTACATCTACACATGTTGATGGATCTGATCGAGACAACTAAATCCTTACCTCCATAAGTGTAGAAATTGGATTGTAGTACATCATCCAAAACTTCTTAAGTGATTTATTGGTATATTTCATTTGGGTCACAAAGATGTGATTTTACTTATACCTTAATATCATCTCAAGACAACAATGAATTACCCTAAGATCTATCATGTCAAATGACCATTTTAGATTTGTCTTTGTGTTCTCTATCAAATGTATTGAATTTATCGTGATTATAAATCGTCAATATAGACTACTATGATAATCATACCCCCCTTGTTATTTGAGGTAGAGATTATAATCATAAGGATTTATCTTTAATATAATGTGAACTTGATGCTCATCTATTTTATTATATCAGGCTAGGAGCCTTCTTGAGATTGTATAGTGATTTGACAAACATACACAACTTTACTTCTTGGTTTGGTGTAGCAAAACCTTCTATTTGAGTCATGTAAACTCATTCATTTAGGTTTCCATTGAGGAAGGTAATTTATACGTCTATTTAATGAATTTTCTACTCAAATTAACTAGCTAGAGAAAAATCATCATGATCATCTTAATCTTGGTTGTAGGAGAAAATGTATCCTCATAATCAATACCTTCCTTCTAATAATAACCATTAGTAATGAGTCATTCCTTATACTTATATATCCTTCTATCTATGGTTTAATTGGTTCTAAATACCAACTTGTAACCTATTAGCTTCTTCCCTGGTAGAATATCTACTAGTTTTCACATCTTATTCTTCATCAATGCCAAAAAAATTTATTCCATGGTCGTTTTTGTAATCTTGAGACTGAAGGGTTTAGTGGACCATTATTGGTTCATTGAATTCTATCACATGAATCATCAAGGCCATATCAAAATCTTCACAATATTGTTGTGTGTAATTTTTCTAGTAGTAGATGTGTATAGGAATCCATCTATCTTAGCATTTTGTATCACATTTGTATACCATTTTGGAAAACATTGAGATGTGGGTTGTGTAGTTTTATCAACATTGATTTCCCATTATTACGCTCACCATGATTTTAATCTTTTATATTAATCACATATAAATAATTTGTAACCTCTACACTATGTGAGCCTATGAAAGGTAGATTTGAAGCACCTCTCATCAAACTCAACATCCTTATTGATGTAAAATTTCTTCATTTTTGGATCAACCAACATGTAACCTATTCAATATTCAATATATCCTTTAAATATGTATGGAGTTGAATTTTTTTCTAACTTTTTCCTTTTCTATTTTAAGATTATCATATGGGACTTGCTTTCAAAAATTTAAGATGAGAAATAGAGGGTTTTTTAAACCATGATTCTTGTGGAATCATGTTGTCAAGTGGAATTATTACTGACCTATTTAGCATATAAAATGTTATTTTGGTTACTTGTACTAAGAAAGTCATATCCAATCCTACATCTTCAATCATTTATTACACCATTTCCATGATTGTGTGGTTTCACTTTTATGCAATATTGTTTTGTTATGGAGAGTATGTTGCAGTCAATTGACAACGAACTCCTTGTTCTTTCACGCATGTATAGAATGTGTTTCTAGTGCAAAACCTTGATATGATAACCAATTTATTTTTCAACAAGAACCTAAAACTATTTGATGGATTGGAAGGTTTGATCCTTTGTGTTAAGTAGATAAATCCAAATATTTTTGTGAATAGTTGTCAAAAAAGGGTTGAAAGTGTTGATATCGATGATATGTTTTTGTTATCTTAATACAAAGATTGGTAGGAACAAGTTCCAGCTTACTGATGGTTATATATAGATTTTTAGGAGAATGTACTCAATGTTTCTTCCTTTCTAGATAATTTGGGTATATATTTGTATGTTTCTTAAACCTTCAAAAATATCAAACCATATTATTTTAGATGAGTGATATTAAGGACCAAAAATTGGCACGATCATATCAACAATGCCAAAAATTCCATAATTGTTGTTCTTATCAATGAGTGTCTGGTTATTATGTGACACAAAGTCTAGTTGAAATTTTTTATTTATTCTTGATGCACACTCAAAAATTTGGGACTTAATTGCTTTATCTTGAATATGACACGTCTTCTTTCCACTTATGTAGTGAAATTCAACTTGGAGAATGTGGTCCAATAGGTGATTGATTGAGAGTATATTTTTTTATAAATACTAAGACATACAATTTTTTTTTATGGTGCAGTATTTGGTGTTGAGAAACAACATGATATTATATATGCATTTAAATTTGTAGGAAGTAACAAATCACCAAAGGAAAATGAATTCTTTGTTGGTGATTAAATGAGTATAAAGAACCAATCTTTAAGACATGTCATGGGATTTGTTGTGTCAGAGTTTGCATACTGTTTGGATATTTTTGAGGATGACTCATCTATTATTTGTGTAACATGCAAGTGATCTATATTGGAATAATCATCTTCTTGATTGAAATTGTTACCATGGTGTTGTTGTTTCTTCTTCCGATTTTCATTCTATCCACAAGATATTTTTGTGTAGATACTATTTATGTTTTGTGGATTGGTGTTATTGATTGGGTTTGGAATATGAAGAAATGTTAGTCAAATCATTGTGCTAACAGTTCTTTATATCATGCCCATTACCACACATGAGAAATGGTTTCTTAGTTCTTGATTCCTGTCCATTTTATTGTGATCTTTGCTTCTTAGGGACCTATTTTTTTCCTTTATGAAGAAAATAAATTTCATGGTCTTCATAATTTTCCTCACATTACATAGGATTCTCTTGTTATAACAAGTTAACAAATTGTTCAAATGTTGGTTTATATTCCATGACATTGAGAGTAGTCAAAAACACCTCAAATGATGGCAAAGGACATCTCAAGACAATGGGTATGAGAGACATGTCTGAAAATTATTATTTGATTACTAATAAGGAGGCCCTAAATGTTGCTATTTTCTTGAAAAAGGCTTCAATATATTATGAGGATTTCAATTTCAAACTTTGTAACTGATTCTCCAAATGGAGAATGGTATTAAATTCTTCAACTAAAAGACAATACTAAGATTTTTCCACATTGCTTTAGCAATGTTGAAATATCTTATGTAATGTTATACCTCATGTGTAATGATAAACATGATGATGAGATTGGATTTCTGATTTTCATTATCAAACATTCACTTTTGATCAATGCCGATAACATACTAAGTGAAGGATCCATCCACAACATAATACATATCTCCATACTCTAGACAAGTCTTTACTTTCATTTTCCATAAAACATAAATATTTCCACAAAGAAGTTGTGAGTCTGTTAAAAATAACTTAGGACGATTGTCACTGTGACCAAACTATGGGATATGGATTGGTGCCTTATCACTCCAAGAGGTTTCCCTCTCTATACACCATTAGTCTGATATATCTAACTTCTATATATATTCACCCTTGTTATATATTGGTAGATACATGGAAAAATCTTGTACTCCTAATATACACAACCATAAGTAAGAGAGACATTAACACATACGAGAAAATAGTGGTTTATGGTACTTAGACAATACATGAAAGGTATCCATTTGATCAATGAAACCTGATTAGAGGAATACATTGTGCGTGGGTGTCAAGTCCTAATATACTCATATTATCCCAATTTTAGGATTTACACCTAGTGATTATGGAGGATGGAAAACAAAGGGAATGGATGTGAGTGTAATGCCCAAGTATTAATCCCCAAAAAATTATATGAATAATGCCACATACATTATTATTACAACTATATTAGGCATTGAATGCAGTAGATCAATGACAATGAATTTACCCCTAAATGTGATCTAAATGGCACCACTAATACTGATTATCGTGGAGAGATAACAAATCTTGTGGGTGTGGTTTGAGAACCAAAATTTCAATTTGTGTGTTTTACAATGGTTTATAGTTGATATGAAAACCTCCAAATTAGAAGAAAAGTAGTACATAAAACATTGCTTCGTTATTAGGAAAAACATTATATATATATTATTTTTTAGGTGATTGCACCCTTTTTCCACCTCTTTTTTTGGCAAAATAAAAAATTCCCACATTTTAAATATTTTTTGAAAAAAATACCCATTTTTTAATTTACAACTAAATATGTTTTTGGCCCTGATGGCCCCCCATTTTAGTTTGCAAAAATTTCTCCCGTTTTGAGTTTTGAGAGCAGTGGTTCCCTTTGAAATAATTTGGATCAATTTTTTTTTTTGGAAGATTTGGAGCTTGAACCCAAAAACTACCAATCCCAAAGTCTCAAATTTTCCCACCTAGCTACTTGATAGCATGTCTAAGAATATAAGAATGTTTTTCTAATTAAATATTCACAAGATGAGTTTATGTTTAAAAAAATCAAGATCAAGGGAGGAAGTGGTTCGAATCTAAAACTTTCATGTGCTTAAGTCTTAGGACCGGTGGTGTGAAACATGAGTGGGAAATAAGCTTCAAAAATATTTAAAATAAATATTACTCACTTGTGGAGCACAAACTAGAGCTCAAGAATTTGAATCGTTTTGTTTTAGGTAGTTTTTCTTCTACTTCCCATGTCTGATCTCAAATGGTGAAATGAACTACATTTATTCCTTGTCGTGTTGGTTTACCACTTATGCACGAGGATCAACCATTTATACAATGAAATTTTGCTTTGCATTGAATTTTGGATTGTAGTAGGTCTTAGGGTTCATATTATGTGTTCTTGAATCCTCCATGGTTATTTCAAGTCAATCCATAAATGGTCATTGGCCATTTTGGAATTTCCCTCCAAAATGAACATTTGAAAATTTGAATTTAAAAACTAGGCTTAAAAGGTGTAATATCAAATGCAATGATATGAAAAGTTGTAAAAAGATTCTAAAGGTAAAAAAAGGACCTCATTTGATGTAACTAAGGTGTCTCCACTCAACCTTGAATCACCAAGTTTGGTTAAGTCTACACCTTGGTTAGGCTAAGAAATTAGTCATTTACACACATTTAGGTCTTGAAAAGGGGGATATTTGAATGAAAGAGCAAGAGGAAAATTTTGAAGGTTCAAGAAAAAGGAAAAAATCCTCTTGAAGGTAAGAACATGTATGGTTAAGCATGGAGCAATGTAAAGAAACAAGATTCTTGTACGTATAGAGAGAGATTTAGATTATGAATATTGATAAAATGGATCATTTTGATGGAATTTTAATTTTTAAGTGATTTTTTATGAGTGTGAAATGATGTTTTCATGTATATTATTATGATATGAAGCTTCTCCATACTGGTAATGATCAAGTTGTTGAGTATTTGTGAAAAATGACTTGGTGTATGGTTGGTTTTGTGATGAAAAAATGAGATTGAGTTTTATTACATGAAAATAAATGAATGTACAAGTTATGGCTCATGTGAAGGAGATAATTTAAGGTGAGAATGAAGTTTGTGAGGATTTAAAATCACAAATAAATGAAATATCTCAATTTAGGGCATATTTGTTAAGGTTTCTTCTACATTCTTAAGAAAAAATGAGGAAATAGGTCATGAAATGTTAAATGAGGTGATTCGAAGGTTGTGGAATGTATGTATAGGTATGAAAATGCATTCTAGAGATGAATAATGATAGAAATGGGAGATTAAATGAATATTTGGTAGACTGTCTTATTGAAAAACAAGGTTTTCTTGAAGAAAGTGGATGCAAAGCTTATTGTTGGGAGTGATTGGTGCATTTCTGGGTGTTGGTGTAAAAAGGAGAAAATTGGAGGATCCTCATAAAGAGATTGAAAGGTAAGTTATAAGTATTGAATCATTTATTTGTTCAAGTTATGAAGAAAAATCTTAGTGACTATCCTTGTAGATTGTGAAAAAAGGACTAGGATCATACTAGTAAAATGCACATATCTTCCATTTTATGTTGAGTTAAGATTTGAAATTTGGAGGGTAGGATAATGGGGTAAAAAAAACTTTTAGATGTAGTTAGAGGTCTTGAAACAGTTTCCAATAAAAATTTATGGATTTTTTTTGAATGTTCGATGTCAACACATTCCTAGAGTTTAGAGAAAATTTTCTAAAATTTGAGTTTTGAGAGTTTTATTCAATATGAATACTATGAAACTTGGTGATTCAATATTTTTACATTATGGTTTTGAAATCTATTATAGTTAACAATGAGAACCTTGTTTGATGAATGGCCATTCTAAAAGTTAAATTCAAAAGGTGAGGACAGTCAAGTAGGTTTGAAAAATGTATTTTTATATGAATAAGAATCTGTAGAGTGTGGATTATATCAAGTGAAGAAGGTCTTATGGTTGGTATCTACAAAATTAAGAAAAACAATCAAGAAACCCTCTTGTGCAATTAAAGAATGAGGTATGAAGAAAATTCAATAAGGTGCCTAACCAATGATGAAAAATTGTGATGAAAGGTATTATACGTGTGTATTGGAATCATAGAAAGGTCCCATAATAGTTTATAAATATGGAAAAGAGTATAAGCAAGGATACAAGCTATTTGGCAAAAGTGATATATGGTGAGAACTAAGACTTCTACCAAATGGTGCATATTTGTATTTTGGGAAAATTATGAGATTTAAGACCCTAGAATGGTTGAGTTGGAGGATATAAGATGTATAAAAAAACTATCAGTCATTGATTTATAAGTGTAAGAAACCAAATAAGACATTAAAACCTTGTAAACCAGTTAAGAAGACCTAAAGATCTAGTTATGCTCTAGTTGAGAAGGTAAAATAGGTGTTGGGTGAAATAGATATGGTGATTTGGCCTTTGAAACTTACCAAGAAGTTGAAATGAGATAATGGGTATCTAGAAAATGTCATCAGTATCTTCATGGAATCATTGGTATAATGTTATGGGAATCAAGACTTTGGTTGAAAACATAGCTACTAGAGAAGGTTAGTGGGAAAATTGGTAAAAGGAGGAATAACTTTTTTTTGGATTAGAGTTGGAGTTCTAAAAATTTGGGATAATCTTAAATTCCTTGCATTTTATAAAAATTTTTGACATTCAAGGTCTAGTTCATTGTGAAGTGTTCTGGACTACACGATTTGGAGTTCAAGAAGGGATATAAGCTAGAGAAATAAGGTCTTTAAAGTGAATGATGTAAAATGTTGTTTTAAATCTTCTTTATGGTGTTAAAAATGTTTGAATGATGATTTTGAGTAGGTGAAAGGTGTTAATATACATTGTTTTAGCTATAAGTGGTTATTTATGTGTTTGTATGCATATTAGTCCTTCTTGAAATTTTGAGCATGTTATTGATGATATTGAAATACTAACTTGTTGAGTATTGGCATGTTTTCGTTGATAAATTTAACCCTTCTTCCATCAGGTGGTATCAAAGAAGGTTTATCAAGGGGAATAAGAATCTAATAAGACTTGGTGTAAGTGTGTATTGTTAAACTGACAAGTCAGCCCTCAAGAGGAGAAGAAGAAAGGAAATATGAAGACACGTTAATAATAAGTTATAGGACAAAGAGATTGGACAAAGAGATAGTTGAGTTAATAAGTGACTTACAAAGGATTAAATTCTTGGAGAGGTTGTGGTTACATGAAATAAATTAGGTATATGGTTGGTGGTTTAAGAGAAGAGTGAAGTGGCCTATATAGTCACTTGTCAAGAAGGAAGAAAACAAATGATGAATGCAATTAGAAGTGAAGAATGTAAAGAGGGAAAGACCTATGAGGGCTTGAAGAAAAGATATTTTCCAAGAGAGAAACATGAAAGAGAAGAAATGAAAATATTTCTCATTGTGGAAAACATAGTACAAAGTGAAAAAGAGTGGAAAAAAGAACATTTGTAAAAAGAATCACTTGGTGAAAAAATGAAGAAAAAGAGGAAAAATTCCAAGAAAGAGTCACTCATGGAGACATTTTGG
The DNA here is from genome assembly GCA_019776745.2 of Taxus chinensis. Taxonomy (NCBI): domain Eukaryota; kingdom Viridiplantae; phylum Streptophyta; class Pinopsida; order Cupressales; family Taxaceae; genus Taxus; species Taxus chinensis. Next base: position 156,762,591 of record CM034149.1, read on the forward strand.
TCTCTAATTATTCTATATAATGTTGTGTTTAAGTGTATGTGTTTAGGTATGAGAAAATTCATGCAAAATATAAAGGAAAAGGAATTGAACTTTTTAAGAAATGGAGCAAGAAGAGAATCCATATAGAAAAATGAGTGTGATAGAAGAAGAGAGCAGGTTGTGGAATTGTATAAATAGTATATTAAATCCCTTCATCATATTAATGAAGAGTCAGAAGAAAATATATAGTTTCATGATGCTTTATAAATAATTCTAGCAGAGGAAGACAATAAATAAATAAAAAACAAAAAGATTGCTATCAAAGAGGATATGAAAAGAGACATCAACATACAATTGGCTTATAATAAGGAATGTAAAGGTTTGAATCATGATATTTCTTTAAGTATACAAGGATGAAATTTCAGATATACAGTTTGATGCAAACAAAATTGAAGTTGGTTCTTTAAAATCTGAATTAACTCATGGGTATATAGTGCCAAAATGGCTTAAAACATTAGTTGATTATAAGAAGGATGCAAAACCCAAGTACAAGGCTAATGAGGCTACATAATGAAATGGAGAAAAAGAGAAAATGAAAAGGAAAGAGAAGATTTCATAAGAAACCCGACACAAGGTGAAAGTGATCAAATATGGAGGTTGGAAAAAAGTGTTTCAAAGAATGTACCAACTTGTGAATCAAAAGGAAAGAATGAGGAAAAAAGAATTTATCAGCCTAATATGATGAAAAAAATGTGGAAGGTCAAAGGAATTAAAAAATAATAGGTTAGCAATGTCACTAAGCATGAAAAGAAGGAAGTTATCTAAAAAAGTAGGATACTTGAACAAAAAGAGATAATTGAGTAAACAAGAGACAAGACGAAGACCTCACAGCCTTGTGAGTCCACTAAGAAAGCTAAATGATGATGAAGAAGAACTTAATAAGACATAGGCCAGCTTAACAAGAACTTAAATAGATAATAATACAAGAGAAGTGCTTAGGTAAGAAATTTTTTCTGAATGTTCTTGAATAAGAATGCATGGAATCAAATCCACTTCAAAATGATGACGAGCTAGTTATGAGAACTAATATGCAATATGAAGAATATGCTGATGAAATCCAAGAGAAGTATACTAGAAAACTAGAAGAGGATGACGATAAAATGAGAAAAGAGAAAGTGACAACTGAGCCTAATGTACTAGCACATGATTTTAAAGAATAAAAAAGACAATTAGTTCCCAAATTTGACGAGGAAAGTGAATGATCTTATATTGTATGAAGAAATAAGGATGCTTGAGGATCTATTCATGACATTACATGTTCGAATCAGTTAAAAAGGAGCTCATTAATAAGCATGAAGATGAAGTGAAAATGAAGGAAAAACCATAGGAAAATATTGGATGATAAAGAGTATAACAAGAATCAAGGCATAATATAGATGCAAGATCAATAAAACTCTTAAGAGTTAAATATTTTGGAAAAAAATCAAATACAATAGAGATAAGAGAGAATGATCAGAAAAATAATGAAGAATTCAAATGGTGGGAGAAAGAAATCAAATTTGAGACAAGTTTATCTCATTATTTTAAATCTAATGTTTCTACTAGTTATGTTTGTGCTGTATGACTTATAAGGTGAACATGGAAGGTGGAAAGAGATAAGAAAATGATGAAAAAGTATAACTGAGATACGAAGAAAAATAAAATGAAGATGATGAAGAAAGATTGAAGAAAAATAAAGATAAAGTGATAATTTCAAGACAAAAAGAACCATACAAGAAAATATAAGAAGCAATGGAAATTGAAGATGAACTCAAAAAAATCATGAAAAGAGACAATTAAAATAAGGAAAGAGATTTGAAGAAAATAAAGAAGATGGGAAATAAAATAGGGGTTCTAATCTTCTCACCTAGGGAAAATGATGCATGAGCATCAACCATGCATATATAAGAAAGTTTTGGGTTGTTGGGTCCTAGGTGTCTTTGAACCCTTCTCTTTCATATTAAGACCATTCATGTGTGCGTATTAGCTATTTTGGATTTTCCCTCCAAAAGGAAGCATTTGAAAATTTCAGTTGTAAACATGGGTCTAAAAGGTGTAATGTAATATGTCAAGGTACATAACAGTGTAAAAAGGTCATGAAAGACCTCATATAAGGTATTAAGGATGTTTTCATTCCTTTTGAGTAACCATGTTGTGGTTAGTTTCCAACATGGTTAGACTTAAGAAAATTCGTTGTTTTACCCACATTTTTAGGTCTTAAATGGGAATAATTCGAATGGATGAGTAAGAGGAAAATTAGAGAAAGAGAGTTTGAAGGTTCAAGAACAGTGTGGATAATCCTGTATGAAGGCAAGAACCTGTATGGTTGAGCATGGAGCAATGTAAAGAAATGAGATTTTTGTATGTATAGAGAGAGAATTCTTGTGAATATTAATAAAATGGATATTTTTGATGGAAATTATATTTGTAAGTGAATTCTTATGAGTGTGAAATGATTTTTTTGATGTATATTATTATGCTATGAAGCTTCTTCATACTAGTAATGATCAATTTGTTGAGTATTTGTGAAAAATGACTTGATGTATGGTTGATTTTGTGATGAAAAAGTGAGATTGAGTGTTATTACATGAAAAAAATGAATGTACAGGTTATGGCACATGTGAAGGAGGTAATTTAAGGTGATAATGAAGTTTGTGAGGGTTTGAAATCACAAATAAGTGAAATATTTCAATTTAGGGCAACTTTGCTAAGGTTTCATGTGTATTCTTAAGCAAAAATGAGGAAAAAGGTCATGAAATATTAAATGAGATGATTTGAAGTTTATGGAATGTATGTACAGGTATGAAAATGCATTCTAGAGGTGAAGAATTATAGAAAAAGGAGATTAAATGATGATTAGGTAGACTAGCCTATTGAAAAACAATGCTTTCTTGAAGAAAGTGGATGTAAAGCTTGTTGTTGGGAGTGATTGGTGAATTTATAGGTGTTGGTGTAAAAATGATAAAGTTAGAGGATGCTCATAAAAATATTAAAAAGTAACTTTTAAGTCTTGAATCATTTATTTGTTCATGTTATGAAGAAAAATCTCAATGAATGTCCTCTAGATTGTGAAAAAGATTAGGATCATACTAGTAAAATGCACATATCTTTCATTTTATGTTGAGTTAAGATTTAAAATTTAGAGGGTAGGAAAATGGGGTAAAAAAATAACTTTCAGAGATGGTTAGAGGCATTGAAACATTTATAATAAAAAGTTATGAATATTTTTGAATGCTCACTGCCAGCACAGTCCTAGAGCTAGAGCCAAATTTCTAAAATTGGATTTTTGGGAGTTTTATTCAATATGAATGCTTGAAACTTGGAGATTAAATATTTATAGGGTTAAAGATGATGTTTGAAATTTTTTATGAGTATTTAAGTATAATTGATAGGGTAAAAACCAAGAATATAGTCATTTGATTTGTTTAGTTAATAGTCAGAACCTTGTTTGATGAATGACCATTCTAAAAGTTGAATTCATAAGGCGAGGATAGTCAAGGAGGTTTGAACAAGGTATTTTCATATGAATAAGAGTCTCTAGAGTGTGGATTATATCAAGTGATGGAGGTCTTATGGTTGGTATCTACAACAGTAAGGAAAACAGTCAAGAAACCCTCTTATAACAGTTCCAAGAATGAAGTATGAAGAAAATTCAATAAGGTGTCTAACCAATGATGAAAATTGTGAAAAATGTGTTGTATAGGTGTATTGGAATCCTATAAAGGTCCTATAATACTTTAGAAAGGTAGAAACAAGTAAAAGCAAGGAGACAAGCTATTTGTTAAACATGAGGAGAGAACTAAGCCCTTAAACAAACTGTGCATATTTGTGTTTTCAGAAAAATCTGAGATCTAAGACCCTAGAATGGTTAAGTTGAGAATATAAGAGGTAATCAAACTATCTACAGTGATTGAGAAGTGTAAGAAACCAAATAATAAATTGAAACCTTGAAAAGTAGTTAAGAAGACCTATAGACCTAGTTAGGGCTAATTGAAAAGGTGAAAATGGTGTTGCGTGAAATAGAAAAAGAGTTGGACTTTGAAACTTTCCAAAAAGCTGAAAAAATTAAAGGGTATTTAGAAAATTAATTAGTTCTTCAAGAAATTCATTGGTTTTCTCTAGAAAACAATAGTGGGAAAATCGGTAAAAGGAGAATAAATTGACTTGGGGATTGAGTTGAGTTCTGAAACTTTGGGATAAGCTTAAAACCCTTAAAGGGTGTCTAAAATTTTTGACAGTTGTCCTTGATTCATTGGGAAGTGCTATGAGAAATAAAATTTGATGTTAAGAAGGGCTACAAGCTAGAGAATAAGGTTGATGAGGTAAATGATAACAAATGGCATTTTGATTCTTCTTGAAGGTATTAATCATGTTTAAATGATGATTTTAAGAATTTATGAGGTATTATAGCCATTGTTTCAGGTGTGAGTGGTAATTTGGTGTTTGGATGCATATTTGACTTCTTAAAGTTGCCATGTTATTGATGATATTGATTGCTAACTCATTGAGTTTAGTTTGGAACTTGACCCCTTCTGCTATCAACCACCACAAGAATTGAGTCATATGGGGAAGCACATGGAAAACTAGGCCTGAAGAAATCAATATAGAAAACATTAAGATTGGAAAGGGAAAAGATCTAGGATCTTGGTGTGATCTTTCAAGGGGATCGGGTGAATTGTAAGGTTGAGCTCACCATGAGGAATTAGATCTCAAGGTTAAAGGTGATACACTTGATAGATAAAGGAGAGCTCACTTGGGCATATCTTAAGGAGTTATGGGGGATGAGTTGGCTAATCTTAGGTGGATGAAATATGCATATTGGGTGGATGAGCTTGTAGTTTGAAAATTTTGGTAAGGAGGGAGAGCTTGCTTGGGTGAGATGGGTGCCAAGTCGGCTCGGAGGAGAGATATAAATGGGAAGAGCTTAAATATGGAGAGTTGGATGGAATAGATCTCTATATGAGGTACATAGAGATCTCCAAGTAAACCTTAAAACCTCTACAACCCATAATAAAAACACCAGAAAATAATAATGGGATTTGGAGTTGGGAAAGTCTAGTGCTCCTCCTCCATTACCTAATTTCCCCCCCTTTTCAATTATTTTCAGTTTACACCATGATTTGGCATATTTTATTTTTGATGTCACTTATTCCCTATCACTTCATATCTTTCAGATTAGATGTTTTCACAAAAAATCTATAATATTGAATGTTATAAAGTCAAAAATTAGAGTGTAAGAATTTAAATATGAACATTATTAAATATAGAAAATGCATACAATAGTTATAGATATTAAACAATCAGTTTATAACTCAATATCAATAAAATTATCTAGGAATTTACCAAAAATAATAGTGGAATGATTACACTCATGCACACACTCCAAATCATTCAAGATAACTAAACTATAACTAACTACATTAAATTGTTAGCCAACTAGGAACATACGAGATTTGAGCAGACACACTTGGTTACAATTGCACTTTATACAAGTGAATTTATTAGTTAGAAATTAATCTAAATTAACACTAAACTAATTGCTTTCATTAGAAAGGTGTGAAAATAGAACTTTAAATATATGTGTCAATATTCCAAGTGTGTCAAAGGATACCAAAAATGATGTTGACAAGTGTCTCATGCAAAAATTATTTGTATATAGATCTTCCTCCTTTTAATCTAGTATGTCCATTGTATTAAAAGGAAAAATATATCTTTATAGCATGCACATAATATGTTGTAACTAGAATATTATGGTGTACCATGTGCACACCTACAAACACATGAAATGTAAGTACATCAATATATCGATAAAGATAAGTAATATGAAAACTTTGAGAGTCATGTCCCTATCAGTGAAGTAGAGAAAATCACTATATGCTATTGAAATTAGAGATAGGTTTCTTGTGGTGTACTGTAGACACAAAATCACACACTTGGGTACATTTATAGGTCCTAAAAGAATACTTGCATTCATATGATACCTAACCAAGAAAACTGTTAGAGTAGGTATTTACCTTAGCTCATGTTCACCTAGGTACTTTATTTACCTTTATTGTATTTATCCTCACCCACTTATGTGTGTGGATATTTCTTTTATCTTATTTAGATATTAGGAGATATTATCTAGTTGTTAGGTATAGTTCTTTTCTTGATCTATGGTATTGATTAGATCCTTGATGTTTAGTTCTCTCCTAAATCTATGGTCTTGACTAGTTCTTTGATGACTAGTTATTTCCCTGATTTATGGCTTGATCTATGACCTTGACTGGTTCTTAGATTGTTATTCCTTTCCTATTTAAGCAAGGCCCATTCTCAATGTATTGCATTGAGTTCCATAATAATATATGATATTGTTTCTCATTTGTTTGCAAAGGTTTTATGTAAAGTTATTCTGGCGAATTGCTTTCATCTTATAGATCATGGTGTTTGATTAGCATATGTGTTCTTGGCTTGGTATGATCTGGTTATCATTCCTTTCAAAAACTAGTAATTGACTACTATTTTGGGCCTATTTTATGTTTTTATTGATTTCTCTTTGGTCTTACACACCCTACAACCCAGTCTGAACTTTATTGCTTTACATTTCATGACTCTGGACACCAACGCCCAGACGCTCTCATCCTTATGGATGCCCCCAACCTATTTCTATTTTACTCACTCTTTTTGGGATTCTTTAATCTTTTAGGAATCTTATTTTCTTATGGGTTGACCTTCTAGTTGTCAATTATGAAATTCAACCAACGGAATCATATAAATAAAAATATATGTGACCAAAATAAAGGACCAAACTCTAAGCATCTATTATCACCACCTAAGGTTACATCCAAAGTCATTCTAAAATCATCAAAGGCATCCATCTAGCACTCACTCAAGGGAAAAGGGACTGTATTTTTTGCATACACGCATATGAAGGGAAGATCATTTTTCCATCCACACATCTATTTACATTGGCACATCTAGCTATTTACCACTATCATGCACACTTACGCAAGGGATTATATGGTCACAATTCTATCACACATTCATAATCGAGACTACCTGGATTTTAAAATGTAGTGTAACACTCGATCATTATTTGACTTAGGGAGGTGACCATCGGGATCATGTCTGACTCCTAAGATTGCTTCTCATTATACTTTCCATTTGATACCAGTTGAAGGGTATGATATGTACAGATCTCTTTGCAGGTGACAGGTGAATTTTGTGACCATCCAATGACATACATGTGACCAACAATGACCATTAAGGACAACCTTGCAACACCAAAAAATTCAGGTTCCGACCATTTTCATAGTCACATGTGCCTAGCAGAGGACTCCAGTTCCTAGGTGCCCCTGACCTAATCCAGATGCCCTAATTCATGCATATCTGACAGTCTTGTATGTTTGATTGTGCACATTGTTGGTAGACCGGAAAGATAAAAATCTTGTGTATCAATATCTCTGAATATGTGATAGTCCCAATAATCGGGCATACAAGTCATGATATGTCCTTTAATTTCTCTGTTGCACCTAAGGTCTTGAAGAATTATTATCTTTGATAGAAAATATGAATCATTTGAGATTCACCACACAATGGCTTATCATAGTTTAGATCTGGAAGCCATGTAAAATGATGGTTCCAATTGTCAAAGAAATTATTTATGTTAGTGGTCACTAAATTGCCCTAAACTGAAGTAACTTTACCCAAGGAGGGAATCTTATTGCCCATTTCAATAAGGGGGAGATAATTATGGAAAAGATAAAGCACGATCAAAGAATACATGCACCTTATATCGATATGATGGGAATTTCCATATATGCCTATGTCATGAGGTGCCATGCCAATACAGACTCCTAGTCTAAACATGTTAATAAGGATATCAGGTAGATCTCTAATCATCCATATTATCTAATGGGTCAGATGACCCAACTCTGCCAAAACAATAGCTCAATTTTCAACTTTGGGCCATCTAGGAATTGATTTTTTTTACAATAAATATATGGAGTACAACTAGTATAAGTATTATAAGGGGGTTATGATTTTGATATGCATTCCAATGGAAAAGAAAAAACCTATTTCTACTTTTCCATGATTTAGAAAGTTTAAACATATCCTTGGGCTAATGGCATGATCTAAGATCTAGGAAACGATCACTGTCTAGAATGGAAGAACCAAATGGTCAATATGAACATTCAAAATCATTAATATAATCTCTCAAAAACATTTTAAATTCCTCTGAATTATTATAGAAACCTCTCAAAATAATGATTGGGTTTTATTGGAAGTGTAGATAACCCTTTCATGTCTATGGCATCAACATCAACACTTTCATCTATGTACATATATATATTATATGGATATATATAGAGCATGAGTAATTCTAAAATTAATTCATGTAAGGAGGATGGATCTCTTAACATGTTATCCCTAGGATTACTCTACTTTGACTAAGAATGTTTGGATTTCTTAAATAAGTTAATTTTATGCCCTAGTTTTTTATGAGACATTATCTGGACATCTCCCACTACATGTTGAAAGATAGAGTTAAACAGCCACTGAATGATGCATGCATCATCAATATAATATAACTTAATGAGACTACGATGATGTACTTAAAAGCATATATGAAAACATGGTATCATATGTCAACACTTATTTTGAGTCATTGTAAGCATGAACGCAAAAATTAATTGTCACAATACATCATAAATAAGTGTTGATCCTAGAAGTACGTTAGGGTCATCCATGAACATGAAGGCATAACTTAGATATATTAGCAAGTCGATAAACATCATTTAGAGACTAATCTATTACATTCAATGAGAAAATGTTATGGTAGCGTACATGTGTTAGTGTATTCTTTTATTTATTTATTATGATAATTCTTACACTTTTTTTAGCCCTAAACTTGTTGGGTTATCTTTCTTAGGTGTGGTAGTTGTGTGAATTTAGCTTACTAGTTGTGTTGAGTTAGCTTCTCAGTTATGTGGAGTTAGCTTACTAGTCTTTTAGTGTTAACTTAACTACTGTATCAGTTAGTGGGAGTTCTTCACCACTGATTTAGGTAGTAGTTGCACTTCCCTCCTTCATATATGTACATATTTCTTATTGAGTAATTAAAGTCATTATATTGTAATGTATTGAGCATTATGGATTATGATGGATTTCCATATATGGGTATTTTAGCTCTTTTGTTTTGCAAAGCTAATGTGGTGTGCTATTATCATTTGAGATCGCGTCTTGGAAGAATCTTCTTATCATTCCTTTCATGGTATCAGAGCTATAGATGATGTAGACATCCATATGTAAGTTTTTCTTTGCAAACAAGGGTTTATTATTTTCATGTATTCAGAATTTGTTAGCACTTTTCTGTAACATGCATTTTTATGCAAAATAGAGTGTGCCATTGGATTTGGAAGGTGCCAAAACCCTAGAATTGACTGTAAACTTGACCATGTTTTGAGACAGTCAAATATGGACATTTTAAAGGGTTTTTTGGCACATTTCTCAAAAAATCTGTACAATTATGTACAAACATATTTTTTGACTCAAAAATTATATCAGCTTTCTAGGTTTTTCGAGAAACTTAATGGGTTTCTCTCTATTTTTTGATACAGGTGCCAGAAAAAAGAGATATTTGCAGTCAAAGTTTGTATTAACAATTGTACTTTTTGGGTGCATTCTTTTATCCATTAGATATAAGCGTGTACCTTCCGAGATGCATTCTTTTACCCTCTGGATATTTTTATTTTGGATGTAGTCTTTTATCCACTAGACGCAAATCTGTACCCTTTGGGTGCATTCTTTTATCCATTGGATATAAGCGTGTACCTTCCAGATGCATTCTTTTACCCTCTAGATATTTCTATTTTGGATGCAGTCTTTTATCCACTGGATGCAGATCTATACCCTCTAGGTGCATTATTTTATCCATTAGATATAAGCATGTACCTTCCAGATGCATTCTTTTACCCTCTTGGATATTTCTGTTTTGGATGCAGTCTTTTATCCACTGGACACTAGATCTGTACCCTATGGGGTGCATTCTTTTATCCATTGAATATTGTACCATTCCAAATGCATTCTTTTACCCTCTAGGATATTTCTATTTTGGATGTAGTGTTTTATCCACTGGACACAGATTTTTACCTCTCAGGTGCATTTTTGTATCCATTAGATATTGCATGTGTACGCTTTGTATGCAATTTTATCCTGTGTACATTTAGGTTTTGGGCACAGGATTTTATCTTTTGGTCCTAAGCTTGTATCATGTGGATGCACTCTTTTACCCTTTGGACATTTGGGTGTCACGTGTACCTTTTAAAAAAAACATCAGCATTAAAATATTATTTTAATAGAAAAACCTTCTAGAGCTCATAACTTTTGATCCATAGCTCGGATTAAGGTGATTTTTTTTGAAATTGTGTATTTTTTTGATATCTACGCATTGTGAAATTTTTATACACATATTTAAAATATAAAAGGTACTATTACTCATTGTAATATTTACATGCACTCAATTATAAAGTGCCAAATTTGGGAGGGTGTTGTAATCACTTGTGGATGTAATTTCGGTTGAGCCCGACGTCCTAAACTTTTGGGTGTTGCATTCTTGTATCTATGGGTGTATACATTTATATCTCTCTTATTTGTTGAGATATTTTGGATCTGTATTTTTAACACTTTTTTTGGCATGTTGACAGTCTCTCTTATGGGGGAGCTATTCTGGTGAAGCCCAGTGTTAGTTTGTAAGTGTTCAAGTAGTTGATTTTGGCAACTCATATAGATCTGTGGTATCACTCTACTCATTCAATAGTATGGGAGGGTGTGGTGTTGATTATTGATTCTTTGGGTTTTGTTTCCTTGCCTTGTTACCTTATATTTTCTTGGATCGTGGCACTCATATTTATTTGGATCTCATGTCCTTGCCTTGTTGCCTTGGTTATTGTTCTTGGATCATGACACACCTATTTGCAGCAGTTGATCGTGCTTCTTCTAATATTGTGTCCTTGCCTTGTTACCTTGGTTATTTTCTTGGATCGTGACACTCCTATTTATTTGTATCTCATGTCCTCGATCTTGTTGCCTTGGGTTGATTTTGGTGTCACTTGCCTTATTTTACCTTGGATCATGACACACCCGTTTTTTCTTGCTTCTTCATATTTTATGTGTTTCCTTGTTACCCTTGGCATTTCTTGGACACTCCTATTTATTTGGATCTCGTGTCCTTTCCTTGTTTCCTTGGTTGTTCTTAGATCGTGGCACACCTATTTGTAGAAATTGATCAAATTATTTTTGGTGTTTTTTTTCACTTTCGACATCACTCTATTGACAATCTCCTTATATGGAGCTATTCTAGTGAAGCCCAGTGTTAATTTTTTTTGAGTTCTTATGATCGAGTAGTGGATTTAGACCACTAGTGTGTTACCACACTTCTTCAACATTGTACGATTTTTTTGGATCCAATATTCTGAGGATATCTTGTAGCGGGATTTTTCTCTCTCTACTTTGTTATTACTGGTTTTGGGTACCTTATCGGTGTCCAATTTTCCTAGTTATTGTACAGTGGGTACCTCATCAGGCCTTGTTTCTAGGACCCACCTTATTTTTCACCCACCTAAGCTATGCTTACGGGAGGGTGTTAGTGTAGGTTATTATTTATCCTTTTATTTATTTATTAGGATAATTCTTACACTTGTGTTAGCCCTACACTTGCTGGGTTAGCTTGCTTAGGTGTACTAGTTGTGTGGAGTTAGCTTACTCCAGTTGTGTGGAGTTAGCTTCTCAGTTATGTAGAGTTAACTTAACTACCAGTATCAGTTAGTGGGAGTTCTTCACCACTAATTTAGGTAGTAGTTACACTTCCCTCCTCCTATATGTACATCTTTCTTATTGAGTAATTCAAGTCATTGTATTGTAATGTATTGAGCATTATGGATTATGATGGATTTCCATATATGGTATTTTAGCTCTTCTATTTTCCAAATCTAATGTGGTGTGTTATTATCATCAAAGATTGCGGCTTAGAACAATCTTCTTATCATTCCTTTCATATTCCATCTGAATTTAGTCAGCTCCATGAAGATCGGATGAGGTGGACTGTAGTGTCCACATGAACTGGAATGTCATATTTTTTGACATCATGGTGCATGATACATGGACAATTTGGTGGAAGTGGGAATGGAAGCATGGTTTCAACTAATGTGCTTGGTAATTATGAATCTTAAAGGATGTATGTAGACTTTATGTTCTATTAAAAAATATTTAAAGAAATTCCCTAGTAAATTGAGCCCTAAATCACATAGGAGTAGAGGTAGAAGAAGAAACCACTATGGTCTCAATGATGTACCAAATCACATCACCAATTGCACCTATTAATGGAGTTGAGAATGGAGTGATTTTACCAAACATGGGAAGCTAGTTGGTATCGCATTTTTGTTAGAGGCTTCTTATAATTTCAATTAGGCTTGAAATAGATCACCCTTTATTTAATAACATATCTAAAAGTAGGAATCAATGAATTCTTGATGGTTCCATCTAATATATATGACTAACTCGAATCATCTAATTTGAGGCTAAAACTCATATCTTGTTACTTCAGCTTATTTTTTACTTTAGGATGAGGAGAAACGATTGGCATAGAATAATGCAATCAATTGGAAAGAATGACTTGTTGGTAGTCAATCTAGGGAACCAAGAGAAATTTAAACTAATTAGAATCAACTAGTATTCATCATGTTATCTTGTCATAAGTTAGGTTAATGGATCATTCCTCCCTAGACTCACACATTGATTTGATGACTCATATGGATTCCATCAATGATCCTGAATATAAGTCTTGGGATACCTATTTCTTATTTGGTTTATTATGGACCTCACACATTACCATTTAGATCAAAGGAATTGACTCTTTAGATATCATGGCGATTTGATTAATATAAGGCCTTGGTTATAGCCTTGAAAAATAAAAACAAATGAAACTTTAGTAAAATTATATTTACATGGATCAGTTTAAAGGAAAGAATAGGTCATTGAAATTAAATTCCGAATTGACTAATGCACCATCTCGTATCTAGATTATCATATTGATGATCCACTTCTATGGCTACTAACTTATCCTATAATCACATATCTAGGTAGTTGCTAAGGGTTATAACAGCTTCTATTAGGATCACCTAAGTGAACTCTTGATAATACAAATAAGACCCCACCTTTTTTTATACACTCTCTCATTTAATGAAGGATTCTAGGGCTATTCCTACTCCCATAGATCACACTCATAGACAATAAGATAGAATATATAATTTACGTCGGCTCGATGTGTGTCCCGCGATTGCACGTCATTTATAATATAGCACATGAATAAATATGTACTAAAATCTGAAGAAATGGGAAGCCAATTTTTAGTGAATGGATCCAAAAGATAGGAAAACTTATAAAAATAAGTCTACTGTTCAAAGACATCATGTTATCCCTATTCTTACCTACGGCTTTTGTATTCCAACATAATCCAAATCTTTGGCTAACTCTAATAATTCACCAAAGTAAGGTTTCTTCTGCATTATGAGCCATCCTTTCCATGCCCATACAATCTTGTTGAGTAATACCATAATGTTCTTAGTGGATTCCTCTTTTCAATCAAAGCACATAACATGTTGCACTAATTGACTTGTTGGCTCAATATGTGTTGGAATTTTTGCTAATTGAGTCCCAAATAATATTTAATAGTCACAAATAGGTTGATAGGGGCTTCTACATTAGCATAAATTACCTCAATAGTATTTTATACCAATAGATTATTAAAATAATGTTCCTATGATGAAATTAATATTGGTTACCTATTAATCATTTGAAATCACATCTTATGGTTACAATCAAATTCACATGGCTCATATTAGCCCAAATTACAGCCATGTTTGAATCTAAAATGCATTGTAAGAATAAATACTATGCTTTTACTACAAGCTCATTAAGACCATAGTACCTAGTAGGTTACGAAGTGCATTTTACATACTCTTCATCCTCCTCATATATGAGCTATTTTCCTTTAAACTTCAATTGGGATAATGTACGTATTTACTAGTAGTTCTTGGCTATAAGTTCAGTATGTTTTTGGCGAGTTGGTTATCTTTCATGAAAGAGTGTATTATTGGTTTCCTAGGTGTGTAAAGAAGATAAAGGAAATCCTCTATATGGTTATGTCAGGTTTACTGTTGTCTTATATTATTAACCATTGAAAAATCATTTCACCTTTTCAAGCTTGAATGTAACCATCTCATGTGGAAAAGGGTTGTAACAAAAATCTCCTGAACTACTATATTATGAGATCAACTAACAGATTGTCCTGCAATTATTTTCGAAAATAGGCTTTGGAGTCCAATGGAGATGTGACTTTCAGGACTATAGTTGTCTCAAGTATTTTTAGTGACATCTTTACATTTAGGAACCATTAATGCTGGGATTAATCATGGATCTGAGACTGAATAGGTGCATCTTTCAAGGGATAGAACTAATTAGCCTTATTATTTGAAGTTTTAGTTCAATGTTGGACTCATGACAAAATATGCTAATTTCTCCATTGGTGTGATATTTGTTTGCAATCAATGATAGACATTCATAGAGGCAGAGAGTAAATTTTTTTGAAATCTGATTTTATCTTTAAAATACACCAATACATGATCACACTGGAGGCCATCATCCTAGTGCTGAAGGGCATGGAAAAACCCATATAATCAAGGAGTAGATCCATTGCTGTAGTTTTTTCTTAGAATGGGGCATCGAAAGGACACTCTGTGTAAACCATGGTAGTGCACATTCTCTAGAGAACAAAGTTGGAAACTTCGAACACATTATGAAAATATTCCATAGAACCAATGGGATTTCAAACTTATAATCACAACGCTAAGGTGTGTTGCTAGCTTTCTTCAACGTATATTTTTTGTTAACTAAAAGTTAACTATTAGTTGATTTAGAAGGTAGAAAGTTACTCGCATATGGATGTCATATACAACATTTTCTACAACAAGGAAGAAAACTCTTGATATCTATACTAACTTTTCACATATATATGTTCATCATCCCTAAGGACATGGATAAACACTACCACATACTCATGAAGGTATCAACTTCATTTACGTCTAATAGAGAAGCTAAGAACACTGATATATGATTCCTAAGCCAACAAAGACCTTATTAGCGATCTTGTACGAAACATGGTTACCATTTGGAAATATGTTCATATTATACCCTTATAGTTGTTTCCTAGAGACTCTCAAGGTTGAAAAATATTATGGAGACCAAAACATCATTAATTAATATTAGAGAAATGTCTAGGAAGTTCACCATGAACAATAGTTCTATGATTGACAAGATTTTTGGGAATCATAGTAAATTGTGCATGTGCAAGTCCCCTAAGTAATTAATAGAGTAGTAGCTGTCATTCATGGTCACAACTACATCACCATATCAACCTAAATTAATCTCAATGAGGAGTGGATTTACTAAAATGGCTCACAATTGTGAATTTTCTGTCATAATAAAATTTAGTGCCATTAGGACGTTATGCCTTGCTATGAAAAGTGAAAATCGCATTGGGATATCATGAGCCCTTAGCCGAGGGATGTCAACACTATGTGGACATGGAAGCTATGGAAAATTTTGAAAGAATGGGTTTGCATCTGTTCTTTAGGATTTTTGAAGGCCATGATGAAAATCTTAGTAAAGATGTTGGTGCTACCTGGGAGCCCGCTAAAAAATGGACTAGGGGCAAGTTTAAGTTTAAATTGGAAAACCTGGGAAATTCTATCGAGACCCTAGCTAAAGAGTGGGCCCCATTATTGGCTAATTTTGAGAAAAAGGATGACTGACAGGGGTTGTTGGTTTACTAGTTTTTTATTGTTAGTTCTCTAGTTTTATATGATGTTAGTTTACATGTTGCTTGTTTACTCATACTTTTTTGGAACTCTGATATTGTTTTTGTTGTTATGTCAATGAATATTTTCTCTATATAGGAGCTCGTTATTGTATGGGGTAGGATCCACTCAACCCTATTTTACCCATAGTATAAAAAATGTGTAATTTCCCCTTAGACTTTTAGATAAAAAATTATTGGTCTATAATTTGATCTTATTTGTATAGTAATGGCATTTAATGACATAAAAATGAGGAATGATTCTAAAAAATTTCTAATTCTCTTTTAGAAAACCTTAATTTATTCAATTAATCCAAATTTAAGTTTAATATTACTTAATTATTCTTCTTGAAATCAATTATATTTCTTATCATGCACTTAATTATAGGATCTCTCAATAAATTTATGTCTTATTAAGGACTAACAAGTAAAAATAATAATAACTTTCATCACAGTTTGTTATGCACAACAAATTTTCTACTTAAAATTTTGAGACAAAATCATATTCTTGTAATGCTCCTCCTGTTACCACCTCTCAATTGTAGTTGTGTGGGCTCGAGTCAATCCTTAGAAGGAGTGAGTTTTTTGTTTCAGCATCATGCTTACGATATAAATAATTTGTAAAATGAAGCTATTAAGTGAAGCGTAAGAAAAAAAGTACCACCTTTCTAAAATTAGAATATTAGAATTTGATGAATGATAAAAATAATTGTATGGAGATCTATATTCATATCGCATCGCTCCTTTAAGGTTAGGAGTACAATCATATATATTTAAGAAAGCTCTAAAATGCAAGCCTCTGAGATGCTTTATTTCTAGTTGGAGTCAAGCCTCCATGTAACATGGGTTAATACCACGTCCATGGATAAAGAGCGTCTCATTCGTCACATTATCATTTTCTTCCTGGTGGAGGTCTCGATGGAAATTTGTAACCTCTTTTTGTGATCTTAAAATAATGGTAGCAATTAAATTAAGTAATTACGATAATAAAATAATAAGGGAAATTTGGAAGTTGTCCTTTTGCAGATAAACCCTTGGAACCCTTCAAGTGCCTTTATACCTTCGGCTCATGTGATGATGTCGTTATTCTTACGATCCTTTCAACTCAAGAGTAATTGCGAATCTTGAAGTTTGAAATATAAGTATGTATATTTGTGTATATCATTAAAGTTGATCTAAAAAAATTGTAAGACAGGTAACGATCAATGTGATTCGCATAACCTTCAAATAGAGGTATTTTCATGATAAGGTAATTCCGTAGCAGGGGGTTGTTTTATGCTTGGTTAAAAAAAATTTAATATAATAAAATAATATAAATCATTTGAAATTTAAAATGTAAACAACAAATAAAATATGAATAAAATTAAATCATCAAATATTCTTAACTATCCCTTAAAACTCCAAATTATTACGCCGAAGGCATTCCCCCTATGAGAAAGGCCCTTCCGGTCGTTTTGGCATCTATTTTAAATTTGGTGGTCAGTTGGACGTTTTTTCAAAGAGATTAAATTTTACAGTTGTTTTAATGGTTTAGATGGGCATTTTGACGTTTTTTATTTTTTAAAGTTGTTTTGGGTGTTTCTAGCCGACTGAAATCCAATTGCATGCCCACTTTTTAGGAGCAATTTGTGTAATTTGGGAAATGGAAGCAAACGTTCATCATTGCGGAGGGTGAATCATGAGCACAGGTTGAAATCTTGTCTTGTTTCTTCCTCGTTGGAACCGATTTTCTTTGGTTTATGATTTTTATAACATGTTAATGGTCATTTTTGGATAATCGTAATGGAGCTATTTGCTGACCTTCCTTTGCAAAATTTGACAGAATTGACTTCAATGATCACTGTGGAAGTTTAAGTTGCATCTGCCCTTTCTGATCTTGGATTAGGGTTTGTGGGAACCTAAACTGAGACAACTCTTTTAGGCCTTTCGTTTACTTTTGTGGACCTGTCTTTGAGCCCCCAATCGATTACAACCTTGAATACGAAAACCCTTATTTTTGACGATGCACAACATACTGATCGGGGAGTTAGCGTGGTGGGTTCCCCTGCTCGTCAAGATGAAGGAAATGTTATTGCTGGAGAGGGATTCACTGATGTACCTATTTTTGCTCTGCGTGTAGGAGTCTATGCTACAAATTGTTCCTTCCGATAGGTGTTGCAGGGGAGGACTGGACCCAAACATATGACTATTTTTTTATATTTTTTAACTCTTACTAATCCCATTACAATAATTTATTGCATGGAAAGTGATATTTCATATGAAGGAATCTATCCAGAAAAAAGAAGACCCAAACGAGCTACATTCAGACCCACAAAACATGTCGGTTCTTCTAACACAAGGAGATTCCCTGAAATAGGGGTGGAAATGGGTAGTGTGAATAATTCAAGTGATCAAGATTATGGAAAGAGAGTGCTAAAGCCAATAAAAAAATTTAAATCCAGAGGAAGGAGTAAGAAAACAAATCCGCAATTTGAGGAAGATCCCATATTTGACATTGATGATGATTTTGAGGGCCAATCTAAGGATATTATTGTTGAGAATGGATTGGATTTGAATGTGGATGATTTTCTCAACATGGCAAAATAGGTGTGTAATTTTTCTTGACTTAGGATTTTAGCGTCATTTTGAATAACTAACCTTTCTTTTTTAATTCTTTGGGAAATCTTGGCTGGCGTAGGAGGGGGTATTCCCGGTACTCCAAGCACACCATGGTGCATGGTGGTATCATTTCATATAAGTTATCCTATATTCTAAGCACAAAACTTTATTTCTTTATTTTTAATATAGTTTATACTAAAGCTTCATTCTTAATATTTGGTGACATTATCAGCCTTCGGGCTAAAATACACCTTATGATGGTTATATGGAAACTTAAAAATTTAAGCTTCAAACTTACCCCATGTCTACCCCGATTAGGGAAGGGAATTGAAATTGAGCCATGATCTTTCGAATATTAGAATAATATTAAAAATTATACATGCAACCTAATTTTATGTTGAATTGGATCTAATGTTTGAAAATTTTGTAGGCAAACAGGGAAACATAGAAAATCTAAACGAGAAATATATAATTGGCTATGGTGCTACAAGCACTGTTTATAAATGCGTTCTAAAGAATTGTAAGACAACTGCTATAAAGAGACTATACAGTCACTACCTACAAAGCTTGCATGAATTTGAAACTAAGCTAGAAGCAAAATTCCCCCAAATTGGAAAGGTGAGGATCCTTGTGGCTCTAATTGGGAAGTGGTTACCTGCTTCAGCTCCAAAGTTACCTCTTTGTATACATCTAACGCTTCTCTCTCATAATCATAAAATTTAGGTGCAACAATATATACAATATTTATTATTCTATACCGGTGCAAGAGCTTATCAACTATGAATCTGAAAGGAACTCTGCCTAGCGATATAGGCTCTCTAAGTGACCTCCAATCACTGTAAGTCATGAATTTTACATGCCATTTCATTTCCATGTGTTGTTTAGCTGTGTATAAGTATTATTATCTATTGCAAATTTGTGACACAAAGATTTATCCTACAAAAAAGAGTTAACTGACAAGATCCCAAACTCCATTAGTCAATTGCTTCACCTTGATACATTGTAAGCCAGTAAAATTTAATCTTTTTACATGGGTTTAGCATTTCTCTTCAAAACTGAGAAACACATCTGATCGATGCTATGTTCAGGATCCTGATGGGATGTGCTTTTACGAGATCCATTCGCAGCAAGTTAAGCAATTTGTGAAATCTAACTTTTCTGTAAGATAGTTACTGCAATTTGGGAAATTTGTCTTTTCTGTAAGATAATTATTGCAATTTCCTCCCCACATAAGATTTTTAAAGACTCTTCTTTGGCCACCAAATACCTTATAATGTTGTATCTATTTTTTCAGAGCATTGAACTTAAATAAACTTGAGTGGGAAGATACCAGTGTCAATAGGAAATCTTGAACAAGTTTACTGGTTGGACATCGCAAATAACCAGATAGGGGGAAGGATTCCTGTCTCGACTACTACTTCTCGTGGTTTACACAAACCCTTCTCCGCCAAACATTTTTACATTTTGATTTTTTCTTAGAAGATTTTGCATCCGTGGCTGATAAATAATGACGATGATTTATAATTTCTTTGTAGCCACTTCAATAAAAATCAACTTAGGGGACAATTCCACCCGAAATTTTCAACTCAGACATGCAAATCTAGTTTAGGCATGCATCTCCAATGCATGGTTTTCCGTCCTCATGAATGGAAGTCCTATTGGGTTCTTCCTTAGCACACAAGGATTATGGCAAGGGGATACCCTTTCCACTTTTCTCTTCATTTTAATGGCAGAAGGTCTCAGTAGAAGACTCAATGTTGAAACAGAAAAATGATTCATCAAAGGGATTTCTCTGGCACTTGATAGGGAAAAATTTACTCACCAACACTTTCTTGATGACACTTTCGTGGTGGGGGAAGCTACTGTTCCGGAAGCAAGAAAACTTAAAACCATTTTTGATGACTATATAGATGTCTCGGGATAATTGATCAACTTTTTAGAAAAAGTTCTCTTTTCTTTTTGAATACTATGGACAGCCACGTTGTAAGAAGATTGCATAAATTTTTGAATGTACCTATAAACCCTTCCCTACCTTATATTTAGGAATTCCTCTTGGGGATAGGTAGACCCTCCTGTTCTGAATGGAACTTTCTAATTGGAAGGTTTGAAAGGAAATTAGCTGGATGGACAGCTAATCTATTATCCCAAGCTGGAAAAATCACTCTTCTGATTAGCTCTCTCCAAAGTCTTCCAATGTATGTCATGTCCCAATACCAACTTCCTGTTACAATTGGGGAAAGGTTGGAAAAGATCCAGAAAAGGTTTTTACGGAGCGGCACTGAAAGTAAAGATAGAATCCCTTTAGTTTCCTAGAGCAGAGTGTGCAGACCTAAAAAGCTTGGAGGACTTGGTCTCAGAGATTGGTCCAAGATGAATAAAGATCTACTTGCTAAAATTGGATGGAGACTAACTAAGGAAAATGGAGTTTGGGCCAGAATTCTTAAGAGAAAATATTGGCTGGATAATAATGATAAAAGATGGATGTTTAAACAAGTGAATTTCAATGGCTCATGCATATGGAAAGCCATTAATTGGGCCAAATAAATTCTGAATAAGGGCAGCATATGGAAAATAGGAAGAGGCAATGAGATAGGTTTTTAGAAAGACAAATGGGCAGGAGATTTCACCCTTTAAGATAAATATCCACAAATCTCTACATTACTGGAAGCTTAATATGGAGAAAAAGTAAACAACTACATGGCTAATGAAGAGAGTTTTCAGACATGGAAAACTCTGTAATTGGATAGACAGGAACTAAATGATAAAGTGAGAGGGATCAATGAGTTTTTAAAAAATTATGTATCATCTAATAGCAAGGACCAAGATAAAATCATTTGGGATAAGGAACCATGTGGAAATTTTTCTGTCAAATCAGCCTATGGCCTTTTTTTTAGGGACAAAATGGAGAAGAAGATTTGATGGCCGAAAAGATTTGGAACAAGAATATAACACCAAAGATTAATGTGCTCAGCTGGCTCACTTTTGGAAATAAAATCCTCACGGTTGATAATCTGGTAAAAAGAGGTCTCCAATGGGTTAATAGATGTGTGCTATGTAAAATAAAAATGGAATCAGTAAACCATATGTTTCTGGAATGTCTGTATGCACATCAATTGTTATCCTCCATTTTGGATGGTTTCTCGGTAAATTGGGTCATCCCCAAAGATATAAAGGAAGCTTGGAACCAATGGAAGTTCCATTTTCATAGTCAAGGGCTAAACAATCTATGGGCCATGAGCTTAAGTCATCTATGGTGGGAAATCTGGAAGGAAAGAAATAAAAGGATATTAAAAAACAAGAGTCTTCCTATCAAACTGTCTATAAAAAACCACTTTCAAGCAGTTAGAAACAATTTCTCTATCCTTAGGAATAAAGAATTGGAAATAATGGATAATGAACAAAATTTCTTAATGAATTGGAATGTTTCTGGGATTCCTCGAACAAACAGGCCTAATCCCAGATTGGGGATTAAGTGGAATCCTCCTTGTGAAGGTTCTCTAAAACTCAACTTCGATGGAGTAGCTAAAGGGATCCAGGGAAAGCAGGGGGAGGAGGAGTCATAAGGGACTCTTTTGGTCATTTTATTCTTGCTTATTTATTTGACCTTGGACAACAATCAAATAATGTGGCGGAGGCAGCTGCTCTATACTGGGGGGTGAAGATTGCAAAAGAAAAAGGTTTTAACCTTCTAGAAGTGGAAGGAGATTCATTGTACATTATTTCCTATATGAAGGGTTCATCCAGACCTGCCATATCAATAGAAGACTTCATCAGTAAAACTAAGTCATTTTAAAATTATTTTGTGAATATTTCTTTCAATCATGTGTATAGGGAAGGCAATGCGGGTGCAGACTTTGGTGCTAATCTAGGGGTTATCGCTAGTTGTCTCCAAGTTGTTGAGCACCTCTTTGGTATGAATGCCAATTTCATTGAAATCATGAAAAGGGAGGGAGTATTTAATAATTTTGATAACTCTCCCACTCGTGCCAGTAACCTTTCATGATTTTTTCTTCCATGTGTGAGTTGGCTCCCTTTCTTCTCACGGGTAGCCTGGTCTTTTTGGATTTGGGGAAGCAGAAAAAAGAAAAAGCTGATTTTCAGGTCTGGTTTCTTTGTAATAAGTTTTTTGGGTGCAAAAGGAAGGGAGGGGACCTAGTTCACACTGAACCATCTAGGTTTCCAGAGATCTCTAAGGATGTTGAAGCTATTTTGGAAGCAACGGGATTGTTGTCTTGTCTCAAAACTTTCGAAGGCCATGATGAGAGTCTGAGTGAAGCGGTCACAAAAACATGGAACAAGGGCAAGGTACAAGTCAGAAATTGTTCTCTCACAATTTCACCCAATCTCATCACAAAATTGACTGCCCTTGCATTGGAAGGTAGATGTATTTTCAAACCGAAATTTGACTACAATCTTGAGATTGATTATTTATTTCAAGGAAAAGGGGATCCCATCTCTCTGCATAATGGATACGCTCGGAGTAAGTTACCTTCCCATTTTGATGAAATTTCCAAACTGATAATGTCTTACATTACATTGGAAGGAAGATATAAAGTTATCTATGGCTACCATTTCCCAATGTTAAATCATATTCGCAATTCCAAACCTTATAACTTTCCTTTCTACTTATTCTCTTCTTTGGCTAAATCAATTACTATGGTGAAGAAAGGAACTTTCATTCTCCCTTTACACCAGGGTCTGATCAAAACTATCATTTAGCTGAGCACTCCCCTATTGGGAAAAAATGATAAATTTGGGGCTTCGGCTTCAAACACCTCGTTGGGTAAAAGGACAGGGAATCTGGAACCTAAGGATGATAGTTGTGATGATTTTGGTCCTGGGAATCTGGTGGCCAAACGTACTAGGTCAAGCATGGGTAAAGGGGGGGATAAGATTCAGAACAGGAAAGTGTAGTATCTCAGTTGGGCTGAGGAGGATAACATCACCTTTGTTTTGGATGAATGCCTTGGTGAAACCCTGACCCAGAAGGAATCCTCTCATGACAAAGTTGAAGGGGAAGTAGAGAGCAGTGAGGATGTGGTCAGCATAAAAGAACATGAATCTTCCGAGGACAAGCATTCCAAGAACACTGAGGAAGCTGTCCATAGTCTACATAATCTTAAAACGGCTCAGATGGAGCTTTTCTCGGCCCAAGAATCAGATATTAAAACCCATGCCTTCATGAGAGAGTTTGAAAACTGTAAACTAAATATTGATATCAATAGGCACAAAATTATCCTGATCACTATGGACCTTAAGGAGCTGCATGACAAAGTGGATAAAATGTCTTCCCTTATTCTCAGCGAAAACCTCAAAAATACCAATGCCAGAAGCATGGAAATGGAAAATGAGTTGCTGAAAATGAAAGGTATTATTATGCAAATCAGGGATGCACATATCCTTAATGTGAAAAGTATTATTTACTATCTCAAACTGCTGGCCAAAATGATCCAATCCATGGAGTTGGCAAAAGAAAAGGAAAAGGATGGTACCGGGCTGAAGGTGGTGACCAAAGAACCAAACTACAAGTACTAGAAGGAGACTATAGCAACTCTGGTCAAAGAATTGAATGGCTGTATGGAGACGGTGGAAGAACTGGTCAAAGATTAATGAAATTCAATGGTTTGGAATTTGTTTTTTGTTTACTTTTATGTTGTTAGTTTTATCCTTCAGATTGTTATATATTGTAAATTCTATCTAACAGATATCATATACTGTTGTCTTTGTTTTTGAATTTTTGGAACATGAATGGTATTTAAAGGTAAATACTTTGGCTAATATGTAAGTATGCTGTAACTCTTTGTAACGGGGTAGGGTCCCCTCAACCCTAAATTTTACCTCTAATAAAAAAATACATGTGTAAATAAAAATTAAATCAAAGCTCAAGCATAAAGTGAAAAATGTGTATTATTAATTATTCATTTTCTTTAGACTATTTGATAATAATCATTTAACGGATGAGATCCCTTCGACTATCAGTTTGTTGTCAAATTTGGAGGTTCTGTATGTCTCCAAATGCCTTAAATCTCTTTCAATTGTTTAAGCTAACTTTACATGTACAGTCCTCATTTGAGGACATTAATGGTTGTTGAACAGGAAGCTTGATCGAAACTCCTTACAAGGTTCTATTCCATAATTGAGAAATCTGACACAAATCAATGAATTATATGTAAGACGCCGTCATTTTTCAATTTCCAAAGCATGAAAGGCATTTTTCTTGCAAAACTAAAAACATCAATGTTGGTAGGCATCTCTCAAACAATAAACTGGAAGGCAGCCTATTAGACCTATTCGAAATGAGGCACAACCTCAATTCTGTGTAATTAGATCAAATTTGTTATATGCTCATTGTTCAACTTTTAACATTTCGAACTCGATCAACTCCTGTGTTAATAAATTGTGTTGTAGAGACCTTAGTAATAATTCATTTACTAAATCAGAAGCTCTAGCACGGCGGGCCAAATTAGAGTCACTGACAACTCTGTAAGTTTACATGTGAATTGTAAAATCGCAGCGTGGACAAATTTTAACCATTCAAAATTTTGTTTTGGTTTGTAGAGTGATGGAAAATGTGAATTTGGAAGGACAAGTTCCCCCCGATCTTTTTAGCTTGATGCAACTTCAATCAGCGTAGGTATCAAGAATTATATAACACCTGAGCTCTTTTTTCTATTAGTATAAGTAATGTTTTTTGTGTCTGTCTAGAGCAGAAAACTTTGAAACAACTCTTTTAACATGACCCTCAACATGGGTGCTAGGATTGGTCTGCAGCTTCAATATGTGGATCTCGAGTACAACGAAATTCGAGACGCTGACATGCGAACTAATTACAGAAGAACTCTATTGTAAGTCCTTTGTTATAATGGACTTTTTGAATTAGCTTGAAGGAAGACATTAACAATGGGAATTGCAGGTTATTGGGGAACCCCGTTTGCAAGAGTAGTTCCTTGTCAAGCAACAAAATATGTCATCCAAGACAAATGACTGCTTCTTATAGCACTTCTTTATCAAAGTGCGACAAAAAATAATGCCACACTCCTTATGAGAAACTCAACCTTGCAACTTGTGAATGTCAAGAGCCATTTTTGGGTGAATTAATGTTCGTGTCACCATCATTCTTAAATTTATTAAATGAATCAAGGTTCCAACATCTGGATACTTCCATATGGCACAATCTTACCCTCCCCGCAAATTATGTCTTACACTAGCATCGTGGATGTTAAAAGTTCTTCTTAGTTGTAGGATTGAACTCTTACGTGGCTTAATACTGGTGTGGGTATATATATTAACTTGAATCAAGATTGTTTTGGTCTAGGTAACAGTCAACAATTGGTTACTTAATTGCATTTCTTTCAATGCAAAATAAACATTCTATTCAACTATAATAGGTAGGACTGCTTTTCTAGGTTCCTAAAAATAGTAATTGCCATTTTAATAAGTGCATTGAAAGAAGACCACAACATACTTGTGATGCACAATGAACACTGAAATTTGTGAATCCCGGTCATGATACAAGAGATTTAAGTAAAGGAGTAAGTATTGCATAGGTAGTTTTGCTGGAAACATTTAATGAAAAAAATGATTTGGGATTGTTGGGAGTCGGGACACACATTCAAGGCATGGTCATGTATAATAATTCTGAGTGATTTACATCTATAGGATCCTCTCGATATCCTCATAGTCCTTGGTCGTTTCACACCACATGAAAGGTATTCAAAAATGGTGCACATACCAACACTTGGAGCAAGAAGAAAGGAGAAGGCAAGACTACTATCACTCAACCAATACAACCCGTCGTAAATACTACCCTCTACTTTGATAGCACCTCCACTACTACTTTACTCAACACTTCTTGTATCCAAAGTGGAAGTGTCATTCAAGGGATATCAAATGTATTCATGTTTAGTGCAAATAAAATTGGCCACCAAAGGCTACCACTCATGATATAAAATATATAAATGTACGGAGGTCTTCATGTATTCATGTTTAGTTCAGATCTCTTGATATAAGATTTGCAAATTTATATGTACGAATTTGTAACAAATTTGAAATATACACATGGAACCTTTCAATGTAATGTTTCATCTATATTTATACACATACAAAATCAATCACACCCCTTATCAACATCAATTACAAAAGTAATAACTATTCCTCTAAAATCAAATAAGATAAACCATTCAGTGTTCACATTACATTGTGCACATACGATTGCTAGTTGGAGCTTGTGCCAAACCTCCTTCCAAGAATGAAATAATGGAATTTTTGGTATTAGTGAAAATGTTTTTAATTCATTTCTGGGCAAGTGTGAGGATTTTGGGAAATTTGGTGTTGGGGATTTCTTTTGTTTTGTCAGAGGATGTATTCAAATAGTTGTGGACTTGGTGAGGGAGCTTCCATGGTAAGAGGACAAAATTACTTTCAAGTCTTGCTCAAATTTGTTTGTTTATGAAGGATCTCCATCTTGTTGGAGGAAATACAGATGTCAGGGTGAATTTGACCAATACGGCCATGCTCATATCCGCCATGCCTATGAAAATTTGGTTTTTTTGGTGTTTGGTCTTAGAAGCAATGTGTTTTGCAGGTGCCAAGCCTGTGCCCTCATCTTGTCAGCATTTTTCCCTTCTAGCCACATTTTTTCCCTTCTTTTGAGTCTAATTTTGGCAGTGGATGACATTGGCATTGCATGTTATTTATTTTGGTGCATATTGATGGTTTAGACACATGGAACATAATTTGTTCACCAAAATAGTTTCAAGATAATAAATCCTCACATTGGGCAACAATGGTTTAGATGTGTGCTCATGGGTATGTTAAAAAGACTTATAAACTTGCAACCAAATGTAATTTGATAGGTGTAAATCCAGACTCCCCTCCCTTTGTCATTATTCTAATAGCTTGTGCCAAACTGGGGACCATGGGATCTAGGTATGGATGTGTGCAAGGTTTGAAGAGGCATGATTATTCAATGGGGTGTTGTTGTAATTTCTTGGTAGATGGATAAGCAGAAGGTAGAAGCATGCATTAAACATGTTAATTGTTTGATTAAAAAAATTACAACACCATAATGAATATTATTCATGCCTTCCACCAGCATCTGAATTGTTTGTTAAAATGCCTCAAAACGGGTGGTCTCATGGACTATTTTATTTTCCAGAAATGCAAAAAATGGATGTGTTGAATAATCCTTGGAAACTTCTATTAAATATGAATTGGCAGGTGAGAAATTAGTCTCCACAGTTGTGCCATTAGACTCCTTTTCTATGTCAAGATGGAATGTTAGAACAATGCTTAGACAACCATCAACGCTGCATGGAAAGTTGTTTTTTATAGAAAGGAAAAAAACAAGAAAGTGTGCTATCAGGTGCACAGACAACCATGTATGCAAAAGGTGAACGCATACACAATTGCATGAAAAAATACCTAGGAGCAGTGTGGGTTTTTGGGTCCTTCTTTGGTGTTTTGAATTGATTTTTCTATTGGTTGGCTGCTCCATACTCTTGCCATGTGTTTGTTGGTTGTTAGATTTTGGTGACATGCTTGGTAATTTGTATTTTTGGTGCTGCAAGTTGGACCTCTTGGTATGGAGCCCGATGAATTGGTTTGTAATAGATGTATGCTCCTTTGATGAACAATGATTGGCTTTGAAATGTATCTCTCCAACAATCCTATTGTAAGCTTGATCGTTGCTTTGAAATGTATCGCTCCAACAACCATGTTGTGAGCTCAGTTCTTACTTGTTTCCCAGCTTGATTTCAACCTGACCTTGAATCACCATGTGTGCCTCAACAACTCAATTCATGCATGATCATCTTACCCTCATTTCATGATTTTAATGATTCTAGTTTTCTTATTTTTATGTAGTAAAAAATCAAACTAAAGTAGAATAAATTATTGGTGAAGTATATGAGACATAGTGGCCTATAAATAGCTTAACTTTGTTTTTTACGCAACTAGAAAAGTAACCTAGAATGTAAAATCTACTCCTAATCTACCTCGTGAGATGTTTTGAAAAATATTATTCTAATTTTGGTTTTGGAAACCACTCGGATGGCATGTTAAACAGGAAACTTAGTGAAAAATTCTTCTTGACGACCTTGGGTAATGTTAATAAAATATGTTTTCATGGAGACACAAAACATCCCTATAAACCCCAAAATGAGAAATGCAAACTTTATCCATGTACCTTGTCATGTGGAGTGTTCAACTGAACCCGGGGCTGTTTCTCGGAAGTCCATTCGACCTTGTGTTGTAAATTGTTTAGGAGCCCAACAGGCTAGTTCGTAGCTTTAAACAAATGGTGAAAGTTGAAAATGAAGTTTGGTTTTGACCTGCAATTTTGGCCCTGGGTGTAGAAATGGATTTTGGCTTCCGCATACCTCTAATGTTAGGGTAAACTTAGCTTACTAGGTTAATTTGTGCATTTACCTTAGTTAATTATTACATTGTGGTAAGTTGTTATAGTTTGGTATTAACCATAAATTGTTTGTAATTGGGAACTGTATTCCCGTAGCAAGTTTTTGTCACTATTATAATTGTTATATGGTTATATATTGTTTAAACCATATATTTGGAGTTTTCTGTACATGGGATTGTATTATTGTTACATAGTTGCAACTCCCTATTTGTCAATACATAACTGTGTAATATCTATAAATATTGCAGTCATTCATTCTGTAAATGATTTGATTGATTATTAATAAAAGTGTGAGGCTTCCGTCCCTCTTCTACACTTTCACTTGGTACCAGAGTTGGTTGATCTAGACCTGTGAGCAGAGAAGGTTGGAGAGAGGTTATAGAAGGAAGAAAAAGTTTTTGGAGAAGAATCTACACTCCAGGAGAGCCTGTGTTGCCTCCAATAGCTTCCCAGAATGTCCTTATATCCCCACAACCTCATGTTTATTCTCCTGGTAAAATAAAAGCACATTTTTTTCCTTGGTGCCCCTTGCACAAGGAAAATTTACTTCCTGGAAGCCAATTAGATTCAATTTTTTAAAAAAAGATAAGCTCTACCGAGGTGCTTTAGTTGAAGTTCTGCATTATGAACTAGCTATTCATCTAGGTTGAAGACTGAGTTGTGCATTCAAATTGAGTTAGTAGCTCATACCGAGCCAAACGGTGAGCTAATTGATAGGGCATCAAGCTGAGAGTTTTGAAAAGGCTTAGCCCGTATTACCCCTACTAAGAAGGATCCTTCGTGTATTGGTTAAAAAATTATGGCTCAACATTTCAATGGCGAGTTTTTGAAAAATTAGGTCTCATCTCTTTGATCCATCATTCTCAAATCAAGAAATTCATTAGAAATTTCATGTTGGCTCTTTGATCCATCATTCTCAAATCAAGAAATTCATTAGAAATTTCATGTTGTTGAGTTGTATTTCATTGGACATGTGTTCCTAGCCCTGTTTGGACTTACATTCGGAAAAAATTCAATTAGTTATCATGCCCCAAAGAGATCTGAGCCATTGAGCATTGGTACGAGAAAACATTTCTTTGAAAACAATGGTGAGCCCATATGTGAGTAGTGGGTTGAGTTGGTCATTTATCAAACTTAAAAATGGTCTGATCGCTCAAACACCAAAAAAACCCTACACAGAGATCCTATTAAGCTATCTCCATTTTATTTGAGATTGATATCCACATGAACTTGCAAGAAAATAAACAAATATCAAGATCCCAAGCCAATCCTGCAACCACAATCCAACCAAAAATATGAAGAAAAAACAATATACATCAGTGGCCAAAGAAGAAATCAACAAGCGGTGGAATATGAAGATAACCAAAAGGAGCGAGATCCATTTTTTGTGTTAAAATACCTCAACCACCTACAAAACATCCAGCCACATGGAACCCACTATTCAATCATGTATACTTTCAAAGGTTAGTCATTGTTTTCTGTATATAAATACAATTTACTTCATTCTATTATCTAAGCTCACAAGGTGTCGGATTGGTAAAATGGAGAGCTTTAGGGATTGGAGGTGTTGGGTTAGATTTCACTCAAAACCAATTTTTTTTATAAAATATGTGAGTTAGAGGAATATTAAAAAAAAACAACCAACTTTGAAGGCCCTCAAAACCCGTGAGTTGCAACTAAACCCCACCCCAAATTTAGTGGAGAAAAACCTAAAAAGGGTAACGAAAATTCTTTTTCCCACTTCACCTATTTTTTATTTTGAACATTTTTTGCTAAAAGGGGGTACTTAAAAATTGTATTTAGAGAAATTTTTTATTTGCATTTTTTTTCTCAGTGATCCGGAGGCCACCAAGGCCCCATAAAATAAAAAAACAATTTCCTACCATTCAATTTTTTCATAATTTTGAATGTAATTGTATATTTCGGTGTATTTTACTATATTTTAGGTTGCCATATTCAACCACAAACCATTGTAATAACTTAAAAATGAGTATAAATTTGTAATCAAAAATAATAAAAAAAATTATTTTTTATCACTCATGAGATCTTTGGATCTCATTAGCAGTGTTTGGTATAAATAGTGCCTCTGGGAAATGCTTATGGCTAAACTCACGGTGACTTATACTACACAAAATGGATAATATAGTTGCAACAATGTCATTTGGGAATATATTCTTTAAATCGATAGAGAGTAATAAGGACATAATTAATATACTTTGAGCCCTCCTATCCATTTGTGAATGATTGCACTACTTAAATTTGGAAACTAAAATTATCTGAGTATATATTAAATTTACACGTGCATATCAAGATATTTGTTTGATATGGTGTCAATAATCACACAGACCCCTTTCAGTACTATCTTGGTACCACGAATCAAATTCTTTCACGTGCTACTGAGAACATAGAAAGGGTGATCTTATTCCACATACCGATGGGTATATCGGAAGGGCACATATATAGAAAGGTTTTGTATATCAAACTAACACTATAGAGATTGGGAGACGATATACCTAGAGTGATAATATCCTTACCATTTGTCAATCGATTATGCAAAATGGGCACCGACACCCCCAAATTCTTTCTTTTGGATTCTTATCTTCTAAAAGAAAATAATTATGAAGCATAGAAAACAAAAATCAAGACACAACTTTAGTTTGAAGAGATTTGGAATGCTGTAGATTGTTTTGTAACCAAATAAATAAATGATACAATAGAACAACAACAGTTTGATAGATTTGATCAGATGGCTAAGTTGATAAAAAAAATTGTAGTGTATGAAGACTTGCAACCCCACATTGCAAATGTCAAATCTGCCAAAGAAGAGTGATATTAGTTAAGCATAGTGTACGAGGCCAAGAACAAGAATGTCATACTAAATTTGTAGAGTCAATTACACACACTGAAGTTCAAACAAAATGAGAAAACAGAATCTTTCTTAAGAAGAGTTGCAGAATTAAGGGCTTCATTTCTAGCCCTAGGAGAGGAGGTCATTGATATAACTGTTGTTCCCATTGTTCTGAGATCACTCTCTCCTTCATACCACATTTTTGTAACGACACTAAACATGTTAGATCGGACAATAACTTTTGACAAGTTAGTGAATCTACTGCAATGAGAGGAAATAATATACAATAACGATGAAGAAGAGGAAAAGGAACTTTCTTCTCATCAAAAATGGAATGGAAAAGCAAAAGCAAAAACTAATTCCTCTCAAAAGTTCCAAAATCAACATCAGAAAGGGGACAAGCAATAAAAGAATAAATTTCCATTCTACCAAAGAGGACATAAGATAAAATATTTTTGGTATAATACATGTAAGAAAGGTTCATCAAGTAATTGTGGACCTCAACACCATCAATCTCATAAGGGGCATGAAAACTACAATCAAGGGTAGAAGAAGGGGAACTAGCGAAGAAAAACCCATCAGCAAGGAAATATTGTTGAGCAAGAAGATTAGTTAGATTGTGAATACTTCTTGTATACTTCTCAATCAAGTGAACCTTCCATTTCATCTAGTGATGTATGGTATTTTTATACAAGAACCACTCGACACGTGATGGATCATAGAGACTTGTTTACTTCAGTGAGAGACACCGCCTTCGAAAAACCATGTTTCATTAGGTGATGATTCTCCATACACAATACAGGGGATTGGGAACATTTCTCTACCTCTTGCTTCACTACATTTTAGATTATCAGATGTACGATATGTCCCTAGGTTGACAAATAATATTCTATCAGTAAGTCAACTCCTAGATCAAAATTTTCAAATTGACTTCGATAGTCGTTCTGGAAAGAAAATGTGTTTGATTTGAGACAAATAACGAGGCTCAAAAATAGTTGTAAAATCCTCCAATGTATGATGTATGTTCCATCTTGATTTTTTCCACAGAGATAATCAAACACTTGTGGCTAATAATTTTACCTCTACATAGTTGTGGCATCTGAAAATTGGTCACATTAGTTTTAAATATCTCGACAAACTTTGTCGGTACAATATGTTACAAGGATTTCCA
This sequence comes from Taxus chinensis, assembly GCA_019776745.2. Taxonomy (NCBI): domain Eukaryota; kingdom Viridiplantae; phylum Streptophyta; class Pinopsida; order Cupressales; family Taxaceae; genus Taxus; species Taxus chinensis. The sequence continues at coordinate 156,795,535 of CM034149.1, forward strand.
TCTCTACACAAGGATAAAAAATAAGTTTCCTCACTACCTAACAGGAAAACAACATAGATCTTCATTCCAGAAGAGTACATATTGAGTTGATGGTAAGATTTGTTTGGTTCATTTTGATCTTTGCGGAGTGATGCAACTGAGTCATTCTAGATTTCAATATTTCATTCTTTGTTTTGATGATAATTTAAAAAAAAATTATATATACTGTCTTCATAAGAAAAGGGAAGCTTTTGAAAATTTCAAGAAGTTCAAATTGGTTGTTGAGAATTAGATTGGTCATCACATCAGAACTCTGCACTCATATCAAGGGGGAGTTCACTAGTAATGAGTTCAAATCCTACCTAAAAGCTCACGGGATTCATCAACAACTTCCTCCTTCACACACACACTACAACAGAATGGTGTTGTTGAGAGACAAAACTGCACTATCATGGAAATGGTTTATTTTATGATCGATGATTCTAGACTGATGAGGAAATTTTTGGTAGAAGCAACAAAGACAATTATTTATTTTTTGAAAAGAGTGCCCACATTTTCTATTGATGGAGTAACACCATATGAAACATGGTCAAAGTGGAAACCATCTGTTTCACACTTTTGAATATTTAGGTGTAAAGCAAGCATGCATGTACCCAAGCATAATAGAAATAAGTTAGATATGAAGTCACAAAATATCATCTTCATTGGATACATAGAGGAGACTCTTGGGTATAGATTGATGGATCCTAAGACAAGGAAATTCTACACCAGCAAAAATGTTGAGTTTTTTTAGAAGAAGGATGGAAATAATCCTCCTCAGGACTCACTTGATTTAGATTTTTTCACTTATTATAAAACCAAAAGTTAATGTTTCTACAGATAATGAAATTTATCTTGGGGATGATGGTGATGATCAGATAAAACCAAGACCCATAGGATCATTTTAGCATATACGCAAGTGGTATAAAAATATGTTATGAGATGCAAAATTAGATGCTCCTCTAGATACATCCACCATTGGACCAAGGACTAGAAAGAAATCACAAGAAGAAGTAAACTTTACTTTGATGCATAGAGTTTTTGAATTTGATGATCCCAATATAGTCTAAGAATCCCTATAGTCGAAAACTTGGAAAGATGCCATGGATGTTAAATATCAATCAGTGATGAAAAATAGCACTTGGTAACTTGTCAATCTTCCACCAGGGAAGAACCCCATTGGTTGTAGATGGATATTCAAAACAAAGTACAAAGTAGATTGGACCATAGACAAGTATAAAGTGATACTGATAGCAAATGGTTATGCACAAAAAGAAGGCATTGATAATGAGAAGACATTTGCTCCCATGGCTAAGATCAAAATGATCAGGAACATCTTTTTTCTAGCTACACAATTTGGTTGTAAAGTCCATTAGATGGACCAAAAAAAGTACCTTTCTAAACGGATATTTACAAGAAGAATTCTTCATGACTCAAGGTGAGGGATATGTTATACCTAGAGAAGAAACTAAGGTATGTAGACTCAGGAAATCTCTGTCTGGCCTTAAATAGGAACTTCAGGCTTAGTACATCGAAATTGATAAGCATCTTGTATAACATGGATTAGTAAAAAAATACATATGATCCCAATATCTACCTTAAAAAGGAATTAGGGGAGATTGTGATTGTTTTTTTATATGTCGACGATCTATTCATCTCTGACAGTTCAGCCAAGATGATTGATGCAATGAAGAAAATTCTTAGAACGATCATTCAACATTATAGATCTCAGGCTAATGCACTACTATCTTTGATTGGAAGTTTGGAAAAAGAAGAATCACATATTTTTTTCTCAGTTGATGTATACCAAGACAATGCTCAAGAATTTTAGGATGATGGATTGCACACCTATTACTACACTTATGGAAAACAAATTGAAGTTATCTTTTTCAGATCCATCTCATGTGGTAAATGAAACTCTATCGACAGTTAATTAGGAGTCTAAGTTACCTTACATACACTATTATAGATATCATATTTGTAGTAAGCTATCTATTCAGGTTCATGCAAGAACCCAGAGTTTTCCATTAGAAGGTAGGAAGGAGAATCTTGAGATATCTCAAGGTAATAGTGGATCTTGGTCTAGAATACAAGAAGAATAGTCAATTTCTTCTTGACTGGATATTCAGATTTAGATCATGAAGGAAACATTGATGAAAGAAAATATACTTCAATATTTATGTTATTTTTGCGATGTGGACCGATATCATGGGGAAGTAAGAAATAAAATTTTATTTTTCGCTCTTCTACAGAAATCGAGTATTGTTCTACATGTGAATCTATCTCTAAAGTGATATGGCTACGTCACATAGTTGAAGGACTTGGAATACCACATTTAAAACTGAGCACCTTGTATGTTAAAAGTGAAGGTGTTCTCAAACTTATTCACAATCTAGTTTTTCACGAGAGAACAAAGCACATTAAGGTACAACTAGATTTCATATGCAAGCATGTCATAAAACAAATCATACATCTTTAGTTTTTCCTGACAGTTGAATAACATGCAAATATCTTCACAAATTCACTTGAACGTGACAAGTTTGAAGTCTTTAGAGATTTCCTCTTTCACATCCCTTGAGACAATGAAAAATTAATGGTGGGAATGTTAGTTTAAATAGTAATTTTGCATAATATTTATTTTATTTTTACTATAGGTAACTTTTCTATTTCCTTAGGTAATTAGGTGGTTTTATCATATTCCTATATGGTTATGATTATATTTTATTTTTTGTATATGTAAATTATTTTTACATTGGTTCAACCATATATTTCTCTAATTTTTTCATCTATTATTTCTTGTTGCATTGGTGCAACTCCTCATTTTTTTGTATAAATGGTTGTATAATATCGATAAGTATTGTAGCCCATCCTTTGTAATTTGATTTGATTGATTATTAATAATTCTTCTACACTTTCATCTAATATTTCTATGATAAAATTACTACAAAGCCTCAGTTTGGAGAAAAACATCATGCACGCTAGTTTTCCTAATAAGTTTTGTAGGCCTCCTATCGTTGGGCGATAAGGACATTTGAGTGCATTTATGATCGATAGCTCCAAAAAGGTGAGCACCATTTTAATCATGTTTGCCAGTTTGGGGTTCCGTCAAATCTGAGTGTTTCCCTGTTTATAGGGGAATAGGTAGGAATAAGTTCCCTTGTGTGTTTGAGTCTCGAAAAAGGTTTTCAAATGCTGGTTTTTAGGCAACATGGTTCGATTTTGATGTTTTTGGAAGCTTGAAACCAAATGGAGAAAAATGTCACATAACCTCATCCGGGAAAAATAACAATTAGGAAACCTTTTTGACGCTTGTTTGAAAAGATATTGAATGCAAAAATAAATTATGTTTTTATCTCTCCTCTCTATAACCCTATATTTGACTTAGAAAATTAAATGAAATGACATTGCATTCTTCTCTCCCTAAAAAAATTATGTTAAGTGTTATTATGTCATTATTAGAAAACTATGAAATCATAAATCATGCTTGATTGTAGTTTGATGTTATGCCAGTGGTTGTGCTAACCATGTCGTGGTTGTAGGTACGTGAGATAAAATCCAAATGGTAGAATTTCCATTGTTTATGTAATATGGATTATCATTGAAATATGCATGTAATATTAAATAGATGTATCAACACTATGTTATAATCAAGAATGTTAATTATGGATTATGTTGTGATGAGTGAGATCTCGTAGTGTATAAGTAGTGAGATCTTGGGGGAAATGGTCATTCTATTTTAGGGGTGATTTTTATTATAAGTATTTATCTTGTTAATAGTGTAGATGTAATTTTTAACTAAAAATGAAATGAAAATGTTATAATTGTGCTCCTATGTGAATGAAGTGATTTTTTACTCTTGCATGTGTTGCTAAAATGTTTGGAACACTCAGAAGTAATGAAACTACCTTATTTAAGAATGGTTATGGTTTACCAATTTATGGAAGTTACTATTTTACAAGTTACCCAAATGATCCCAATCTATCAACCCTTAAGAAGGTTACCCTTGAGCATTGGGTTAATTGTGTTGTTCTCCTGGTTGGGTTTAAGTGAAGATTCGGTCTCCAGATGGTTCTCAAAAGGGTTGTATTGCCAATAGGTGTCATAGTGTTAGAAACCACCTCTTTTATACAATATATGCCTTGAAACTAATCATCTCATGTGGTTCTAGAGGCTTACTATTACTTCTTAATCATGTGTGTATAAGGTCTTCTTGTGCATGTGGAATTTTGCATGTTGTTATATTTATAGGTATAGTGTCACTTTGTGACGTGGAAGATGTAATGTTCTAATGATTTTTTCAAATGGATGGCTTTATGCTAAGCCTCTCAGGGAGGTATAATGTTTGTTCACGTTTGGATCACAATATAAATAAGGAAGGTAATGTTTATTCCTAGAAATTTAATCATGATTCTTCCCCATGAAACAAGTGGAGGGTCTTCGAGCATGTGGAGGTGTATTAGTTGCAATGGTTACAAAGGTATTGTGTCTCCTTGAGTTTTGATTGACTTGATGTCTTATTAATGCATTTAAGTGGTTTTCCTAGAAACTAAACACCATTAGAAGTGAAAAAATGTAAAGTTCTTCGGACTGCAGAGATTTTTTGTTATGTATCAATGCACCATTAAGACACTAATTGTAAAGGAAATTTGTAACTTGCTTTTTTTTTGAGAATATACTCGTGTGTTTTCGTATAATAATTTTAAGTTTCATGGATATTATTCATAACTTTGTTTTTAGATCGTTCATATGTTGTGAAATCGGGTGTGAATTGATCCACGTGAAAACAAGTAATGGAGGACACGTAGTTTATAATTTGGAAATCTAATCTCATAATGTGTAATGTTAAGCTACTAATAATTAAAAATCGAGTTATACAATTTATTTGCAATAAGATGAACAAACTAAATTATATGGAACCATTATTTGTTAAGTATTAAATGAACCAAAAGAACTGTGGTCTAGAAAAAATTATGTTCTTTCATGTTAAGTAGTCTTAAATCATTAAGGTTAAATAATGAAATATGAGTATACTAATGTTATAACCATGAAAATGTGGTAATGTGGAAGTTTCCCATTGGTGGTATTCATATTATGGTGGGGTCATGGTTTTTTACTTGTTCTTTTCTAACAATGTGGCTTGATGTGCATCTGGTGTCGTCATATCATTTGTATGTTCTTCATGTTGGTGTAGTCGTCTTATGTGACATGAAGCAATCTCTTGTGAACCTAAATGGTGTTGCATAGTTGTTTCAGCAAATGAAATCAAAAATATATATCCCGGTATATTGGGTCTTGTGTTTGGGTCCCACATGGGTGGGCGCTGCAGTTCCATGCCTATATGCACATGAGGAAATGAAAAAGCATAGTTCGTATGAAATTTTGTTATGTGAGGTTCGAAACACATGCTTCTAGGACTTGTACACACACAGATGAAACCATGTTTTTGAATTAAAATGACAAATCTAACTCCATGATGATAAAAACTATGACTTTAATCAAAACAATTCCTAAAAATATAACTATGATGTCGAGCATGCTCTCCTCTTTTTAAATATATACTTTTTTCAACATTTTTTACTACTTTGATGTTTTTATCTATATTTATTTCTAAGTATATTTTTATTCCATTACATCCTATAAATACATGTATTTTATTTCATTCGTCAAAATTGGAGAAACTATAGGGTTTCAAACAAGGCATAACTCTATGCACATTAAAAAACTTTTTTTCAATTTTTTGTCAAACATTTGGATGCAAGGTCATCTATCCTTTATTTATTATTTTTTAGGGAATATGGTCCATTATTTCTAAAATGATTTAAAAATAAAAAAATATGTTGCGAACTAGATGATCTTATCTTTCCACAAATAATTTTAATAAATTATAAATGCTACTAAAAATGTGGGGATGAAAGAACTATTGTTTACCATGTTTTAAAAACAATTGGAAAGCCTATTTGAATTTCATATATTTTCCCTAATTATACTTAACCATTTAAAAACAAGTATTTTATTAGAAAGTAGACTCAAAATCCTACAATTTATGATATTATAATATATTAAAATTTTGAGTGTGTACATCTCAAAATATCTATAGAAGTTGTTGTTTTCATTTTCAGGAAAACATGTCCACTTAAGACCCTTGTTTTCCCTTTCATTTACCCCTCTTCAATAGATGCATGATATGGATAGTGGCAATGTAAAAACTAGTAGCAACACTCAATAATGTGGTTAATATGGATCATAACAAAAAATTTATAATAACATGTTGGATATTCAAACTTAAGCTTGTTCCCATAGTAAGAAAACATAGTGAATACAAGTACTGAGCATCATGATCAGGTAAAATACAAGCAACTTGACACAAAAAAGAAATGACATAAAAAAATAGGATCTTATGACACGATGATTATGGCATAAAGACCAAATATTGAGTATAAATAGGTACACATAACTAATAATGAGAACAAAAAAATCAATATAAGCACCATAAACACAATCATAGAGCAATCCATGTGAGTAAACATATGAGAAATCAATGTCATAATTATGTATACCAAAGTACAATATCCATGTTACTAAGAACTCAAGTGATTTAAGAAAGGGAAATACATGTTTAAGAAATCTAAGTAGCTCGATATGACCAATAGACTAGCATTGAAATATCAAATCTAAAATATATGTAAGTTTCCCCTAGTGTAGTTATATTCCCTAAATGTGGAAATGTTTCCTTGAGTGTGAGAAAATAAATAATCTATATATGTATGTCAATATGTGACATGCATTTATTGCATATAAAATGGATTATACTATGAAAAATATGTTTGTAAATAGTGGATATGTAAATCACCATTTAATATGATAAGCAACATTGTATGTAAATATGTACTAATAAATAAAGTAATTTACACAAGTCCAAATTTATGTATTATTTAAATATTTTTAATAAAATAAAAGGATCAATCAAGTAATAAACAAAGTGTCACTCAATAATAAGACAAGTGTCAATCAATTAAAAGACAAGGGTCAATAAAGTAACAAGAGGCCAAGTGGAAATAAAACATAAGACAAGGGTCAATAAAATAATAAGAAGACAAGGGAAAATCAAGCATAAGACAATGGTAAATTAAGTAACAAGAGGCCAAGGAAAAATCAAGTATAAGACAAGGCTCAATTAAGTAACAAGAGGCCAAGGGGATATCAAGCATAAGATAAGGGTCAATCATGTAACAATAAGCCAATGGAAATTTAAGCATAGGACACTGTTTAATCAAACATAGGATGTCAAGAGGTGATGGATGTGAACTAAAAGAATAAGAAAGATTCCAAATGATATATGTCTTCCCTTAATACTATATGTGCACTAGAAACAAAATACTTGGTGATGTACCTTATTTTAAGAGATAAGAACATTTCCTTGAGATTTAAGGCTTTCCTTTAAGTTTTAACAACTTATCTTCCCCAAATCTAGTCATTAAAATTGTTTTATCACATATTTTTGGTGATTTTTCACTTCTCCATAATCTAACATTATGGAGTGGCCTTTATTGTCATATTAGTACCAAATATAATTTTAGTTTTAGTTGAGGGAGGTAAAGGTAATTTGTTAGAATGAAATTAAAAAGACTTGGTGACTTGAGTCGAATTGTTCCATTACATTCACATTGCAAACTTAATGTTTCTAAAAAGTATAATAGAACTTTCTTGATGTTACTCCTCAAAAAAGTCCTTTTATAAATTAATGTGTTGCATATCACCGGTGTCAAGGACCCAAACATCAAACCAAGTTGTATTTGATGAGGAATTATTGACTTATCATAAATAAAAAACATAGATTCACTTGTGAATTGAGTAGATTCTGGTCCTAAGAATGTTTTCTTTTCTTTGTTTGATTTTTCCATTTTGAGAGGCCACCATTTTTTCCCATGATAGTTTGTATTCATACTTGTATTATAACCCCATTTTTATCATAATGTTTACAAAACGTGTTTTGTTTTTCATTTTTCTTCTCTAATTGTTGACCATTAATCTTTCTAGTTTTGTCTCCTTTCCCTCTATATCTTCCCTAACCTCTATCAATGGATGTAAAATCCTTATTGGAATAAATTTCCTTTTAATGAGAATAACACATAATTTTGCATGAGGCTTCAATATTTCTTCCAAAGGCATTTTCTCTATCATCCATCTTGTCAAGAAATTGATCAAAAAAGACTCTAAACATGTCGAGTATATGGGAATAAGACATTTTTATAAATCATCCATTTATACATTAATTTTGACACCAAAATATTCAACATCATGCTTGATAGCACAAATTTTTGATGCCAAAACTATTACATCACCCTTTTTCAACTCGAGATTGAATAATTTCAAATGCAAGTGTATGAACTCTAATTTTGAATGAGAAACATAAAAAATCCTTCATTTTTTTATAGCTTCCCAAGGTTTGTTGAACCCTTTTATGTGATGAAAAACATTTCCATCCATTGTGGACCTTATCAAGGCCAATACCTTAGAATTATTTTTTTTCATATTTGTGATTCTACCTTTGTTATTGGTTCCATTGGTTGTCTTTACATCATAAGTTTTGAACCATAAATCATTGAGTATGAGAGTGTTTTCAATTTTTTGTGATCAACCCGACCAGGTATCCTTCAATTTAGTGTTTTGCAAACAATTTTATTCATTTAATGCACTTTTTTATGAAGAGATATGGATTGGTTCCTTATGAATCCAAAAGGTTCCCTTTTTAATACACAACCAAACTTATGGACCAAACTTTTTGGTATGTTAAACCTTTATATATACTCATCGATGCATTAAATAATATTGTGCTTTCTATATACCTGTCAATACATGATAGAGGTGTTAAAATATATAAGATATGAATAATACATGATACCTAAATAGTAGATTGAAAGTTTCATTCTATAAATGACACCCAATTAGAAATAAAATATCATACATGGGTGTAGACATCTAAAATCTGCTTGTGTAGTTTAAATAATTAAATTGCACTAATGATCTTCACTCCATCTCACATTGATCAAATAACGACACTTCGTTATCTAACTATGCTTCTAATTCACTCAGGATGTCAATTAATGACATTTTGATTAGTGATAATCCTCTTAATTAGCTAATTATATATTAATCAATCCTCTAATCTTGCATTTAACCAATAGACCTTCTTATTGGCTAAATCCCACTTCTAGAACTTCCAAAATCTATCCAAACCCCTTTCAGATGCTCTCATAAAGCTTCCTAAGCCTACTTAGGACCCTTAATTAATCCTAAAAGATTAATTATCTCCTAATCTAATAAAAAAGTGCATTGACTTGTAAAAGTCTATTTTGGCTTTACCTTTTGTCCCACATGCATTAGGATTTCAAACTTTCCCAAATGGAAACATATAAATACAAGCCTAAGGCATCCCTTTCAACTTTACACCTTACATCACACCTCATTTTCATTACCTAAAATATATAGAACATTTGAGCTTGAACCACTCTCCCTTGTTGGAAAATAACTTCTCCACCTTGCATCCATTCCTTCAAGCTTGGTTAGTAGGAGAATATCTAAGTATGGCCTTATAGCCATTTTAGAGAGATCTCTTCACCATATTGAAGCAAACAACAAAATTTGTTTATTATATGATCTAAATAGGTTAATGCGTAGTTAATAATATTAGTTTGATTTATTCAAAGTTCCATGCATTTGAAGAAGTTAATTATTGTTAAGATCTTATCTTGATGTTCTTGTTTAGTTAGCTTTGTTTTGGAACTATTAGGTGTTAGTTTCAATTCATAAGGTATAGTAAAACTTTACAATGCATACATTTGGCATGTATCCTTGCATGTAAAACATATTTATTTGGCCCTCACTCATTCTCACAAATGACTCATGTATCATCTGGATCTACCCTCCATTGACAAAATTTGGTTTACTTATTATGTCTATTTTACCTTACACGAATGTGTTGCTTGGGGCAGTTTCATAATAAAAAATTGCTTTTTCATAAGACCCATGTATCCTCTGTATATATTCCCCTCGCATGTATCCTTGCTTGGGGCACCATCATTAATCCTTGTCGTCAATTCGCACAGGTCGAAATTGAAGCTTAGTAACAAAAACATTTGTACAATTGTCTTGAACATTATTTGTTTGAGTATGTGTGTTTGTACTTGTTTTCCTTGTTAGGTTAACTTTTTTACTTTCTCTTATTGCATTACATTTTGTATGTTGCAAGGAGTTAACATTTTTCGTAATGAAAAATTGTTCGTATTATAACTTTCGATGTTATTCTACACTTTTTTTGTATGTGTATATTGTAATAAAGGACGGGTGACATAGATCATGAGTAATATGATGAAATAAAGTTGTTTTTACATCATTTGGATTAATAATATTTCCATTATGTTCATATTCTTTTTCCTTCCCTCTCAATTTCTTTTATCAAACGTTATTCTTCCAAATCACTTGGGGAAATAGGGATTACCTTTTATCCCCCCTCCCCCCTTCATTTCTTCTATCCACTTCCTTCCTCTTTTCGATTTCCCATCGACATGCGAGGGGGCATCCTTGAAACATTTCTACAGGATCTGTTAAGAAAATCATTTCTTTCGCTTTGCAACAATACCCACATGAATTTTTCAACAATAAATTTTGTACTGGTATTATGCAGGGATCAGTGCTCACATTTTTACTCTATTTTCATATTCGGTATATTGTCATCTATCTTCTATTGCAATGGAATTTTCCCTTACTTTGGTATGTTCTCTCCTTCTTTTTGATCATCGATTGACCTCTTCCATCACCCCATCGACACTCGAGGGGGCATCCTTCATTCTACTAATTTTTATTCTATTCCTTCAAAAAAATTACTTATTTATGTTTGTCTACTATCTTTGAAGTGGTGTCACTTATGCCACCCTAAAGAGGGGCAAATGTAGACACTTAAAACCTGCTTATGCAGTTTTATTGCTAAAATTACACTAATGATATTCACTCCCTATCACTTTGGTCAAATAACGACACTTTGTTATCTAAATATGCTTCTAATTCACTCACGATGCCAATTAACGACATTTTTATTGGTGATAATCCTCTTAATTAGCTAACTATATTTTAATTAAACCTCTAATCTTGCATTCAACCAATAAACCTTCTTATTGGCTAAATCCCGCTCGTAGAACTTCCAAAATCTATCCAAACCCCTTTCAGATGCTATTAGAAAGATTCCTAAGCCTACTTAGGATGATTAATTAATCCTAAAAGATTAATTAACTTCTAATCTAATAAAAAAGTGCATTGACTTGTAAAACTCTATTTTGGGCTTACCTTTTGTCCCACATGCACTAGGATTTCAAACTTTCCCAAATGGAAACCTATAAATACAATCCTAAGGAATCCCTTTCAAATTTTCACCTCACATCACACCTAATTTACATTAGCTAAAAGCTATAAAACATTTGAGCTTGAGCCATTCTCCCTTGTTGGAAAATATGTATCCACCTTGCATCCATTCCTTCAAGCTCGGTTAGTAGGAGAATATCTAAACATGGCCTTGTAGTCATTTTGGAGAAATCTCTTCACCATATTGAAGCAAACAACAAAATTTTATTATTATATGATCTAAATAGGTTCATTCTTGGATAGTAATCTAAAGAGTAAAGAATAACTTAGTATGTTAGTTTTATTTATTCAAAGTTCCATGCACTTGAAGAAGTAAATTATTATTAAGCTCTTATTTTGATGTTCTTGTTTAGTTGACTTTGTTTAGGAGATATTAGGTGTTAGTTTCAATTCATAAGGTATAGTAAAACTTTACAACGCATACAATGGGAGTAACTTCCCTATATAACTGGTATTCCTTATTTTTAAGATTTACATATAGTGATAGACACTCATAGATAATGGAGAAAATGGGAAAATGAAAATTTTCCGTATTTCTCTCCAATAATTTATAGGGACAATGACACAAATGTTGTTGTTGCAATTATATTATGCTATAGAAGAAATAGTTTGATTATAATGACATTACTCATAATTGTGAACCAAATGTACGATTAATATGAATGTTGTGAGTTTTGAATTTGCACATTTTTTCTTCAAAATTTTCCTAATTTTGAAAAAATACTTTTATTTTTTAATTGATTTGCACAATAAATGACTTGATTTCTATTTTTGAATGAATAAAAAAATCCTCCTATTTAAAAAAATATATTATCCTCCCAAAAAATACTAAGGCAAATAAAACAATTTTAAAAGTTTAAAAAGAAATCAAAATTAGTTTGGATCCTACATGGGAGTTTAGTCAAGAAACCCTAACATAAAATCTTGGAAGAAAAATTAACAATGTTGAATGCAAGGCTTCACAAGGACTATTATAAGAAGTGGTAACACTTAAAATTCCATGTTTGTAGCTTGAACTATAAAGTTTTTGAGAGAGGACGAGATAACTGTAAGGAAGATATGAAAAATGTATTTTCTAACACTCCACCAACATCTAGTAGCCATAATTGTTAATGCCAAGGTTGTTATCAATCATGCCACATGTCAACTCATTTTAAGACTTAGGGCATTCAAATAATTAAATACTACCAAGGGGTAAACCTCTGGGTAAAGTGTAAGAAAAAAGCTGTAGTAGTAAACATCCTAGGTTTGTTAAGCCACCCAAACAACACCATCAATCTATTCTAACAACCCTGCTAAAAATTAAAAAGAATTGATTTGATACCAATATGTAGTAGCATGAAAGGAAATGGAGAATGAAAAAATCATTTATAATAATTTTTGATTTGATACCAATAACATGTTACGTGTATTGGAATGAAAATAAAAGAATATTTTGTGGAAACCAAAATTAAATTCACATTAATTCAAATGAATAAAGATTGAAAACATATATATCCAAAGGATGGCTATTTATTTCACATATTGTGTACATGCAAGTGTTAGATTCATAAAATTTGGAAACAAACAATAACATGTTCCTAATCTAAACCAAACATAATACCTAAAGATTGAGCTAAGAAGAAGAAGAAATACCTAAGCACGAGTGCAACATCTCCTTATTACATGAATTTTCTCATGGGGGTGGATGTTCAATTAATTTATGTAAGATTTTGCTAGCATGTTTGTAAGGAGGAGAGAGGAAGTAGGAAAATTTCCCAAAAAGGGATGGACTCCAAGATTGGAAAGGATCCTACATAGGATGATTTACTACTTTAGAAAGGTTTTTCCTAAAATAAAATCCTTTGTTTGGGTAGTTTTACAAGGTGCCTACGAGGGTCATTTTTAAACATTCCAGGTATGGGGGGTCATATAATTTTAAGAGATGTGGGATAATGGGATGTATGATTACAGAATAATAGGATTCACTAGTGACTAATTGTTTGTGGGATTTTATGTGATTGGTGATGAAATGGGTGTTTTCATAAAGGAATGCACCCTTTGGGGAGTGGTGTGATGACTTCCCTTTCAACCAAAAAAATTGAAACACTCCTAGGCTATGGGTGACCTAAAGTTAGAGTGAGTCTTTAGAGAGGGCTTATTTCCCTAGTGTAACATCTAAAAACTAACTCTACTATAATTTTGTACAAGGAAAAGGGGTAGGAGATATGCAAAATGCTTAAAACGAAAGTTGAAAACAAGGTGATGCACCATAATGTTTGAGTACCTATATTTTCCTAAGAATACACAAGAGGATTAAAGGGACCAACACACCATACACAACTCACAATTTGACGTATTTCTACATAAGTGATTCATATAGAGGTTTAAAGTTATGAAAACACACAAAATGATAAATACATGTCTTTATAAGGGTTCAAATGGCAAAAATCCATGGCTAAATCCTACATGAAATTTATAGAAAAAAATATTATGACCTACAAATTAATGTATCCTTGCATAAAGTTAAGGAAATAGGACTGCAAATTAAGGATAAATACTTCTATCATGAGATAAAATCAGGTATATCACAATTTTAGACAATACACTGGTCGTGAGAAGGTAAGAATGGTTCTTTTATTAATCCAAAAAGTGTAACAAGTAAAAAACTAGTAGGGCTCAACAAAAACTAGCAAGAGGTCTCCCTTTTTAAATGAATAAACTCATGTATATATAAATATTTAGGAGAGGAGAAAATTGTAGAGAAAAATAAAAGTATGCCTTTATGTAAAATGGCATAAGAGGTTGTATGGTGTAGGAGGTTTGATGGTGAACTCAAACTATATGAAATATCTTCAATATGCCCTATCACATGTTCTATTAACAAAAGATTCAACTCTCCTTCATCTTGCCCTTGCATTCTTGAATTCCTCTTTACTTCAACTTGATGTCCACTATCGAATTGACTAAAATCATAGAATTAGAGTTTAACTTCAAGTCTAAGCCTAAACCAACTTATCTGATTGTTATGTATGTGTTTCACAGAGTTTCCCAAAGATCATTTCCTTGCTCCATGGATTTCAGATGATCCGTTGTCTTTTCTCTATCTTTTGTGGCTTTTGATGTTCTTTTTGTGATCTGCGACCTTACTTTGACTTCCATGGTATTCCACATCTTTCAACATCTAAAGAATAATCCATGCAATTTTTTGTTTCATTTTCAAGATCCGTAGTCATACTTTTACTTTTTGTGGCCTCTTCTTGTACCACGAGACTACTTTATTTTTCCTCTTGCCACCTTTTCCGCGGTGTCTTAATCCTTCGCATAACACTTTTTTACGTAGATTTTAACTTTTCTTACTTTTTGGATAACTAAACCTTCATTCCATGGGTTTCCTTCATTCCATGTATTTTCCTTCATTCCATGGATTTTCCTTTATTCCACAACTTTTACTTCATTCCAAATATTTTCCTTCGTTCCGTACATTTTCCTTCATTTCGTAACTTTTCCTTCTTTCCATAGTTTTTCCTTTCTTCTGTGGACTTAGAAAACCCATAGAACACTAAATTTTCACTTTAGTGGAACACTAAGTTTTGCGAATTTGTGGAATACTATGTTTTACAAACTTGCAAACTTTCATACTTGCACAACTTTGAATTTTATTTTCTGTGAGTTGTCACACGACACTTAGGTTTGTCTTACAATGTATAACTCTGCAGTCCTTTTCCCTTGTTTTGTGGACTTCTAACTTCTATGATACATTGCATTTTCTCCTTCTGTTGAACACTAAGTGTCTTTGTTCTACAAAATTCTATTCTAGAGTTGCCTGAGTCTAAAACTTGAATGAGTTGTTTGAATAAACATGGGTGCTTATTTGGACAACAATTTGGAAACTTTCAGGGGACGTCTACCTGGTAGATGTAAGGATCAATATCTTGAATTTTCCATTAGGCATGGAGTCACACAAATATGCTTTAAAATTACACACTTTTCTACAACCTCTTAAAAAAATTTCAACACTAAAATGCCTTCTCAAGACAACAAAAAAATTTGCTAAATAACTTATGGGAAAGACAACAAGACCAAAAACATGCCCAAGGCACATAGAGAAATGGAACTAAAGAAATAATGTGAAAGAAGCACTTGGAATAAAATAGTACAACTATATACTATATACAAGGGTGAATCATGACCTCAATAACAAATCTTAAGGTATATCCCATTAACTGGGATAGGTAACTCCTCGTTACTCAGCTTGAAGAGCTGAAAGGCATTATGTTGCTTGTAATTAGAAATTAAATATGGTCCACTCCACATATATTTAAACTTGATATTTCTCCCAAGCTTAGTACTTGCCTCATCCCACTTGAGAAAGAGGTCTCCTTCCCTGAATGTTCTTGAAAGTTTCTTCTTTTCAAATGATCTATTTACCCAAGCTTGATGAAGCTCTATTATATGCATTAATTGGTTTCTAACCCCTTCTAAATTCATTAATTCTGCAAATATGATTATCGTTGTATATTTTCCTATCATTTCTACTTGGATAATGAAATCTAGAGCTGGTAATCCAATAGATATAGGCATATTTTATTGTCTACCATAGACAAGCATATAAGGTGAATTACCAATAGAAATTTTAGGAGTGATTCTATCAGCCCATAAGGTTGTCTTCAACTTTATATTCCACAATATTTGGTTCTCTTCCATGTTTCATTTAATAATCCTAATAATATTTCTATTAGTGTATTATTCCAATCCATTCCCTCTAGGGTAGTAGTTAGAGGATGTGGAGAAATAATAACCAATATTGACTTCCCATTCACTTATCCTAGTACCAAGAAAATCCATTGCATTATCAAAAATGATTGAAGTAGGAACTCCAAACCTAGTGACTATACCTTCATAGAAGTTCAAAATTGAAGTCTCGTTTGCTTCAATGAGAGATATTGCTTCTATCCACCTCGTAAAATAATCAATAAATGTAAGAACCCAATAATGACCTACACTTAAAAGAAAGTTAATCATTGTTATAAAATATAAGCCTTGTTGCGTGAAAGGATTCTCTACCTATATGGGTTGTAGAGGGAAGGCTTCTAGTTTTTACTTGCATGTAAAGAAAAAACACTTATTACACTTCTTAACCCATGCATATGAATCCCTAAACAAGTCATTCCAATAGTAGCTTTCCATCATTATCTTCAAAATTGTAGTTCGTGGAGAAAAATGTCCACAAGATGGCCCGTCATGGAGCTCATCTGAAATACTATCAATATGATTTGTCTCAATACATCTTAAGAGAAAAGCATTGATATATTTTCTAAATAATATGCCACCCACAAGAACATAAGGAATATATTGCAACCTAAAATACCTCCTTTTATCTTTTTCCAAACCTTGAGGTGACTCACTTGTTTAAAGGAAATGGACCATGTCATGAGTCTAACTAATAGGAAGTGAAGTTGCAACTGATTTGATGCAGGAGCATCTCTCCTAGGGCCTCATTTTGGTTTGAAAAGTCTAGTTTTCATGAGTAAGGTGTTGTAATAGCTCTAGAGATCATTTAAAGGTCATTGGAGCTCATGACATGTTGGGCAGTTGAGTCAAGTATTCAAAAATTCAAATAATGTCTTTCCCTCCAAAAGAAATGTTTTGAAAGTTTAGTGTGTCTAAGCCATTGTGGGATTTTTCAAGAAGAGTTAGTGGTCTTAGAATGATGAGAGGGACTTTTAAGAATTATTTATGTTATGAAATACTCCTAATGTGTGTTAAAAGGAGAAAAAACATGCATTCAAAGGTTAAAATGTCCTTATATGTGGTTTTGAGTCAAGAAATGTAAGTAAGAAGTTAGTTAGTGTTAAATGTAGTGGATATATGATGAGAAACTCACATTTTAGAGAGGAAATGGCTCATTGCTGGAGAGAATCCTCAAGGATTCTGAGAATAATAGGTAAGAGGAGATGAAATTTAATATAAAAATTATAGGGTAAAGAAGAATAACATTGTTTTGTAGAGTAATATTGCCTTCTTTGTGAATGGATTGAGATATTTTTAGTATTCATGGCTTAAGAAATTATGATTATGTCTGATGATCATTTGTGGAATTGGATTGAAGCATTTCAGGAGGTTTGATGAATATTTGAGTGTGAAAGTTATGATTTTTAACATGAGGCTAATGTTATGACTATCGATGATAATAAAACTGTAGTTTGCTAGGTTACTCTTGGTATGTGTGATTGGTGCTCCTATTGATGAAGTGTTAACAATAGATATCACATAGTGGAAGGTTTAATTGTTGCATTATCTCAAGGAATTTTTAAGTACTCTATTTTGGACTTGTTTCCTAGACAAGATCCATTCAAGGTTGACTGTAATAGTTTGTGTTTTCCTAAGGAAAGAATTGATTAATATCTATACAAGTTCTTTGAACATTATTAATTAATTTCTCTCTGGATAAGTGAAGAACATATCAGGGCAATGACTAAATTATATATGAGAGGAGGTTTCCTCTATTTTAGAGATGAGAGCTTGAGGGTTGTAATAAAGTAAAACACAATACAATGCAGGATAAGGGGAGTTGACATTAGTTTTAAATATTTCTTGGTAATTTCTTATTACTGATTACTAAGATGCTTAAGGGAGAGGATTACAAACATACACAAGAAGTTTTATAATTTGAATACCAATTTCACATATTTTGTAAGAGTTGAAGGTACTCGGGTTTCTCATAAACCTATCTAGGGTTTATAAATAAATTAGTCATTGAAAGCTTTAGGATTGTGTTCAAGATCTGAGATATTGAGGAAAGAATTTACCAATAGTCTTATCAAGATTGAAAAATATTTATGTGATGTAAGGTTCACCATTTTATTGAGTTTATCATCATTTTAGGGTTTACATGAGCAATAAATTTATTTTGATAGCACATGACAATGATTTAAGATTAATTATATATGGTTAGAGGGTTATTTACCACTCACTGCAAGCTCAAAAGTGTTAAGAGGGGTAAGATGGACTTGTGGATAAACTTTTAGAGCTTGATATGGTGAATTTAACATTTTTAAAGGATTTTAGTACCTCCGGGAAGTCTAGGAAACCTTGACTAGGGTTTTAGAAGGAAATGGGATTAAAGGAGCTAAAGAACCAATTAAGCTTTCAAATATTTAAGAAAGATTTATAGAATTCATAATTGATAGTTTTCAATGGATGATTATCTGAAGCTTGTATTGATAATTGTAAAAGTGTAGCAGTCCTTTATCAAAATTGTGGGAGTTCATAAGGGTGTTGTTATCAGTTCGAAGTACACACTTTATTTAAAGGAAAGAAATTTGACTTCTGACTTCGGCCGATACAATGGGATATCCTCCGAGTTGTGGGTGACTCCGGTTGAGGAGAACCTCTAGAGCAGGTTGGTTCCCTTAGTGGATCACCTATTATGGTGGGGTCGAGGGATAGAAATAAGCTTGAACTTAACAAAAAGAAAGTAAAAATGGTGATACACTAATGTTTCGGGACTTATGCTTGCAAAAAAGAACACTTAATGACTGCTAAAAGAAATGATAAGCTTCACTAAAAATGTTGTTTGACAGATTTTACACTCACAAAGGCATTGACACACATTTCGGTGACTTGTAAAACTTACAAAACAACTTAATGGAGATGTTGTGATGTTATGAGCATGTAAAGGAAAGAAATAATTCACTAAAACATACAACACAACTACTGTAACAAACTTTAAAAGCTACAAATTGGAGGAAAAGACAGTCTTTATTACTTTGAAAAGTTTCATAAGTATAATAATTCTACATACAAGTCAACATAATCACAATAAGTCCTCCTTTTGGATTTGAAAAGCCAGATACATATAGCACAAATTCATTCCCCAAGTTCCAAAAATAGCCTTTCCTAATTTTAACCAAGATGGCTAATTGGAGACAAATCCAATTTTAGCCTCTTGCATGCCTATTTTTAACCCACTTGTAATCAAATACAATTTCAACAAAAGTAAGGCTAAAATTTTCCTGCATGAGACTCCAAGGCTAAAAATAGCTCCACATGACTCATACACTTCCTTGGTCTAAAAATAAGCTCTTCATCTATTAGTTTAACACCCAGTTGTAATTTCTATGCGAGTTTGAGGCTTAGCTTGGATTTTGTGTTGTTTAACTCGCCCAAATATGGGCATATGTATTTGCTTCATCGTTTATTTACCTTGAATTTCATAACTCGATGAGGCAATTTCACTTATCTGTTTGCTTATTCAGTTTCACTATTCTTATTTCAAGATCTTGCATTTGTTTCACCTATGGGCTCAAGCCTTTTTTTAAGATTTGGGTCTTGTGCATAACTAGATGAGCCTATTGCCCTATGGATTTGTTCAACCATAGTCTTAACTTGGCTGAGTTATTTTAGATACCCGTGTAGCTAGGATATGATCCAACTCTGTATTTTTGTTCCTTTTAATTTTTTTGAGCTCAACTTACTATAACCTAACTTAGTTAGAATATTGTACCCATCTTAGGTTTCTTTCATATTAGCTCTTCCTCTAGTCGTTTTCACATATGTAACTCTTGGCTGACACCTCCCTATTTGAAGCTCGGTTTGAAGTTGAGATTGACCTATTGCTTATCATTTTCCATGAGCTCTCTTTGGTGCTCAAGATTGTCTCAGCTCATTTTATTTATCCCATGGATTTGTTGTCTCAATATGAGTTATTTGCACAACTCTTTGCCTTCTTATGTGGCTTGATGCATTATTTGAACTCAATGCAATGTTACTTCATCTGCCAAGTTCTTCCAAGTCGTGAAGGATTTAGTTTCCACTTGTATCTTTTGAGTTTTCCAACCTGGAAATCCATAAGCAAAAGATTTAAATAGATCACCCATTGCAGTTAACTCGAAGGCTTGCTCAACCTAGTGGCTATCAAATATGCACTGAAATTGAAACTTTTAAGGCTTGACTTGTATGAACTATATATGTTGCATAATTTGATCTCTATTTCAGACTTGTTGAATCTATTGCACCTCACCCGACAGAAGTCCCAAAACATGTTAAAAGATAACTAGATATCCCGACTAAAGGTGGGAAAGGTAATAAAGTGGTGATAATTTTTTTAAAAAAATTTATATGACAGTTAAAAATACTCATTAATATTACATTACCCAAGGTGACATGTACCTAATTATCAAAATTTTAAAACCCCTTAACCAAACAAAAAAATTACCTAAACCACCAACTAATTAAAATTAATTAATGTTAATTTATGTAATGGTGTAACCATTTAATTGCAAGTCATGCTGCACATCAAATCACCACCCTTGGATTGATTCAATCTCCACCATAGGATTAAGTTTCCCTAAAAACATAAGATGAGGATATATTTTTCAAAACCTAAGTTTTTTTATTGCTTCTCCACATTTCATTCGGGTCTCTCTGATTTTCTTCTAATATTTTATTTGCAAGAAGAAAGCTCAAGGATTTGAGGATTTGATTTTCCTCCACTCTTCTAGGGTAGAACTCTAAGATCTGGGTTGCTGGTTTTCAGGGTTGAAATTTGATTAATATTTTTATTTTTCTTTTGAGAGAAAAACCCAGAACAAGGGAAAATATTTCTGAAAGTTCTTTGTTTAGTTTTTCTTTGAAAAAAATTCAGAGAGCTGGATGTTCCTTTTTTTAAGATTTACCTAGAAAACATATATATATATATATATATATATGTATGTATGTATGTATGTATGTATGTATGTATGTATGTATGTATGTATGTATGTATGTATGTATGTATGTATGTATGTATGTCGGTTGTTTTCATACATTAAAGCCCCTGGGGGTGGTTTGTGGTTGAATGGTCGTGAGGCCTGCACCGTGGAACGAACAACTGAGGGCCATGGCCATGCTAGTTGGGAGTGTTGTGGCATAGCCCATGCCAAGGGTTTAACAAAGACATGGTGGGGCAGGTGGGACAACCGTGTTGTCCCACCCCACCAATATTATTATTTTTTTTTGTTTAATTTTTTTTTTTTTAATTAGCTTTGGCCATACAGCCTCAACCAAAGACACATGCCCCTTATTTATATAAATAAAATAAAATTGTACTTTTTCCATGATCGGTTTAAAGGTAAGATTATGTTTATATATATATATATATATATATATATATATATATATATATATATATATATATATACATACATACACACACACATATACACACACACACACACACACATATAAATACACACACACACACATATATATATATATATATACATATATGTATGTATATATATATGTGTGTGTTGTGTGTGTGTATGTATGTATGTATATATGTGTATGTATGTATATATACATACATATATATACACATACATACATACATATATATATATATATACACACACATGTATATATACATACATACATATATATACACACACATATATATATATATATATATATACATATATATACATATATATATGTATATATACATATATATCTGTGTGTGTGTGTGTGTGTTTAGAGTTCTGAGATAATAAAATTTTCTAGTTTCAATTCGGAGATGGTAAAAAAAACTTCTGGTTTAATACTTTGGTTTTATTCTTTTTTAAAAAAAATTATATATTTATAATAAAATATACATACATCTAGATATATATATACATATATATATACATACACACACACACACACACACACACACACACACACACACATGGGAAATCAAATTAAGGTAATAAATCTGGTAAAACAAAACCAAATTTACACAAGTTCAAAACTTGGTTAACTTTTAGACACAAAGCATTTCCATTTTTTTTGTAAAGTCCAAATTTGTAATAATTATAGTTTTCCATTTTTTTGTAAAGTCCAAATTTATAACAGGTTTAGTTTATTTACTTAACAAAGAAATTATTTTAAGTTCCTAAGAAAGTACAAATTGCTGATTTAAAAACTAGATTCATAACAGAAGTGCAAAATTAAGATGTAAAACAATAGGGA
Source organism: Taxus chinensis (assembly GCA_019776745.2). Taxonomy (NCBI): domain Eukaryota; kingdom Viridiplantae; phylum Streptophyta; class Pinopsida; order Cupressales; family Taxaceae; genus Taxus; species Taxus chinensis. The sequence goes on from CM034149.1 coordinate 156,817,942, forward strand.
AATATTTTGAGCATGACAGAGTTATTTAACATTCCAAACAACCACTTCTCTTTTTTTTCACACATGCAAGAAAATAATAATCAAAACTATAACTTCTAATTTCCAAATAAAAGAAGAGATATTTTGTTTCACACATTATAACACTTATTATTTCCCTTAGTTTAATTCTTCATTCCAAGAGATCATACACATTTCATAATTTAAAACCAATACTTTGAGTAAACTTTCTCATTTGTAACTGGAATTCAATCATATTTTCCACACCTTTGAATTACATAACTGAAACAACTTAAATCAAAATAATGTGTTTATATCATGCTTACAAGAATGTAATAAAATTCAAGTATGCAAACCCTCCTTTAAGAGGAGACAACTTGCCAAAATTTTGGCTCAAACACAATGATGTTGGAATTCAAAATCTGCAACTCCTCAACATTTTGCCACTTCAGTTTTCTCTAAACAACAATGCAAAAACCTCCGAAATCACAAGAGAATTATCCTGGTTGACCACCCAACCATTTGGCATCATTACATGCCACCAATAAGATCAAGATGACATGTTAGCCCCTCCCAAGCCCATGGGGAAGAGGTAACACATCCAACCAGCATATATGAAGAATTCAGATGCAACAATCAACATTCAAACACTTGGTTTATCACATCACACACATACTCACCTATAGGGAAGGGGGGATGACAATTCCATGTTTTTTTTAGTCAAAATATCTATGCAAACAATAAAATTAATCCACCTTATCTCTCCATAGATTCAACACCCCTTATCACTCCAAAATCACTCTCTTTATCTCTCCATTATCTCCCCCAAGAAATATTTTCAAACCTATGGTTTCCTTTATTGAGGGTAGGGATGGATTTCAAAACTAAATAGAAATGCATCCCTACCTACAAGCCAAATGTAGGAGTAAATATTAAAATAGTGAAAATCTTTCAAGCTTTCTAAACAAGCATATACAAGTGTAAAGGAGGAAATTCCTCCCTCTTCCCATCCATCTCCAAAACCCACACCCTTCAAGGGAGGGTGGAGCAACAAAAAATAGAATAAACAAACACCCCTTTATCATTCATATGCATAATTCAAATTATAACACAAATTCAAATACCATTTCAAATAGGAAACAAAATAGGTGGAAGATATTACCTTGCACTCAAGCACAATCCAACAAAGGAGATCACTAAGAAATCCAAATTCTTATTTCAAGCTCCAAGCTATTCCACCTCCAAAAAGTTTCCAATAAAATAACCCCTTCACTAAGGAAATGAGGGGTTAAGAAGGAGGAATGCCACATAAGTCAAGCAATGGGAGGTGACAAATTTCACCCTCCACCTAAACCAAATCCAAAAAAAAATTCAACAAAATTATCACATAAAATTAAAATTTGGGAAAAACAATTTTGGCTCCAAGAAATCATGAGAAGATTCGCATTTCAATAAACATTCCCAAAATCAAAACTCCATAAATTTGGAGTGTGTGGGAGGGGAAAAATGGGCCAATGGGCATCATTTTCATTGAAAAGAGCCCACCCCCTCATAGGGATGGGGGCTAGGGCCCCTTTTCAATGCAAATCAAGTCCTTTGCTTGCAATTAACCCTTCCTTAATGGCACATTTTTCCCAAATCCGAGTTTGGGAAAAATGTGACATTTAGGAGGGGCAAGTAGGCTCACCTAATCCATGATTAGGTGGTCTATTCCCTCGTAACCAAGAAACATCATCACATATTGTAATGTCCCCATTTTTGAAGACCCGTAGCCTATCATTCCCCGTGGGCTTTAGGGATGTTGCAAGGGGAAAAATATATTAAATAATTAGATAATATTGCCTGGAGAGTGATTTTAATCATTTGACATTATAAAACAATATTTATTTAGTTATTTAATATTTATGGAGCAAGTAATGTATTTACTTATTTAATAAAATTCTCAAAATGCAAATTAAAAAGGGGAATTAATTAAATAATAGTTAGGTGGCTTTTAAATATTAAAATCACCCTTTTTAAAAGGGGACACCACACCTAGGGGAAATAAACTTCTTTTATTTAATAATTTCCCTCTCCTAGGGATTTCAAATTTTGTGCCTCCTTGCTTATAAAAGGAGTGATAGGATCATTGTTAGACTCATGTTATGATGATATTTATTTTATGCTCCATGCTTAGAGTTAGGATGCATGCCCATTGATGTTTTCTCTCTCTCTCTCTTCTGTGGGAAGTTAGTGAGCTGCTTTTGATCAATTGAAATATTTTCTCTTGCTCCATTGTTGAGTTCTCTTGTGTTGAATACGGCTATTTGGAGGGTTTTTGAAGTGTAGAAAGAGCTGAAAATAATTTATGTCATTCCATCTAACCCTAGTGATTTGATTGAGACTTTTGGGGGCTGTTTTGGAGGGTTTTCGGGTGTCATAAAATTCAAATCTTTAGTTCTTTGGAAAGATCTTAATTTATAGAATTATCTACATTTTATTTGAGGATAAAATATGGAATATTGAAGGAGTTATGCATTTTTTAATATTTTAGCTGTCTGCAGGCTTTTCTGGGTATGGAAAATTGATATTTATATCAGATCTGTAGTTTGGGGTTGATTTAATATTGCATATGATTGTAGAAACTAGGATAAATAAGGAGAATATGTTTTCATATATTTTGGAGTGGATTTGATGCCCTAAATGTGCTGGGTGACCTACTTTTTAGTTCAGAATTAAGGTTTTGGGTTGGCTGTGTGAAATATGATTTTTGCATATTGTTCTTCATATTTTTGTGGTCCATTATCCAAAATTTCAGCTCATTTGGACTTCTCTAGTCAAAGATATGAATTTTTGAAAATTGCAGCAGTTTAGGGTTTGAATATTAAAATAAACGATAACCAGATCATGCCAAGCCAAGAACACAGATGTTAATCAAACATCACCATCAATAAGATGAAAGCAATTCACCAGAATAACTTTACATAAACCTTTGCAAACAAATGAGCAGCAATATCATATATTATTATGGAACTTAATGAAATACAATGAGCATAGGCCTTGATTATATAGGCAAGGAATAACAATCTAAGAACCAGTCAAGGTCGTAGATCAAGCCATAAATCATGGAAAGAACTAGTCATCAAAGAACTAGTCAAGTCCATAGATTTATGAGAGAACTAGACATCAAGGATCTAGTCAATACCATAGATCTAGGAAAGAACTAGTCAATACCATAGATCAAGGAAAGAACTATACCTAACAACTAGATAATATCTCCTAATATCTAAATAAATAAAAAGAAATATCCACACACATAAGTGGGTGAAGATAAATACATTAAAGGTAAATAATGTACCTAGGTGAACATGAGCTAAGGTAAATACCTACTCTAACACCCCCCTCAAGTGAAGCTAGGGGCCAAAATAGAAGTGGAATGTCCACCGTGTGAGTCCCGACAACTAGGCCTGATGAGGTACTCATGTACAATATATCCATGAAGAAATCTTGAACCAAAAGAAGGAAAGAATCCTGCTATAAGGAAAGAGAAAGAAGAAGAAGAAGGAAGATGTTCTCATGAACACCCCCCAAGAATAAATTCTGAAACCATAAGCATTCCACACAATTCAAGGTAGTGAGGTGATGCAAAAGGCTTCGTAAATATGTATGCAACCTACTGCTGATTCGGAAGGTACTCCAAGCAAAGAACTCCATCCTGAATGTGCTTCCGAATGAAGTGGATGTGTATCTCGATATGCTTGGTCCGCTAGTGCTTAACTGAGTTGCGAGAAATGTGAATTGCACTTTGGTTGTCACACCAAAGTACAATCGATGAATCCTATGGGAATCTAAACTCTGTCAATAACTGGCGAAGCCAAAGAATATATTGACTCGCTGTAACTGCTGCCCTGTACTCTACCTCTGAAGATGAAAGTGCAATAGCCTGTTGCTTTTTGCATGCCCAAGCATCTAGAGAAGAACCAAGACATAAAAGATATCCAGAAGTGGAACACCTGTCATCAATAGAACCTGCCCAATCTGAATCTGTATACCCAACCTACTGAGTAGAACCCCTAGTGTAGTGTAGGCCAAAGTGGGAAGTGCCATGCAAATAGCGTAAAATCCTTTTAGCAGTCTGCCAGTGACTATTATGAGGGGAATGTGCAAACTGAGATACAAGACCTACTACAAATGAAATATCAGGGTGAGTATGGGTCAAGTACATGAGACTCCCAACTAACTGCCTATACAATGCAGGATCACAAAGTGGTGTGGTATATGTGGATGTAAGAGTAACTCCAGATTGAAAGGAGATGGACTTGGCTTGAAATCAGCCATATCAAAGCGCCTAAGAAGATCACGGTTGTACTTTTGCTGACTCAAATGAATCCCTAAATCTATTTGAGAAATCTACAAACCAAGGAAATAATGCAATAGCCCAAGATCTGTCATGTCAAACTATGTAGAAAGAGCCCTCTGAATACTCTGAATGTGGGAAGAAGAGCTACCAGTAAGTAACATATCATCAACATACAAGACAAGTATCACAATATCCTCATCAACATGTTGGAGATACACTATATGATCAAAGTGGCAATGAACAAAACCATTAGATAGAAGAAAAGAATCCATCTTCTCATACCAAGCCTGAGGGGCTTGTTTGAGACCGTAGAGAGACCTTCAGAGTCGAAAAACAAGAGAAGAATCCTAAACAAATCTAGCCGGCTGCTCCATATATATTTCCTCTTGTAGATCTCCATGTAAGAAGGCACTCTTCACATCCATATGGTATACGGGCCACCCCTGTGATGTAGCAATAGAAAGTACAAGGCATATAGAATCCATCTTGGCAACGGGTGTAAAAGTCTCAGAGTAATCAATACCTTCGACTTGTGAAAAACCCTTTGCAACAAGACGAGCCTTATACTTGTCAATGGACCCATCAGATGCGTATTTGGTTTCGTATACCTACTTACACCTAACCATCTTTCTTCCTTTAGGAAGAGATACCAAATCCCAAGTATGATTCTTCATCAAAGAAGAATACTTAGCTGTCATTGCATCATCCCACTTTGGTATCCCATGAGCCTTTGAAAAAGACTGTGGATCCTTAGAAACTGCCTGACACAAAATTCTAGAACCTGTAGAATGTGCGTGATGATTCCTAGTGGGTGGAAGATCCTCTATGAAAGGTGTTGCCTCATAAACTATAGTACAAGCCCACTTAGGCATAGTGACAACATCAGTGGGAATAGGATCCTTAATGGCATCTATAACCTCCTCATCAATCTCCTCAAAGATAGGATCCCCAAGATGAGATGAAGAAGAAGAAGGAATGGAATAAGATGAAGAATCATGAGGAGTGAAACGCTCATCAAACTGAACATGTGTTTGAAAAAGAACATCATGTGTATCAGGATCTAAAAGATGATAAGCTCTCATGTCTTCACAATACCCTACAAAGATCAAGGGTTTACTCTTCTTATCCAAAGCTTTCCTTTTCTTCTTTAGCACAAAGGCCTAATCATGGCTCCCAAATACTCAAAAAAATGAGACATCTGGCTTAGTGTTGGACCAAGCTTCCTCTGGAGTCAAATGCTCAAGTGCTCTGTGTGGTGTGCGATTTTGAATATAGTTAGCACAATTAACTACTTTTTCCCAATAGATAGGAGGTATATCTCTAGAATGCATCATACAGTTAGCCATTTTGTTCAAAGGTCTATTCTTCCTTTTTACTAATTCATTCTGTTGTGGAGTATGAGGAACATAATGTTGGTGAATAATGCCTTGAGTTGCCAAAAATTTAAAAAACTCATTGCTGAAGTACTCCCCCCATTATCAGTGCGAAGGTTCTTTATGCTACTAGAAGATTGTTTCTCAACCAAAGCCTTGAAGAATTTGAAGTGTGAAAAAACATCACTTTTGTACTTGAGAAAATAAACCCAAGTACGCCTCAAGAAATTATTAATAAATGTAAGTGCATACTTAGCTCCATTGAAAGATGGGGTAGGAAAAACCATCAAGTCACTATGCACAAGCTCAAGTGGTGAAGAAGCTCTCTTAGACAAATTCTTAGGAAAATGATCTTGGTGTTGTTTCCCTAATACACAACCATGACAAACTCCCTCAAGACAAGAAACTCTAGGAAGACCATCTACCATACCATGAGTGCTCAACTCCTTCAAATATCTGTTATTGAGATGCCTAAATCTTTCATGCCAAAGCTTACTCTCTGAATCTGAATGAGAAACCAATCATGTCCCTATAGAATAAGTGTCATCAAAACCCTCAAAGTGATATAGTCTTGAACTATGATCAACAATACCCTAAGCAACAAGTGAATAAGGCTCCAAAAAAGTTCTTACTTCTACCCCATGTGGTGTAAAAGTCATTGTTTTCCCTTGACCAGAATGACAAATTTGATATACAGAAAGAAAATTTGTAGTGATGTTAGGAACATAAAGTGCATCTTGGATATTGCCACCATCAAGTTGTATATCACCTTTTCCCTCAACAGAAAGAAAGGAAGAATCTCCAACCTCAATTTTGGAAGTAGAACTCAAACCTAGAGAAACAAAAGACTCCTTGGAAGAAGTCATGTGATGAGAAGCACCAGAATCTATAACCCAATTGTCTGCAAGTGGTGACTAAGATCTTCCAACAACATTAAGTGCTTTTCCATGCTGATTAGAAGGAGGTGGAGTGGAGATAGAAATTTTTTGTTTCTTGACTACATCCTCTAAGGCTTGCATTCTCTTATAACACCTATTTTCTTCATGATTACTACCCCGACAAAAAGAGCATGAATGGCTAGACTTATTCTTGGATTTAGAAGACTCCTTGGGTTTTGAGTTGTTTTCTTTGGGTTTAGGAGCATTTTGAGATGGAGAAGGTGTGGATTTGGTTTTACCATTTGGTTTTCCCTTGTCCTTAGGATTAGATGCAACGAATGCCTTTTGAGAGGTGGAAGACTTAAGGTGAGATAATTTGGATTCTTCCCTAGTCATTTTTTCACAAAATGTTTCTAAGTTAGGCATTTTGAAGGTGTCACCTAAGGCATCCATGCTAGAGAAAAATGTAGAATAAAAAATTTGGAATGGTCCTCTCAACTTGGATAAAATCAAGTAAACACACTCTTCATCTTTATTATCTTTTCCACTCCCATTCAACTGTGTCAACAAATTCTTGAACTTGGTAAGATAGTCTAGAATTGTTAGAAAATCTTCAGGATTAAGAGAGGTGATCTCAATTTCAAGTTGCATGGCTCTCATATGATCCACCTTACCAAATAAATCCTCCAATTTATCCCATATTTTGAAAGGAGAGTCACACTTATCCAAATAAAATAAAAGATGGTCACTTACATAAGTTCCTATCAAACCCATACACTCATCAAATTTGCACTGGTACTGAAATTTCTCCTATTCTCTAGTGAACACTGGTTGTTCTTTAGAAGTTAAAGCCCATAATCCTTTCTACTTAATTATTATTTCCATTCTTAGTTTCCATGTTTGGTAATTATTTGTTGTTAATGGATCAACATGATCTAATGTAGAAGTAGATGCCATCCTAAAAAAAATCACCAAAAGAAATGAAAGAACCAAGTAATGTAAACAGACCCCCAAACAATGAAACAAGAGCCCCCCCAGATTTTGGCACTTTATAATGAGTGCGTGTTACAATATGACACTTTATAATTATAGTGTAATTCTCAAAATAAATATTTCTAATGAAAAGATCATGGAAAAACAAGCACTTTTGCAAAAAACGGAACTAAAAACCGAGTCACCGATCAAAAGTTACAAGCTTTTCAATATTATGCTCTACTATTTATTTTAGTTGCCACTAAAATAGAATAAAATACTCTTACCTTCACCACACAGATAAAATGAAAGGGGGTTGAAGTTAAGCACCTACTAGTAGGAATCACAAGCTTTAAGCCCTCATATGACCATACCATATGCCCAGGGGATAAGAATTTCAATGGGATAAGAATTTCATTGCCTTCTAGATCCAATGGAAGACTCTATTTTGCATAAAAACACACGTAGCAACAAAATACGAGCAAATCCTGAATATATGAATATATAAAGAATTTATTTGCAAAATAATACTTACAGACGAATGTCAATAGCAATCTCCTGCTCTGATACCATAAAAGGAATGATAACCAGATCGTGCCAAGCCAAGAACACAGATGCTAATCAAACATCACCATCAATAAGATGAAAGCAATTCGCCAGAATAAATTTACATAAACCTTTGCAAACAAATGAGCAGCAATATCATATATTATTATGGAACTCAATGAAATACAATGAGAATGAGCCTTGCTTATATAGGCAAGGAATAACAATCTAAGAACCAGTCAAGGTTGTAGATCAAGCCATAAATCATGGAAAAAACTAGTCATCAAAGAACTAGTCAAGTCCATAGATTTATGAGAGAACTAGACATCAAGGATCTAGTCAATACCATAGATCAAGGAAAGAACTATACCTAACAACTAGTTAATATCTCCTAATATCTAAATAAATATCCACACACATAAGTGGGTGAGGATAAATACAATAAAGGTAAATAATGTACCTAGGTGAACATGAGCTAAGGTAAATACCTACTCTAACAAATATTAATTATTTACAGATGTGTGTGATCATATTTTTGTTAATTCCTAACTTGTCCTAGAAGGGGGCATTACAATGGTATCAGAGCATGTTCTTCTGCACCTATGAGATTTGACATTGCTTGTGGATCATGGATTTATCCAATGTAGGTAACATGAAGACAATATTCTAGAGAATTGGTAGAGCTCTCAAACACGTACCTCCATCAAAGGATGAGTTGCTCAAAATTCTGGAAGAAGCAGCAAGGTTCTTGGTAACAATAGAGCAAGATGATTATGGATCTATGCTTCTTGCAAGGGATTCCTTGGTAATGCAGCTGGCTTAGCACGAGTTGTTGGATCATGAAAATGGGGAGGTAAGAATTATGGTTATCTTCTACATTAGTGAGGTTATACGAATCACAGCCCCAAAATTGCCATATTGTGATGTTATCATGGAAGACATCTTTGAGGTCATGGTGGGAAGTTTCCAAAGTCTGTGGGACCTCACAAGCCCTTCTTTTGGTAAGAGGATTTACATTTTGAACACTATGTAAAAATTAAGATCTTGTGTTATAATGATGGATTTAGAATGTAATGATCTTATTTCTCACATGTTTGAGGTGTTCTTTTATGTTATAAGTAATGATCATGCTCAAGAGATCATGATTTTCATGCAAGCCATTATGTCTTTGATATTAAATGAATATGAGAGTCCCCCAACACACTTTCTATCTATGTTGGAGGAAGGATTGAGTCAAAAGACATCACGTGCTACTCATGCACTTGCCAAAGGTGTTATAGAGCAATGTTCAAGCAAAGTAAAGACTATGATTCTCCAAGGTATGAGCTCTTTTGTTTTTGATGGAACATTTTTAACATCTAATTATTGCATGGGTTTGAATGGGTGTAAGAAATCAGATTTGGATGATGAGCATGAAGAGGGCATTAGTGTCAAGCATGTGTATGATGAAAAGGAAATAATGGCTAAAGAACTTATGAGAGAAAAATCATATTTAGTTCAAAAGGAAGAGCAGGTAGAAGAGTCCCTAGATGCAAATGAGCAAGGTAAAGAGTTATTTTTGGTTGAAGAGGTTTTTTTGCCTTTGCATGATTACATGCATGTTGATAAAATAATCATGGGAGATGATCCCAAGAGGGAAAAGAAATCTGATTTACAAGTTTGCATGGACAAACAAAATGAGGACAGCCAAGAGGTAACTAATGAACATTATTTAGTTATTACTAATGCTACTTGGATTGGAAATGAATGCAAGGATGAGGGGATGAATGATAGGAAAGAAGAAGAGGCATTTCTGAGCACTTTAGACCATTCTCAACTTGCTGGTCTGTACAATACTATTGTACATATGCAGCAAAAAATAGTGAAGGAGGAGCAGCCAAGGTCACTATTGACTGATCAAACACAAGCTTCAAAGGGGCAGCTAAGGGTAGACCTCAATATGTCCCTAAAGGGGTCTATTTCACCATATGTCCCTCCACATAAAAGGAAACCAATTAACAACTACATTGAGGTAATAAATTATTCCAAGTTTGATTTGGCTAGTACTAATGATGAAGTTGTTGATGAACATGTGCATGCTAAAAAGGAAAAATCAGATTTTAAGGATAGCATTCACCCTCATCATTAGCCATTTGAAGGACAAGAAGGGAGTGTGAGTCTCATGGTTACTCCAAGTCATTTCCTACATGACATACGTATTGGTGAAGGAGAATAAAGGGGTTTAGATGGAGAAAATGATGAAAGAAAGAGCACTGTCCTAAACTCAGAAATTTTGAGTTTTGTAGATGTTGGGGGCAGCCCAAGGTATGATTATTCATGTTTATTTCCTCCTTATATATTGAGATTTGATGAATATGGGTATGATCATGTTAGATGGATGAATAAGAGGTATTTTGGTTATACTATTGTTGATGTGTTTGCTCCTAACACTTGGGTGCATAAGTGTCAACATGGCGAAAGGAAAGGGATGCCTAAGACTCCTACAAATGAAAATCATGACAATAAGCTTGCTTTCTTGTGTATAACAACGGTTATTAGGGAGCAAATAAGTGTGTTTTCTCTTCTAGAATCAAGTTCCAAGGAAGTCTTAAATTTGGTACAGAATTACACAGTACGAACATAGAATATATTATTAATTTTCTATCTCCAATTTAGTTGTGATTGTTACTCACGTAACAATACACAACTCAAATCATATGAGTTGTTAAAACAACTCCAACCAATATATTATTGTTAATATAACAATAATATAATTACTAATATTTGTATTTAATGAATACATAAATAATGTAAACATTAATATTTAATTTCCTAACATTCCCTCCCTTAATGTTTACATGGTAACATAAGAACTTTCACACTTCCTTTGCAGCCTGCCGCCTCTGCACGCTCATGATCTTGGCACACACTCGAACTGAAGGTAGAAGAAGGAACACATCAAATTCTTATCGACCAAGCACTTTCGGGAACACATCTAACCGACGAGGATGGGAACACGCTCAGGAATCATCTGCTTATCAACCAGTCACTCTAGGGAACACATCTGACCTAGCAGTGTGGGAAATCAAGCAGGAACACATCTGAACAACCTTCAATGGTTTTCAAGAGGCTAACCACAAACCTAGGTACGAATAGGAACACATCTGACTATTCTACCTCATCAAGCCTCATGGCTGCGTTTCACTGTGTTATTTGTTTTGTACTATGTTTTTTTGCATTTGGGGAAATAGGAAAAGCCACATACTCAACTGAAAAACTGAAAATGGAACATTGGATCATGCTGATCATGTTCCCCCCTCAATGTGAACATTTCACTTATTCAGACCACAACATGAACTCTGAAAAAGAATCACACCAAGCTGAAATTCACACCACACAACTGAATCTGGAACACTGCAAAACTCAAAAAACAAGTACTCACACTGCACACCTGTGCCACCAAATCATTTTGTGCGGCCCCGTCGTTGGTGACTGACGAGAGGTCGTTGTCTGACCTCCAGCCTCCGATGCCTCCATCCTCCATTTAGATCTGCTGCTAACTCAGCAAAATGTGAACATGAAGTGCATTTGTTTCCACATTGATCTTATTCTTTTCTTCCTTCCCACAATGTGAAACACTTTATTTTTTTTCGGACGTCGGGTAACACCGAAAATGCGTCCGTGAGGAAATTTTTTTTTTTTTTTACAAGTTTTGACTCACATAACAAAACTTTATGGTTTGACTAACCATATAACACAATTGACTTGGACAAGAAGACTCGACTAGACAAATAACCTAAAATCACCTATTTCAATTAACTTGACATAAGACACAATGAGACTTGACAATAAATAACGATACTATAAAGACTAAAATAAAATGACATCTAACAATGACACACTCTTCTTTATTTATTTATTTTTGAAACAAGTTTTCTATTACTCTAAACAATACTTAACCAAAGACATTGACCACTTAATTAAAAAAATGGATGACAAAGAAACTTAAATATGTAAATATGCTATCACTTAAAATGTAATATTTAATAACATTTTATAACACAATGACATATACGATTGACCATATTTTAATTCTACACACTTAACAGGACTAAACTAAATGAAATGTGTGGATTATATAAGACTCGCTGAACATTAACGATGGAACAAATTAATTAAAGACTTTAATACATTTGACTATAGATGACAATAAAAAAATGACACAAAATGACTCTTATAACTTTGACATAATACTCCCAAATATAAAGTTATACTAATCTACCACTATGCTTTCTTTTTCTTTATAGACAACACCAAACATTTAAGTTCACAAACTATTGACTATTATTCTGGACAAGACTATAAACAAAACCGACTCCTATGAAATTTTTGATAACAAAACTTATTTACGGATATCAAATGACAACGGACTTAAAAAAATAAACACAACATTGATTAATACAGACCTTTTGACCCTAGACTTAACTGAACTGCAAAGTGGATTTGATACAGGCAACGACCGGAGATTGATGTTTTGATGTGCAACGATCATGAGCAACACATTTTCCTTGGAAACAACGTCATTTGTGGATCGAGCCAGATTAAAACTAATGCGATTCCTCAGCAAAGAAAAGGTCTGAGCTGTGTTTAATGGTGATGTTGACTTGGTTGGTGAGTTCGTAGTCTCCACGTCGAATTGTAGATATGCACAGGGCTGTCTTCTTGTATTCCACACCACAAGATCTTAAATTGCTCAGCACAAAACCTGGTAACTCAAATCAAATCAAAATTTGTTGCTATAAACTCACAGGAATAAAAAAGAGGCCGCCAAATCAATGATGAGTCCAGATCCACGGATGTAGGAGCACATCTCTCTGTCCTGACAATCCTTAATGTGGCAGATTCAAGGATTTTTTTTACAAAAATACATAATAATAATACAATCGACTCAGATTCAGAGGAGTCGTTTCTGCTCTACTAATGAGTTAGATGCTGCTGCTTCAACCATCTGAAAGGCTTGCTGGCCAGTATGCCAATGCCACGTCCCTTGCAAAAAAAAAATAGTTCAGTCCAAACTGAATGTTGAGAAACAGAGGCAGCATACGGCTAAAATGCTTCATTCATCAGCTCACGCCAAAATCATAAAAATGTTTCAGGTGCAGTCAAATTTGGTAGATGAACGTTTTACGCGACCAAATCATCTTCCATGGCCCGAATATATTGTGCATACAATTCGTTGATGTCTTGTTTAGATAGACACTAGAAAAATCTATATTCTGAAATACTAATTCTCCTGTATAAAATTCCTCTCATTCACAGGGCATTTAAATAGCAGTCTGCCCCTTTAAAATAAATTACGCTTCCATCAGAAATCAAATTCGCTCTGATACCAAATCTTAAATTTGGTACAGAATTACACAATACAAACTATATTATTAATTTTCTATCTCCAATTTAGTTGTGATTGTTACTCACGTAACAATACACAACTCAAATCATATGAGTTGTTAAAACAACTCCAACCAATATATTATTGTTAATATAACAATAATATAATTACTAACATTTGTATTTAATGAATACATAAATAATGTAAACATTAATATTTAATTTCCTAAATACATCAAGTAAATGTACATAATTACAAGGTGAGAAGTGATGCTTTATGGTACAAAAATGTAATGAGAAGCCCCAAGCATGATAATTTAGATTTATTTTCTTTATCCATAAAGAAGGTACATGGGTACAATCAAAGGGTTGAAGTTCCGTGGGTTTACGGTGATATGGTTTATGGAGGCATGAGTTATGGTTTCTCCTTTTCTTATATGCATGATGCATCAAAAATAGTGAGATGTCATCCCTCTACATGGTATGAAGAAGTAAATAACAAGTTGTTTGTATTTACTAGTGCTCATGAGATGATTAAGATTCTATTGTTCTCATACCTCAATAAAATTCAGTTTTTTATTGTTGAGGTCATAATATTTTGTGCATCATCTATTCATGTTTGATTTTTCTACCAAAAGGAAAATATGTATGCTTAATGTTTCCATAGCAATTTACACTATTGTTCTGCACATTTTCAGATTGTTGGGAGTTATGTTAGCATGCATGCATAAGGGCTCAGTCACATGGTATGATAATTTTCAGTTTGGGGCATCATTGATGCATGTTACAAGTTCTTATTTTGGTCATTTAGCACTCCTTTTACCTTGGGAACAATGAAAAGGAAGGTATGGTGTTGAGTTGTCATGTTATTTTCTAATAAAAAAGGGTAAGCATGTTATATTTTCAGCCATGATAGTGAGAAGTGCCACATTTGTCATGACATTCACTTTGAATTAGCTCTATGTCATGCATATGATTGAGTTTTAGCATGTGTTTTCTTGGGAACAATGTATTGAGAGTTGTGACGATGAAGAATGGATCACATGGGCTTCACATAGCATGGTAAGAGTCTCATTTTCAAATGTGCATATGAATGATTTTCACATTTTTATTATGGGGAGTGAAATTTCATTTGCATGGGGGCCTATTGCATTTACTAGATGGTTGCTCATTGATGTGGGAAAAATAATTTGGAAACATGGTAGTTGCTGTCCTCTAATTTCTATGGATGATATCACCTCCATAATTCAGATTTTTCACATGTATTCGATGACATGGGTGATGGTACTTGATGTTGACTCATGGGTGACTATTTGGGGGTGGAAACCAGCCACTCCAATTCTGATTTTTGGAGATTACAACAACACTTGGGGCCACATAATAGAGTTTGGGGGCAGCCCATACATGGAGGAGTTGTACATGCCATGGAGACACATTGGAAAAGTGTTCTTCAACACTTATTTTTATAATTTGTTTGTTTCATAAGCAAGATTGAAGAAGAAATTACAACAAAATACACTCCTAACTTTGAGGAGAATGAAGCAATCCAAGATAGTGCAAATGCTACTTCACTTGAGTGGCATAGGAGCATGGTTTTTGGAGTACCACATTTTTGGACGCGGACACATGAACTTGCTATTGCTTGAGGGCAAGAAATCTTGGGAAGGGAGGACTGTAATGTCCCCATTTTTGAAGACCTGTAGCCTATCATTCCCCTTGGGCTTTAGGGATGTTGCAAGGGGAAAAATATATTAAATAATTAGATATTATTTCCTGAAGAGTGATTTTAATCATTTGACATTATAAAGCAATATTTATTTAATTATTTAATATTTATGGAGCATGTAATGTATTTAATTATTTAATTAAATTCCCAAAATGTAAATTAAAAAGGGGAATTAATTAAATAATAATTAGGTGGCTTTTAAATATTAAAATCACCCTTTTTAAAAGGGGACGCCACAGCTAGGGGAAATAAAATTCTTTTATTTAATAATTTCCCTCTCTTAGGGATTTCAAATTTTGTGTCTCCTTGCTAATAAAAGGAGTGCTAGGATCATTGTTAAACTCATGTTATGATGATACTTATTTTATGCTCCATGCTTGGAGTTAGGATGCATTCCCATTTATGCTTTCTCTCTCTCTCTCTCTCTCTCTCTCTCTCTCTCTCTCTTGTGTGGGAAGTTAGTGAGCTGGTTTTGATCAATTGAAGTGTTTTCTCTTGCTCCATTGTTGAGTTCTCTTGTGTTGAAGACTATTATTTGGAGGGTTTTTGAAGTGTAGAAAGAGCTGAAAATAATTTATGTCATTCCATCTAACCCTAGCGACTTGATTGAGACTTTTGGGGGATGTTTTGGAGGGCTTTCAGGTGTCATAAAATTCAAATCTTTAGTTCTTTGGAAAGATCTTGAATTATAGAATTATCTGCATTTTATTTGAGGAGAAAATATGGAATATTGAAGGAGTTATGCATTTTTGAATATTTCAGCTGTCTACAGGCTTTCTAGGTATGGAAAATTGATATTTATATCAGATCTGCAGTTTGGGGTTGATTTAATATTGCATATGATTGTAGAAACTAGGAAAAATAAGGAGAATATGTTTTCATATATTTTGGAGTGGATTTGATGCCCTAAATGTGCTGGGTGACCTAATTTTTAGGTTAGTATTAGGGTTTTGGGTTGGCTGTGTGAAATATGATTTTTGCATATTGTTCTTCATATTTTTGTGGTCCATTATCCAAAATTTCAGCTCATTTGGACTTCTCTAGTCAAAGATATGAATTTTATAAGTATGTTTGAGTGAAAAATTATAAGTTGCAAATAGTATAAGAGAGGTTGTACTAATCAATTAAAGTTGATAACTTATATTTAAATGATCTCGTTCAATGCAAGGTATGTTGTAGATTTAATAAAGCACTCTTTATTTTTGATTCTTTTTGAGGATGTTGTACTCTTTCATTATTACTTAATGGTACTTTAGTTTCATAGTTCTTTTTCCAAACTTTAAATGTGTGCTATCATGGAAATTCCTTGTTCTAGAATCTACTAGATCTTGTTGTTTCATTTGATATTGTCTAAGAAATTGGAAATTTTGTAACACGCTTTGATATGGGAAGGTACCTGCAACTTGTTGAACCCATTCATTTGTAAGCTCTTGTGAATGCATGATGAAAATTGTTGCACTTGTGTATCATGTAAATATGAAGCTTACATTTTACAACTTTGTACTGCTGGAATACACTAATTTTGTCTTGGATTTGATGAGCTATTTGGAACTTGTGGTTTCACAAAAAGCACACCAAATTTCATTTCATTCTTGGGAATTTTCTCTTTGATATTACAAACTATCCAATGTTAGTTATAGATGAAAACTTCCTTTTTCCAACCTATATTTGCTTCTTTTTCATGTTATGCATATGCAATCTTAAAATTTGTATCAGGATTGCATCATCTAAAACTGCAATGAGATAATTTGCTTAGTTTTGTACCTAATCCAATAATGAGCACTGTTATTCTTTTGAGTTGAAGTTAATGGTAAACTTTTGTTAATTGCATTTTTTGCAAATTTGTACTTTCTATCCATAAATTTAAAATTAATTCTTTCTTCAATACATCATGCCAGTAAATACGTATTCTAGCCATTTTGTTTCTTTGAAATCTGCATCATTGCATTTGTACTTTATTTCTAAAATCATGTTGATCCTGTTTTGTATTATGCGTAGATGATACTTGCATATACATAGAAAGTTGGTAACATAAGGACTTAGAGACCCTGAGCTCTAACCCTTTTTATTCCTTTTCTTTTCCAGGTGCAATGGAGCAGAAGCCTAAAGTAGTGTAGAAAATCTTGGGATGACCTCAATCTCAAGAAATGATGGGTTTCTCCTTCCTTATGTTTTCAATTTTCTATTTATATGCATTCCTTTAATTTTGATAGCCATATCCCATGACTTGTGTGGGATAATTTTACTCTTTCTTTATGAATAAATGAAAATTTCTTAATGTGATGAGATGTACATGTGTCCTTTACATTTCTTCTTAGTAACATAATGTTAAATGAATCTTTACAACTCAACACACTAAGACAACTTCAATTAATCATAAGGAGATAAAATGAATTAATTGTACCTTTCCTTGATTATCCCGAACACAAGTAAACACAATTGATGCATGTTGTACTTAAATTTAACTCTGGAAATCTGCAACTGGATTTTTCGCTTGAGAATATATTTTCTGATATATGTTTCCCTTCCCACCTCCATCAAGGTCTTACAACAGTCTTTCATGGTTGGTGCATGGTCTTGATGAAGACGCCATCTTGGAATGGTTGTATATGGGAGGTATTATATCCTATAACATCACATAAAGCTGCTCATTTTCCTGCACGACATCCCTTAAACTGTCCAAAACCAAGCAACCAAAAAAAATTATACCCCCCTCTGATGATTGACCAAAAATAGTCAACATCTTTAACAAATTTATTGAACTAATGCCTACTAATCAGCTAGAACCTCTGAAAATGATCTTACAATTGAAAGAATGTGTTTGTAAAGAAACAAGTACCTTGTTTCATACTCTATCAAGATCTGATTGAAAAATGCAATTTGCTGCTCCAATCCTTCTTAATTATGATGTGTTAACATTCCTGAAATTGTGTCAATGTTTGCATAAGCATACAACATGAAATATTTTGAAAAATAAGGATTTATGAGTGTTGGGGCTGAAGAAATAGCTTGCTTGATGGCTTCAAAAATGTTCACTCCTTCCATAGTCAATGTAAAATTCTTATATTTCTTGAGCATGTTTATCAATGTATTTGACAAAGACGCAAAATCGGCAATGTACCATCTTATGAAATTAATTTTTCCAAGGAAAATTTGAAGTGCTTTCTTATGTTTTGGCAATGAAAAAGTAATAATGAAACTTACTCTTTCCGGATCAATCCTCATACCATGTTTTGAGATGATATGACCAAGAAACTTAACCTTCTGAACAGAAAACACACATTTTTTTGGATTAAGTGTTACAACATACTCTCTACATATTGCAAACACTACTTTGAGTTGTTGTAAGTGATCACTTGTAAACTTTAAAAACATTGTGATATCATCCAAATAAACAAGAAAAAACTTGTTAATGATACCTTGGAATGTCATATCCATGGATCTCTGAAATGTTTCACCTGCATTGGACAAACTGAATGACATATTTCTGTATGCATAGGTGCCCCACTTAGTTGTGAATGTTGTTTTAAAGTGGTCTTCTTCCTTGACAAGTATTTGGTTGTAGCCAATATACCGATCAAACAAATAATACCTTTGTAAACTAGCGACCAGTTGAAGTATTTGTTCCATGGAAGAAAAAGGATAGTGATCCTTAAGAGAAGCCTTGTTTAAATTATGAAAACCAACAAATAATCTTATTTCACCATTTTTCATTTTTACCTGAGTTGAATGTCTGATGGGAAAGATAATGGAATACTTAATGAGATTTTTAAGCTCTTTCCTCATCAAGAGTTCCAACTTGGGGTTAACTAGTCTTTGTTTTTGTATAACCAAATTTGCATTAGCTTCTAATTCAATGGTGTGTTGATCTAATGAGATATCAAAAATATTAAATCATTGTATTGCTATGCAAACACATCTACATACTCTCTACATAACTCAATGAATACATCCCTTTCAAACTGTGAATATACCTTTCCAAGATTGAGGTTCTTTCCATCAAGAATGGTGACACTTTCATGTTGATCTGTACTTGTAGTAAGGACATCCCTCTCTTGCTTCCTTTTATCATTATCTCCAAACATGGCTTCCAAAGTCATAAGAACTTTTGGGGTTATGTTTGTCTTGAGTTGTATATTCTCATCCTCATACCTGTTTTACAGTTTTCCCTAATTTTGTGATGAAAACTCGGCCTCTTTTTGTAAAAAAAGGATTATGTGAGCATCATCGTCAAAAACTTTCCAATGTGAGTTGAGATCCAGAATGGATGGCCTCTATAAACTTGATATGGGGCTGCAATTTATCATTTATTATATCTACAATTATGACAAACTGAGATCTAATGGTTGCAATCCTATCAACATGTTTATTTCTATCTCTAGGTAAAATTTGAATGTTAAAAGCAATAAAATATTCAAGCATGTCCCACACCCTATGTCTGTATGTCCTCATTAATAGATTTTTGTAAGCACTTGTTGATGTCGAATCGCAGCACCCGTGAATGTCTACAACATGATGGGTTGAGACTCTCAGTGCGATTGCATAACATGGAGCTTTTCCCAAGTGTGGGACATTGTGAAAACGGAAAAGCTCTCCGGATGAAGGCCGGTTCCTATTCCTCTGTTCAAATGCACACGTAGAAAATGCAGAGGGTTTACTAAAAACCTAATCTAACTTGCCAAGGAGACAGGGGTAAGAAAATACATAAAATAAAACCTAAACTACAAAGGTGATGCACCGAGGAATGAAGAACACATGTCTTACCAATAAACACAGACCATTAAAATGCAATGCAAGATCATACACAGATAGCCAGATTCACAGTGAAAGATCAAGGGGATGCAAATGAATACAGAGAGGGTTGAGAATAATCCACAGACATGTATTAATTTGCTCCAAGGATTGATACAACACACTGCAAAATGCCAAGAGGCAAAGATACATTACAGTTTCAAATGGGAGGTTTGAACTCCACAAGTTCACCTGCCAAAGAGAAGAAGGGAGGGGCAAAACAGAAATGTCCAACCTTTAGAAAGAAGCCCCTCCTTACAATTTATAGGAAGAATGAGAGAGAAAAGAGAGAGAAAATTGAAATCTACCCCAACCACCTCCAGAATGCACTTAACTCATCTCATAATGATGGTAGGTGAGAACCCAGCGAACCCAAAAGTGGCGAACTGTATTTTGAATTTTTAAGAATTTTTTCTCACCCAATTAAAGATATCCAGTCATAGTTGGATATAGGACCTTGTAATATTTCCGAAAATTCCAACCTTGCATGAATCTGAGCTCCCAGTCAAAAGTTATGGCCATTTGAATATCTGCGCCAGGGTCTGCTTCCTGTCAGCGCTCAAAATGTTGCGCCTCCTGAAGGTGCGCCATAGGCGCATCCATGTGTGTGTCGACATACTCTTCCATGCACCAAGGGCACATCCTTTACCCTGTCGACACTCCATGTCATGCACCACTTATGTGCGCCTTGGGCGCACCATTTCCTCTATCAACACTCCGTGTCGTGCGCCCATTCTGTGTGCCTTGGGAGCACCATTTCCTCTGTCGACACTCCGTGTCGTGCGCCCATTCTGTGCGCCTTGGGTGCACCATTTCCTCTGTTGACACTTCTTGTCATGCACCCATTTTGTGTGCCTTGGGTGCACCATTTCCTCTATCGAAACTCCGTGTCGTGCGCCCATTCTGTGCACCTTGGGTGCACCATTTCCTCTGTCGACACTCCGTGTCGTGCGCCCATTTTGTGCACCTTGGGCGCACCATTTCCTCTATCGACACTCTGTGTCATGTGCCCATTCTGTGTGCCTTGTCGACATCCATTGTCGTGCGCCACTTCTATGCGCCTTGGGATGTCAGGGATTTGAGCTTCTTTGATTTCTCCATTCTCTTGCTTGTCTATATCTACCTGTGGGAAAGATATATACAACAGCACTAGAACCTCTCACCTAATGAATAACAATCTTGTTATCACCAAAAACTTGCAAACTCTTGATTCCCTTTTTTCTTGCCCACTCTAAACCATGAATAAGTGCCTCATATTATGAAATGTTTTTAGAACAACCAAACTAAAACTTAACAACTGAAAAATACCTTTGTTTAGTGGGTGAAATTAGCAACAAACCAGCTCTCAAACCATATTGATTTTTGGAGCCATCAAATAAAATTTTCCATATACCATCATCTTTGTTGAGTGGACAATATTGTGTTTTGAAGGAGAGGCACAGAAGATTCATGCATAGGAGTAAAGCACAGTCAAAGGCACGAAAGTATAGGGAAGAAAACACGCGTAAAAGATAAGGGAAGATTCAGGACTTAGTCGTTTTCACATGTACTGGCTCTTTTTGAAGATAGTGTGCAGAGCACACAAACCGGTTAAAGACTTGCATGACACGCATGGGCTATTATTAGAAGAGTGACTACTAAACACTTTGCATGGGTTCAGGATAATAATAGAATTTCCACTGCCAATTAAACAGAAGAGGTCTATTGTTAGTGCACTTGCATGTGTGGCTATTATTGTAAAGGCGCATGGCTATTTTCAGCATGCGACCTATTTTGGGAATTATGTAATTGGTGAAGGGAAAGTCCCCACCCTTATAAATATGTAGTGATCTGCGTATAATAAGAGGACTATGTGAGAACTGGATATGAAATACTGTGAGGTTATACTTCCAGATCTGATGCATGCTTGAGCTTACGGTATTACTTATTGTAATAAGTTTCTGTGTATTTATTACATTTAATATAATGGAGTGTATTGGCTAAATCAAGGTATTAATCATGTATATAACTGGTTCTTACATGATTGACTTATTTATGGTTATTATTTGAATTTATTACTCTTTAGATCTAGATCTGGAACATGGTCTGTAGAATGTTATATTAATTATGGATATGAATACATTAAGTCCTCATCATGCTAACATCCTGCAATAGTAACCCTAAAGAGGGGCCTGGTACCTTTGTGTGCTTTAGGTGAGTGCTCAGTTTGGGCTGAGTGATGTGTCAGTACACCTGGGATATTACTGGTAAATTCTAGGATGCATCATTGGTTCCATTTCTGGGACCTCTTTTTCAGTTGTTTTCAGGATGGTTTGTAATGAAGACATATCAATTGACCCTAACAAGTGTTGAGGAGTGGATACATGATCTAGAAGAAGAATACGCATGGAGGTTCAACACCAGATCCGAGTTTAATGCACACACATGGGTGGAACAGAATCAGTATGACAGTTTTAATGAGAGCTTCTTCACTATTTTTCCAGTAGAACTGTACGAGTGGCTAGTTACTTATGCATCTAAAAGGGATTGGAGGTATCACGCACTTGTTCAGATTCATGAAGAATTTCAGGCCCTCTATGATGCTGATCTAATTTGGACATGTGTTGTGGGTACTTGGTTTCATGGTGTTCTTAACAGTTATATTCAGGAGTACTCAATTTCTACTTCTTCTTGACCAGAGGTAGCGGAATTCTATTTTTTACGATATCCTAGGGGAACTTACCTGCAAGGCATTCCAATGATGATCAAAGTATTGATGGTAACCCTAAACTAAGAAAGAAAACCAATGGCTAACTAAACCCCACCACGCATGGGGATAGGAGTAGGTTTGGTGAAAGATGGCAGACCTAGTGGAAGAAAGGTAGAGAGAAGAAAGGCGGATTAAGTATAATGAGGTGCGTGAGAGGGAGATAGAGAAGTAATGGGATGTTGCAGAGTGAATGTCGGTGAGGAGAGAGATGGCTCATGAAGGACTTGAGGCTCATGTAGAAGGCACGGAGCCAGAGCATTAGGAACTCCCCCATTTGGGAAAGCATGACAGGGAACCCCCCTCGGCCTCACATAGGAGCACACCAGCAGAGATGACCTGGGCCATGGGTGTGCATCTAAATCTACCTGACAACCTTGCCCTTGCACTTGGTTTTCTAGTATCTAGTACGAAAAATAGTTAGCAAGCTAATTTAGGCAGTGGGAGAGCAGGAGTAAGTCATATAGCAACTACATCGATGGAAGGGAAAATGTCTTCATTGTTGTTTAGAGGTACCTTTTCAGGTGCATCATCCACATAGAATTCAAGTGCATAGAATTTCAGACTCACTTTTTAGGAGTGGTAACACTTCACAGACTGTAGAGGTGTAATTCAATACTATTGTTGGGACACAGGGAAGTACATCTTCTGGTTTGTCTCTGGTGACAGGTGGAGGATCAAGAAGTATAGGTGGTTCTAGTTCTGGTGGATCTAGTGGTTATGGAGGAAGAGGAAACACAAGAGATTCTGGATTAGGTGGGAAAGGTCCGCACCAACCCCAGAATATTTACATGGAGATGTCTCTTCATCTTCTAGAGTATAGGGGCATAGAAGATGTTGTTGAACATGTGCACATGTGTGAAATCCTGTGGCCCGCAAAAAGAATCACGGCTTCTGAGGGCAAGGCAAGTAAATTCACCACTATGTTACAAGGGCATGCGCATAACTGGTATAGAAAGTTTGACCCTGATTAGACTTGTGTAGACTATGCAACTTTAAAAGATACTTTCCTTAAAGAGTTTCACATCCCTAAGTTCTAGCAAAAGAGTATAAGTGCACTCAAAGATATTAAGCAGGGCACTACTGAGAGTGTCATAGATTATGAAGCCTGTTTCACAATGCTTTTATCTAAGCTTTCTTATGATATTCACGCAAGCCAACATGCGCAATGGTTCGTTATAGGTCTGATTACACATTTTTGAAGGGTGTTATCACATAAGACATACACTGATCCACGTGAAGCACTTGAAGCAAATTTACGTGCTGAGGTAGTTGGAAGCATAAACACTGGGGTGAGCCCATATTTGGAAGCACAGATCGTAGCTTTGGTGAAGTAGTTGGAGAAAATATCAGTGAATTCAACACATGAGATGTGCATAGGGATTTGGTGTACATATTGTGAAGTGGAAAGTCACACCAAGGATAGTTTTCCTCGCAGATCAGTACACTCATTGCTGTTGGACTATGAGATATGTCATTTGAACCATGATGCTCACCACTTCCCATTATTGCAATGCATAATAAGGAAGAATGTATCTTTTTACTGTTAAATTTACACGTCCACAACCCATGACATGCAATAATGCCAACTGATTGGTCAGATCCATGATGTTATAGATATTGGCATGTGATAGATAAGATTATCTGATAACTCTAAAGGAAAGAGCGAGCATCAAGATTGGGATCAAAATCGAGTGCTCTATGATCAGAATGAAGGGAATTTTTAAGGAGGTCATGGCAGAGGTTGAGGATATTGTGGTGGATTTGAAGGATGAGGTCGTGGTGGTGGATGAGGTGAGTTTCCTCACAGAACATGTTATACATGTGGATCTCCTGACCACTACAGGTGTGAATGTCCTCAGAATATTACCTATTCTTTCTGTGGAAAGAATCATAGTTATGAGGAATTCCTAAACTTATATGAGCATCTTAGTAAGTAACATAAATAAGAAAAAAGGCACAAGGATTGTTAGGATACAACACACTGTGGATAATCAGTGGATGCTCAGGTTAGAACCAAAATCCAAGGCATTGCTTGTAAAGATTACTACTCGTGCTGAAACAATGCACGCCAAATAAGAATTGCAGTAGAAGCCTACCATCACTAAGGAGGAGGTTCAACATGCATGGTACCTAGATCTTATCCACCATAAGGAGGTTTATCAGGAAACCATAGAGGTACTCAGAAATCTTCAAGGTGAAATACAATGTTTAAAGGAGTAATCAAGGATGATGGAGAAAAAGAAAGAAGCAAAGACAGTTCAATCTGATATGGATGACTTGAAAGAGGTGTGCAAGATTTTGCACTAGGATAATATCATTCTACTGTTAGGGAATTGGCTAAAGGGAAACACTCTGCGCACAAGTATTAAGACTAGATGACAAATTTTGCATGCAAATCTTCTCCCTCATAGCTTAGACTATGACAAAGAAATCACATTGAATGTTGGTGTGGATGGATGGATTTTGAGTAATATATTGATTGATACAGGTACGGAAGTCAATGTTCTTACTTTAGATGCATGTGTATAAATGGGGAGACCTCCATTGAAGCCATCTTCGAATGTTTTTTTCATGGCTAACCGAACTAAGTCCACTCCCATCAAATTTTTAAAAGATGCATCCATTACCATACATGGAGCCAAGTTCATTGGATATTTTGAGGTTTTAGTGCTTGTAGAGGCATATAGCTTCACAACTCTACTTGGGTGCCCTTTGTGCTATGCAAATAATTTTGATCTTCGGTTCAACAAGGGTTATATCATTTTTAAAAAAAAGGAGGAAAGAGTTATTATCCCTTTAATAGATGGAAAATTTGTTCCCTATGTTGAGCCTTTGAGTGAGGAAGATCTGAATAGGATTTATGTACATGTCATCCGTGACCCATAGGTACTTGAGCAATTTAAAGAAGGAATCCTTCAGTGGGAATATGCACAGTCTATTAGTGATACTACAAGTGTTTCTTGTGATAATTGGGCCCATAGTAGTTATGAGTTGGTAGGGTGCAAAGTAAAGAGCACATTTTCACGTAACAACAAACCTCGTTGTATCAGGATAATAAGTAACAACTCGGTACCTCGTTACACTGGAGAAAGAGATCCTATGATATTTCTATGTGCCCTGTAGGAATAGTGGATAGACTATTTGGAGAGACGAAATATGCTAGCATATACCGTGTATGGGACAACAACGCGCTAGTGGGTGGTTCACAAGGATAATCTTGTAGGATGGAATGAAATTAGGATTGCTCTTTCTACTTGGTTTTCCAAGAGAAATGCACCTACTCAAATTTGCACTTATTATGGTAATCAACCTGTTCAACACCACGTTTAGTAGTGTGAGAGACTCTGGATAGAGGGACAGGAAGCTTTACCACCTTCACTCTAGGTGCACAAATTTTATTCCACTTTACAAGGCTGCGCGTGTTCTTGGTATGTGTATGCGGAACTCCATAGAGAGACTGTAAATTGGTAGGATTTGATTGCAAGAATGATCTAGATGTTTGACTATTTCTCTACTAAACCTCCAATAGAAGAGGCATTAAGGGTTATAAAGCACTTAACTATGGAAGATCGTGCCAAGGTAGAAGAACTCATTTAGGAGTTATTTGATAAAGAAGACCAAGGAACATGTTTTACTGAAGAAACAGAGACAGATGCCACACTACTTAAGCACACTTGCCTTGAGAAGGAAAAAGGAAAGATGGTCTACTTATTGGATGATGAAGGAGTAGAAAATTTAGATGTAGAGCATTCAACAGGTAGGCGTGAGGTTTTGGATAGTGCAGATAAGACCACACGTGCTTATCATGAACCTATGAGAACAAAGAAAGTGAATATTGGATCAGATGTTGAGCCTACACAGGCCATAATTGGGGACCATTGGTTTGACTCTGAAGTGGAAAAAATCATTAAGTTACTACGAGATTATCAAGACTTATTCCTTAGGGGATACCATGAACTCAAAGGCATGCATGAATCATTAGGATAAATGAAGATAAATCTTAAGGAAGGTGCGCGCCCAGTTAGAAAGAGACCCTACAAGATGAACCCCAACTTGTATGAAAAGGTCAAAGAAGAAATT
This sequence comes from Taxus chinensis, assembly GCA_019776745.2. Classification (NCBI taxonomy): domain Eukaryota; kingdom Viridiplantae; phylum Streptophyta; class Pinopsida; order Cupressales; family Taxaceae; genus Taxus; species Taxus chinensis. The sequence goes on from CM034149.1 coordinate 156,844,760, forward strand.
GATAAGATGTTGAAGTCTGGGATCATCAAGCCCCTGGATGAGTCAGAATGGGTTAGCTCAATGGTGATTAGTATTAAGAAGGATGGTCAGATTAGGATCTGTGTGGACTATAGGGAGCTGAATGTTGCATGTGTGACTGATCCCATTCCTACGTCATTCACCGAGGAAATACTAGAAGTCGTTGAAAGGTGTGAAATATATTCATTTACAGATGGATTCTTTGGTTATCATCAGGTTAGGATTACACAAGAGGATCAGGAAAAGACTAATTTTACTACTGAATGGGGCAGATTTTCCTATATGGCGATGCCTTTTGGTCTAAAAAATGCATCTGTTGTATTTTCACGCATAGTTTTTCAACCGTTCAAAGAATTTATTCATAACTTCTTGCAGGTTTATTTAGATGATTGGACGGTGTATGGAATTGTTAAGGATCATTGTGACAATTTACACCTAATGTTTAAAAGATGTTAGTAATTAAGCATCTCTTTGAACATCAAGAAATGTGTATTTTCTACACCATTTGGAACACTGTTAGGGCACATCATTTGCAAGGAAGGTTTGTTGGTTTATCCAGCTAAGGTTGCAATCATTATCAGCCTGGAAGATCCTACCAGTCAAAGTGAGGTGTGTGGATTCTTAGGTCACACTAGGTATTATAGAAAATTTATAAAGGGGTATGCTAAGGTTGCCACACCCTTGGAGGACTTACTAAAAGGAAAAGGGACGTTCTACTGAGGAGAACTGCAACAACACACATTTAAGACATTGAAGGAGAAAAACACTACAACACCTATTTTGTGCTTTCCTTCGTGGGACCAACCATTTCATGTACATGTGGATGCCTCTGGCACGACCATTGGTGCATTGTTGGCTCATCTTGGAGAAGGTATTATAGATCATCCTATATGTTTTACTAGTATAAAGTTGAATCATGTGTAGAGCAGAATTATACAACCACAGAGCATGAAGCTTTGTCAATGATCTATGTGTTACATAAATTCAAATAATACATGATAGCAACATCATTTGTATTCTATACCAATCACATGGCATTAAAGTATTTGGTAAACAAGCCCATTTTACAGGGGCACATATGCAGATGGGTACTTTTATTCCAAGAATTTGATTTCACGGTTGTGGTAAAACCAGGAAAAAGTAATTCTGGACTGGACCATTTATCTAGAATACAATCTGGAGAAGAAGCACAGGAAATTGAAGATACCATGCCCGATGCACAGTTATATAGGTTACAATGCATGCCATTGGAATTAGAGGACATTTTTATATTTCTATGTATAGGTATGGTGCCAGAAGGGGTGAAATCCTTAGAGAATAAACAACTTTCTATTCATGCGACACCATTTATGTTGATTAGCAGTGACCTGTAAAAATTAGGCCGAGATGAAGTATTGCATTGTTGTGTACTGGAACATGAGTGGATAGATATTATGGAGGAGGCTTATGGTGGTATTGTAGGTGGGAACTATGTAGGTGATGCCACTGTGCACAAGATTATACTTGTTAGATTATGGTGGGAGACCCTGTATAAAGATTGTAAAGCACATTTCAAGGCTTGTGATCACTATCAACACCTTGGAAAACTAGGTCAAAGAGATGAAATGTTGTTAAGACCTATTACTAGTGCATAACCGTTTGATAAATGGGATATAGACTTTATGGGTCCTATTTGACCAGCCGCACGTAGGACTAGATCATGCTATATCATCACTTGCACAGATTATCTGACAAGGTGGGTAGAAGCAACACCTATAAAGGATTTTATAGTAGCTATAGTAGTCAGGTTTATATGGGAAAATATTCTTACAAGGTATGGTGTTTAGCATAGAAGCAGTTCTTGCTATGGAATTCATGTTACCTTCTTTGCGTATTGCGTGCACTGGAGGTCTAGCTAATGAACAAGTATTAGAAGAGAGAATTGAATAGTTGATTAAATTGGATGAGTGACAAGAAATAACATGTTGGAGTCAGAAGAAAGAGAAATCCTGACATAAAGCATGGCATGACAGGTACATTAGGGACAAAAAGCTTAAGATAGGGCAGATGGTGCTTCTTTATGATTCTAAGTTTCTGCGCCATCCAGGAAAACTCAAAGTACAATGGTTAGGACCATATGTTATCACTTACATACTTGAAACATGAGCATGTTAGTTAGAAATGTTTGATGGAATACAGTTACCTAGTTACTTCAACATGAGTAGGTTGAAGCCCTACTATAAATAAGTCTTCTTGGTGTTTGTAATAAGGCAGTGTTTCCATTTAGATTAGGTTTTCAATTATGAATTCCCTTAATGTATTTCCTTCTTCGTCGCTATTCTTTTTCAATTTGGTTGGTGTTTTGTGTAATAAGCATGTTTGCGCGTCAGAAGCTAATTAGCATTTGCAGTATTTTTATGCACAGAGGATTGCACATACCATTTGTGTGGGGTGTTTATTGAAAAATGGGTATACATAAAAGAACAAATTGTTACATGTGTTATTCAATTTTGAAGATTCGGTGGACAAAATATTGTTTTCAAATAAGGACCATAGATGAAGATAAATGAAGGAACAATATAACGCGAGGTAAGCAGTGGCCGTGGAGACTACCAGGAGAAGGCGCAGTGATGAGGTACTTAGGCGCATGGAAGCACGTTGAAGAGAAGTCTGTATCTAAAAGGTAGAAATGCACGCTAAAAGGTTATAGTTGAGGCACGAAGATGTACTATGTGGAAAAGTGTGAAAAGGTTCAGTTAATGAGGATTGTTGGTAGGTGAAGGAGCAATAAATGTACCAACTTTTCAAAATCTGTCTAAGGGATACAAGTTCATTTTTATCGTTGTAAATCACAAAAATTTGAACAACCAAAGTGAAAAATGAGTTGAGTGAATCATGTTGAGGTGCGGAGAGTGTGAAACTAGACATGGAGGGAAGCTTTGTGTGTGGGAGAAGCTTACGTCCCCATTGGTGAAGGGTTTGAGCGAAGCAGAGCATTACAAAAGATCTAGGGCATGTGATTTCAACTAGGGCACGCAAATTCAAGATAGGGTTTTGGAATTGCTCATTACAGAAGGTAGAAGGAAAGAATTTATACACTACAGAGGACAAAAAGTTGTGATTTACAGATGACACTAAAGAAAGAACCTGTCATAGGAGTCAAAGGGAAGAATAAAGTGGAAGTAGAGGTTGAAACTGCTCCTGAGAGCAATTTCTCTGATATGCAATACCGAGAAGGCATGATAGTTGGACAAGAATGGGATTATCACATTTGGAAGTGCAAGATAAGTGATTACAACCACCACACATCAGATAGTAAAAATAAATTAGACGCGTTATTGAGTACGAAGATGAAAAAGTGCACAACAGAGGACATGCCTTATATGATGACGTTGGAGAGAAGTTGTTAAAGCAAATTGGAGTTTACCAATTATACGATCTCCCATATTTCAGTAAATATGAACCTTTGTACTAGTGGTTGATGAGAAGGGTACATGAAGACTTTTTCTATTTCACCGGATGTAGGGTAAGGATTATAGCCACTTTGATTTCAACTATAACTAGATTAAAGGGCACAAGAGTGGATTTGAATAGTGACTTGATAGATAAAGTAGCAATCCTGGAGACACGGAAGGAGTTAGGGTATACCAAGGGTCTGCGCAGAATGGATATCAAAAAATGAAGAAGTACCCAGTGGTATAGGTAGCTGCACATCTAGTGACCAAATTGAATGATCAAGAGAGATGGTCCTAGGTGAATAGAATGTGGCTACACATTGCAAGGAGAATGCCACTACAACATATCATGATACATTGTGGAAACTATCATCGAGGAAGTAGACACAGGTAAGAAAATAAGTTTCTGTGCTATCCTATTATCCCTTGTGTTTAGGGAGATTGGAGTGCCCGATGGGCTAAAGAACAAGATCTGGGAGTACCCCATGCAAAACAAGTCCTTTGCAGAAAGATTTGATAAGTACTTATATGAAGGGTCAATGAGTGGGACATTCAAGCAGAGGGAAGAGATGTGGTATGATCCACACCATGCGGTATTTGAAGAGGAGTGGCACATTCCCAAGGAGTTACCTTCAGTGATGGGCAAGGTAGTGAAGTTCGTAGTGTATCAGCACTTTGCATCATGTGATTTATGATGAAAGATGGAACTTGGAGCCCTTGGTGTAAAATTTCATATGCCTTCACAAAGCACTACTTCTAGGCATCATTCTATCATTTTACTAATGCAAAACACCTGAATTTTGTTGCACACAAGGTAGATTGTGACCTCCACATGCTGCGTAGGACATATGTATATCCAGGACATACTGCCTACATTAAGAGGCTAATTTCAGACATGATAAGCATGAAGCCTATGAGTTTATTGATGGAGACATTGGATCCACACTTATATACCTTCAACTTAAGCCTAAGCTGGAGGGTAAAAAATATGTGGAGAATGAGTTTGCACTCCCAGGGCCGCCTAAGGGTAAGCATAAAATGGAGAATGTACCAACTCCAAAGCCCACTAAACCTATAGAGGTAGATGATGAGGAGGAAGAACGTGAAGATAGTGGCAGCTTGGTACATAGAGGATGGAGGAAACCCTCAGACAGGGTAGAAGCTAAGCGTGTAAGTACTCCACCCCAGGCATAAGAAGAAGGGGATGAAGAATTGGAAGTAGGAGAAGAACCTTAAGAATGCTGCTTTAAGAGGGTGTTCAGATAGACAACAACTCAAGGTGTTACTCCACAATCAGTACAGAGATCACCACAACTCTCTCCACAGAAGGAGACAACTAAGAAAAGAAGGAGAAAATTGAAGTTGAACAAGGAGGTAGAGAATTCTGAAGAGAGAACGCCTGGATCTCCAATACCAATAGAGGATGGGGAAGAGCCAAAGGATGAAGCAATGAAGGTGGAAGAAGAAGGGGTAAAAAATCCAGAAGAGACAGAGAAGGATACTTCTCAGGACACAGAGGATCCAAATCCAAACCTTGGCGCTCAAGTGTCTAAGGGTACGAGATCAAGGAGGACAAGTGGAGAGTATGGTGTGCTAGTTATGGGCTATGAAGAGGACACAAGTAAAATTATCCGCGCGTGATTCCAGGATACAATGGGCCTTAAGGAATTATATGGATGGGAGTTGATGGAACTTGACATGGCAACCATGCACGTGAGGAAACAGTTGTCATGGTTCATGTAAACTCACATGGACGAGCCTAATTTTGATGTATGTGAAGAGTCTTGTGTATCAAGGATAATAAGAAAGGCACCATAGAATAAAAATATAACCATCAAACCCACGGTTATGTTTGATGAACATGTGATTAATGCCCTAGTGAAGGTGTCTATAGAGGTGGCACACAAGAATGTAGATAAAGATACCACTATCAAAGCGCTAAGGGAGGAAATCAAAGCCAAAGATGCAGAAATAGTGCATTTGAAAGGAGAGAATGACATGGAGAAAAATAAGAATGGGGTCCTTATGGGCATTGCAGAGGAGATTTGGGATCATGTCCTCTAAGGAAGACCAAACTTAGATCCCAAGGTACCCAAAAATTTCCCTTCGGCTATGCACTATGTGCGTACCCTAGTTGATCCAGTGTTTGAGGATGGACTAGTTTGGATTCCAGAACCAAAGGACCCTGAGCAGGAAGTAGAGAGGGAAAAGGCTGCAGTAGTTAGAAATATTTCATCATACAAGGCATTGCTTCGAACCTTGCAGGTGGAGTTGAAGAAAGTGGAGTAGGCACTGAAAATATGTGCAGCTCTAGAGGAAATAATAAGGATCGAGACAATAGTAGAAGACAATGAAGTCCTGAAAGCAATGAAAGATGAGACTTTGGGACGCACGGAAAGATTGGTGCTAGTCAAGAAAAAGTGTGAGGCCCTTGCAGCAGCACACGACCCCCATAAGGAAAAATTGGATGAGATTGGAAAACATATAGCATAGAAGATGGATCTGTTAGAAGGAAGAATGTCTGTTATGTCCAACATTGTTCTGGTGTTACATAACGAGAAGAGAGAAATTACCCAAGATGAGTTGGAATTTATTGCAGCGGACATCCCAGAGAAGACAAAAGCCATGCTAACTGAGTGGTAGACGTTGGAAACAGAGATAAAAGAAGAATATCCAAAATTAATTCTTTAGGTTGAGACAAGGGATGTTGCACAATGAGAGTTCATTATTTATGTAGAAATTCTTTCATTTCTTTCCATTCTTTATTCTTTATTATTTAAAGAGCATCCATTTTTCAGGGCGGTAATGCAATTTAGTGTGGGGTAATGTTGAGTATAAAAGAGTATGATGCGAAGGAGAGGGCACATAGAAGATTTGCATATAGGAGTAAAGCACAGTCAAAGGCGTGGAAGGATAGGGAAGGACACACGCGCAAAAGACAAGGGCAAATTAAGGACTTAGCCATTTTCACATGTACGGGCTATTTTTGGAGATAGCATGTAGAGCACATAAACTGGATAAATACTTGCATGACACGCATGGGATATTATTGGAAGAGTTGCTACTAAGTGTTTTGCATGGGTTTAGGCTAATAATATAATTTCCACTACTAGTTAACCATAAGAGATCTATTGTTAGTGCCCTTACATGTGTGGCTATTATTGTAAAGGTGTATAGCTATTTTCAGCATGTGACCTATTTTTGGAATTATGCAAGTGGTGAAGGGCAGGTCCCCACCCTTATAAATATGTAGTGAGTTGTGAGGAATAAGAGGACTATGTGAGAACTAGATATGAAATATTGTGAGGATATGCTGTCAGATCTGATGCGCGCATGATCTTACGATATTACTTATTGTAATAAGATTCCATGTATTTATTGCATTTAATATAATGGAGTGTATTGGCTGAATCAAGGTATTAATCATGTATATAATTTGTTCTTGCATGATTGACTTATTTATGGTTATTATTTGAATCTATTACTCTTTAGATCTAGATTTGGAACATGCTCTATAGAATGTTATATTAATTATGGATTTGAATGCATTAAGTCCTTGTCATGTTAACATCCTGTAACAACAACCCTAAAGAGGGGCTTGGTAAATTTGCATGCTTTGGGTGAGCGCTTAATTTAGGCTGAGTGATGTGCTAGCGCTTCTGGGATATTACTGGTAAATTATAGGCTGCATCAATCTTTCTAATTTCTCTTTTCCATAGCTGGAATTTCAGTTTTATTTTTATGAATACAATAAATTCCCAGGCCTTGTTCTTCAATAAATTGATAAGGATCATGCTTTTAATTTTTTTAGTACATTTTATTCCTTAAAAAAATTTGGAATACCATTTGATGCATGAAGTTTTTCAAATTCAATCTCACAAAGTAACCTCATCATTTACAACATAATTTTCATTTATTAGGCTAGATGTATGATGCTCAATATAAATTTTTTATAAAGGGCTCAAAATTAATGGCCACTTTAGATCCATACCTGGTTCTAAAAACAAAATACGGCCAATCAGTTGAGAGGTAACCACCAACCTTGGATGTGAAGTCTCTAGATAAGCACATAGAAAAATAAGGTGGCAAATTAACCACCATCACATCCTACAAGATTGTAACCCTTAAGAAAGCATGTAAACTTAGTTTCAGATTTTTAATCATGCCTATGGTATTAGTTGATGAACCATTCAAATGTAAATCTCTTTTGGCACTTGGTTCATACTTAAGACCTAACTTTTCAACAACTAACTTGGGCATAACAATGTTGTACTAGGCTCAACTATCCACCATGCAATTATGAACTAAAAAATCTCCAATAATCAACGAAAGATAGAAAGGAGGTGGTTTTACCAATTTTACCTCTCCAAATATAATTTTTACCTCTTTGATTCTTGTTGTTTTGAACTTTTTTATTACTTGTTGGTATCTATTTATCATCACCATGTTGGTTGTGTTTTCTACACTTCTGCATGTTTTGATGACTAATTTCAGACCTGCAAGCTCTTTAACCAACAAATTTTTTGTCCATGAAATGGATAATGTGTCCCACATGCTCATTGAAACATGATATTTCTTCATATGATCAACTATATTGAATGAGAAAAATCCTACCTTAATCTGATTTTTCAAAACAACAACTTGTTCTTAGGCTTGGGGTGAAGAAAAAATCTTACCAACAATAATATTATGACTTCCTTGAGCTGGTACAACAGTTTGGTCTACCTAAAATTTGCCTCCATAGCCCTCTTTCTTGACCTTGTAACAACTACAACAAACTCAACTCCTTCCTGGTTCTAACCTCTTGATTCAAAGCTACATGATCACTAATTTCAAAGTTAACCATAGTTGCATTTGGTTTCCCTTGTTGTCCTTGTGAAAAATTTGGGTCTCCTTGTACTGCAAGATAAGCACTTTGTTGAACCTAATAGTATGCTTCCTCTTGGGTCATCTGTGGCATATTAAATTTTATGGTCCTTGTGGTATTAGCTCATCTCTAAGGATTTGACATCATTTGGCTCATTTTTAGGCATTACATAAGTGGTTAGGATAGCTTGTGAGCTTGGTATGACATCATGTTAGTTTGCACAGGAACTAATGCTCTAGAAGTTGTAGGGGCATTAGGTTATACATAGGAATTGCTCTAGAAGTTATAGGGAATTAACATTGTTGTAATAGCTTGTTGAGCTTGGTATGGCAGTCTATAACCTTTAGTGAGAGGCCTATAATTGTTGTAAGGCTGAAAAGGTGGCTGATATGGCCTATTTACTTGAGATTGGTTTCTTTCCATCTGCATAATCTTATTTCTCATGGTTTGTACAACTCCTTTTAAGTCATCAATATCACTAGGTAGAATTGTGTAGGGTAGTGGTGGCTTTGTAGCTGGTGGAATAGGAGCTAGCTTAGGAAAAATGGGAATAAAAGGTATATGGGCCAATTTTCTAGCTTGTATAAGGTTATTGCAATGTCAAAGGCTGTTGGAATAGTAGTACCACCCATTGACTAGATCATAACAACAATATCACTATTTAGTGCACGTAAATAATACAAAAATGCATATTTAGGTGAAGGCTTGATTGTTTTTGGTATTCTTTCCCAAGTCCTAGTAAATCTCAAATTGAAGTTTGTCATGAACTCTTGGGGTGCTGTCTTGATGGTTCTAAGTTGTTCTGTGAGGGATAAATGATCTGATTTGTCCTCAAACTGTTTGCACAAGGCTTCACCAAATATATCCCAAGGAGTGATTGATCCTACTAAAACTTCTATACCATTTGATGGCTTGGCCTTTAAAAGAGGCAACTAATAACCTTAAAGCAACATCTTCATGAGTGATATTATGAATAGAACATAAGGTTGCAAGATCTCTAATATGCTCAATAGGGGTGACTTGGTCTTCGTCACTAAAATATGGGAGAATTTTCAGGGCAGCAGATGTTAAGTCATGATAGGTAGTAATTTGTAAAGGAATTCCATTGGTAAATGTCACAAAAAGGTGATTTATTTCCATTAGAAAGATAGGAATTTGAATAACAAAGTTCTGATTTGGGGATGGTGGATTGGAAATATTGGGCCTATTATAAGGTGCAGTATTCCTAATACTTCTTCTTGTAACATAATTTAAATGTAAATGAGAAAAATAAGAAGGAATACCTCTTCTTGTTGACCTGGTTTTCACCTTAGGCATGGAACATGGAAAAATATGTCCTGCAATCAAACCCTCATTGCAACAACTAGTCTTCACTGTAATAGTGTAGATATGTCAAAATCCATGTCCAAAATAGTGAAGGCAGCAAGCAATTGAAATCGGTTGAGTGGTTCTTGGTTGATTGCAACTCATAAATCTGCATTTATGTCCTCTTGAGTGTTGATAAATCCTGTAAAAAATAGATCAAGTTACTGATTTGGAGCAACTAAAATTTTATGTATAACCATGAGAAAGCACCATCTTCATTTGCATGTTGATAATAACACTTAAAATTTGGTATGTTGGTCCTACCGGTTGCGTGCCAAAAAATTGCAACTCTACCGATTCGAAGTACAAACTTAACTTGGAAATGAAATCTAACTCTACACTTTGGCTGGTACAATGGGAGCTCCTTTGAGTTGTGTGTGCCTCAGGTTGAGGAGAGCCTTTAGAATGGGTTGGTTCCCTTCGTAGATCACCTAAACTACTTCTTTGGCAGGGTTTAGGGAGAGAAAAACAACACAAACTTAACAAAAGTGGGTAAATAAGGTGATACACCAATGTTTTAGGACCTATACTTGGACAAAAACACACTTAATGACTATAAAAAGGACTAATAAAATTCTATACAACCATTTCTTGATGAATCTTGCACTCACACAGGCATTGAAATACACTTACATGACTTGCAATTTTTACAAAATAGTTAAATGGAGGTGCTGGAAAGTTATGAGAATGCAAAGGAAAAAAAATTCACTAAAAGATACCACACATCCTATTGTAATGCACTTCATAAAACTTTAATTGGAGGAAAAGATAGTCTTTATTGCTTCATTGAGGTGCACAAGTACAAGATTTCTACATACAAGTCTACAGAATGACAATAAGCCCCCTTTTTTGGCTTGCAAAAACCGAGTACATATAGCAAAAGTGTACATCTCCCCAAGCTCCTAAAATAGAATTCTACACTTCAATTTTATACTCTCAGATGGCTAACTGCTAGAAAATATCCAAGTTGGAAACAAATCCAATACATGGAAATTTTTAAACAATCTTAGCATGGTTCGGCCTCCTTTCAAACAAAAGTTAAGGCTAATAATTTTCATGCACTGAGACTGCAAAAGCTAAAAATAGCTATTACATGACTCATACTTCCTTTGTCTAATATCTGGACCTGATCAAACTATTTTTGAATCATCCTTTTACAAGATCTTAAGGAATTATACTGATGAGTTTGTACAAATATTAAGGTATAAGAAGGTAACGTTTAAGCTTTGTCCTATCTAGAGATGTTTATTTTTGTATTATATGTATGGTCTTCATGCAAATATGAATAATTGTCTTGGTCATTAGCTATGCAAAAGAAAATCATAATAGTTTATGATTCGAGCATCGGACATATGCATGGATTGTAATCTTGGTCTTTAGGTTGATTATTTGGTGGTTTTGAACCCATGCAACACATGATGATTGGGATTTCCAAACCTTCACCTATGCAAAATCATAATCATTTAAACCATTCCCCCATTATCCACATGGGTAATGAATAAAATGGCATCCAATTTTGAAAAGGTTCGTGATTTGTTCCTTAACCTTAGCAGGGTTACCACAAGTCAATTCAACCTTACCATGTTTCAGCTAGTTTGAAATAGGGGAAAAACCCTAAAATGAATCATGTTTGTCATTTTTTCTTTGGAAGCTTCTAGGAGGCTATGACGACCAGTCTATAGGGAAACTATGGAGAAATTTTTTGAGTGGTGGCCATTATTCAACTTTCAAGATCCCTTGTATACATTCTACTTTTACTCTCTTTGTATCTTATTAAACTGCCATGCATGCATTTGTCAACTCTTCCATTATGAATCTACCCATAAAAATGAGTAAGGGTTTTTTTTTAGCTTGCTCTGGTTTCTTACATTGTTGTAGACAATTTCAAGGGCTTCCAGTTATATACCTGGTTGTTATCATTGAGCTCGACCGATCACTTGCATACATCTGGTTTGAACTACAGTTTTGGAGAGCTTTCATGGAACTTGGCATGTGGATGCTACTTCAAGATTAAATTGTTGAAGGTAGGGCTTTTCACTCAATTATCATTTTCACTTAATTTTCTCAAGATAAGTCTCAGATTTGGGTTTGCTTTAATCATGAGCTATCTTATGTGTTGAGATCTGTTCGTAAGTTTATTTTACTAGATTTTTCAACTCAGCTTGCTTTGATTCGATATTCTAGAGCTATGAAAAATATCTATTCCCTTTTATGCATGTTATATTTCACTTTCCATGGTTACAAGTGTTAACCCAATTTTATTCGTTCAGTGTATCATTCAAACCCTTGACCTGTCATTTGAAGATTGTGACTCGACCTCGAGTGAGAAAAAACACAGCTCATCGTGTGTATTTTTTATTGTGAGTCTCTATGAGCTCAATTGTAGTCTGATTTGTTATGGAATGTTATCAACCTAGTTTGGATCTATAACTGGATCTGCTCCGAGTTGTTTATTTACTTGCCATTTCATAACTTGAGCTGCTCGGATGTAGTTCACAAGCTTTTTTTTTGCTTGTTATATGGTAGAGTGTGTAGCTTGAGTCTGTCAAGCTTGTCATTATGCTTCGTATGTTATGAACTCGAAGCCCTTCTTCACATTCTAAAGACCTGGAGTTTCGTTTATGGCACATAGATGAGCCTATTGAATCGAGAATGTATGGCTCACCATTGTAGTATATTGTATTGCTTTGGCTGACTTGGTGTCATTTGTTTCTATTTGGTGACTTGATCTTTGTAAGCTCTCTTTGCATCTTTATTCCTTCTTACTTTTGTTGAGTTTCACTTACTAAAACCTAGCTTGGCTCGAATCCTGTTGAGAATTGTTTCCATCGCATTAGGCTTGGTTATATGACTATTCATTCCCCCAGCTCTTAATCATTCACCCAACCCTACATCAACATGGGGTTTGAAAAGCTCGTTATTTACACATTTGATTAAGTCTCCTTGCTTATCCTGGAGATGGGTTATTTTTATTATAACTCATGCTTGTAGTTATAGTTCATTACTTTTTGGGCTCAACTCATAGGGTTTGTATTGGTTTTAACCGTGCTTGGAATCTGTTATTGGTTTATTTTAACAACTCGATGGTCATGCCTTTTTAATAACTTAGCCATTGTGTTTTTGATTCAACTCACCCAACTCATCTTCCATTGTCATGTCTCATTTTTGCATACTCGCATTCTGATTTGGGATTTTAACAACCTGGAGATCCCTAAGCAAAAGATTTAATTACTCGCATTCTGATTTGGGATTTTAACAACTCAACCCTACCCTTCTTTAATCCTTGAGATGGGTTTGCACGTGTAATTGTAGCTTGGCTTATATGCTCATGATTGGCCTGCCTAGTTTTACATCCTTTTACACACTTGTTTAAAGAACATTTTAAGAAGCATGCTTGATCAAAGATTATGAAACTCAGCAAGGCTAAAACAAACTCCATAAAACTCTGATTTCTCCCCATTTCTTAGCTGATAATAATCTTAAAAAGAAAAATATTGTTCCCATATCTTGAGAAATTTTTACTCTTGTGTGAGATGGAAATATTCTATGTATACTATTTCAGATATCATTATTAATGGACTTATAATCGGTGCAGATGCATAGTAAAATTGTACTTGTATTATTATGTTTCTTGCATACTATTGTTACCCAAATCTGGAGAAATGCCCCATTGTATCTTCTTATCTTATGGATGATAACATTCTTATTGAAAAATGGAAAACACCTTAACACCTGTAGCAAATTATCTTTGAAACCTGAAGTATCTCTTCCTAAATCTATACTGGCTTTTGAGTTTCTGGTTATAGAGCACACCCTACATCTGATAAACTTGAGTGCAATATTATGTAAGTTAGTAATATAGCTATAATAGAGGTTGTATGGAAATGTCATTACCAGTCGACAACTGTCATATGCATGAATTTTCTTCTTTGATGCAAGGTTTGATGTACATTTAATATTATGAACATGTGTGATTCTCTAATTCTTGGGGTGAGATGAGTGTACACTTTCATTAACGATTAATGGTACTTCAGTTACATAGTTATTTTTCCAAACTTGAACTGTGTGCTATCAAAAATAAACTCCTGTGATTGTCACAGTCATGCTAGATCTTGTCTGTTAAACAACAAGTTCGATATGTCTCTTAGGATAGTGGAGCTTTTGTAACACACTTTGGTATGGGAAAGTACCTGTATCTTGTTGAACTCATACATCTTGCAAGCTCTTGTGACTGTACAGGATGAAATTCTTTCTGCACTTATGTGTCATGTAAATTTGCATAGCTGTATTTTTTGCAACTGTGTATCTTATGGAAGCACACCCCATAATTTTGCCATGGATTTGAAGAAGGTCATTTGGAACTTTTGGTATCACAAAAATCACCCCGAATTTCATTGCATTCTTGGTAATTTGGTCTTTGATATTACAAACTGTCCAATGTTAGTTGTAGAAGAAAACTTCCTTATTCCAGCCTATTTTTGCTTCTTGCTCATGTTATTCATTTCGAAACAATGGTCATGAAATGTGTCAGAGAGGCCTGCATCATCTAGAGCCTGCATTCTGATAATGTGTATGAAGCATGTTTTTATCTTACGACTCGTCATTAATGAACTATACTTGTTATATCTTTTCAGTTGAAATTAACCTGTAAACTCTTGTTAATTGCATTGTTGTACAAACTTGTACTTTCAGTACATAAATGTAATATTTATTCTTTACTTCTATGGAGATCATGCTAAGATAATATGCCATTGTATGAAAATTTGTTTCTTGAATCATATACATCATTTGTATCATGTACTTGTAGGCATGATCTGAAATCATGTTGACCCTGTTTTTCATTCTACTTAGATGATACTTGCATATACATACAATACTTAGTAACATAAGAAGTTAGAGTCCCCAAGCTCTAACCATGTTTTAATTCCTTATCTTTTCCAGGTGCATAGTGGAGCAGTAGCCTGGAGCAATGCAGAAGAGCTTGGAAGTGACCTTTAATCTCAAGAAATGACGGGTTTCTTGCTTCCTTACGTTTTTCATTTTCTATATGTATATGTATTGATTTTCCTTTGTTAGCCATATCCCACAGACCTGTGTGGGATTACTGTACACTTTCTTTATGAATAAATGAAAATTACCTTAATGTGATGAGTTGTACAATGTTTATTTTGCATTTATTTTTAGTAACATAATGTTAAATGAACCTTTACAACTCAACGCACTAAGACAACTTCACTTAATCATAAGGAGATAAAATGAATTAATTATACCTTTTTTTATTATCCTTTAAATACTCCCTTTAAAAAATGAGCTTTTGGTGTGATGGTAAATCGGACATCTGAAAACGAGCAAGCAAGTCACACCAACTACCTTTGTTAAATGAGCTTTTGGTGTAATACTACCTTTGTTAAATGAGCTTTTGGTAAATCGGTGTATGATTTACCATCATGCAAAAAGCTCATTTAATTGCAATCGGACATCTAAAAATAGGCAAGCAATTCAAGAGCATACTTAGATTGTGAAATAAAAATTCCCGAGTCAGATTGTGAAATATGGATCCCAAGAAAGTATTGAAGCATACCTAAGTCAGTCATGGAAAACATGTTAGCCAAGGTGATCTTCACAAAATCAATGATAGAGGAAGATCTACCTGTGATCAACAAGTCATCAACATAGATAACAAGAATGAGTATGGAGTCATCTTGCCGTAGAATATAAACATTTGGATTAGAGTGACACCTAGTAAACCCTGATGTAAGTAGAAAGGATTCCATCTTGGCATACTAAGCCCGAGGGGCTTGTTTAAGGTGATAAAGATACTTCTTTAACTTACAAACGAGAGAGGGATCATGGACATAACCCAAAGGTTGTTCCGTGTAGATCTCTTCCTTTAGGTCACCATGAAGGAAGGCACTCTTAATTTCCATTTGATTGACTTTCCATCTGTTTGCTGTGGAAATGGCTAGGGTTAGTCAAATAGAAGTCATCTTTGCAACTGGAGTAAAGGTTTAAGTATAATCAACCCCAGCTATCTGGGAGAAACCCTTAGCTACTAATCGCTCTTTAAACTTTTTGACATCTCCATCTACTCCATAATTTGTTTGGAACACCCGCTTACACCAAACGATTTTTCTTCCTTTCGGAAGAGGGGTGAGATCCCAAGTATTGTTTTTCATGAGAGAGGAATACTCCTCATCCACGGTAGAATCCCATTCATGAATACCAGAAGCATCCCGGAAATACTATGGATCAGAGGCAGAGGTGAAGAAAGAGTGGGGTCAAATGAAATATGAGCAAGTACGTCTCATGTCTGAAGTCTCCAACTAAATCTCCAGCACTTTGCAAATTTTTCCTAGCCTAAAGAGGACCAGGAGGATCAGGCTCTAAGTGGGAAGATTCATCACTTGAGTGAGAAGGGACATAGTCCTCATTGTCACTACTATCAGAATCAGAAGACTCAAGGTTTTGATGGTTCGGAGGATCAGGAAGACGAGCATGCTCAACAACATCATCATCTGATGATTCAGAATCTGAATCAGCAAGTTGAAGAACCTTAATAGGTAGAGAAGTAGAAGTCGAAGAAGACTCATCGAACTTAACACTTCTCTCAATATAAAGCTCATGAGAAGTAGGATTCAACAATTGATATCCCTTCATGCCATCAGGATACCCTACAAAGATACAAGGCTTGGATTGTGGTTCTAATGCCTTACGTTTCTTCTTAGGAATCTGAGCCATATCCTTGGATTTGAAGACTAAAAAATGCTCAACATCAGGCTTGCGTCCAAACCAAGCTTCAAAGGGTGTCATCCCTCTTACTGCCTTGTGTGGAACATGGTTCTGAATGTAATTGACATAATTCACTACTTCAGCCCAATACTGCGGAGGAAGAGACTTTAAGTGAATCATACAAGTGGCCATCTCTTTAAGAGTATGGTTCTTTCTTTCTACTACTCCATTATGCGAAGGGATATAAGCAACGGTATGCTGCAAGGAGATCCCTTCAAAAGTACAAAAATCCATGAACCTATTGTTTACATATTCACCTCCATTATTGGTTCAAAGAACCTTAATAGACCGTTCCACCTATTTCTCAGCAAGAGCCTTAAAGTCCTGAAAATGTTCAAAGACTTCAGACTTAAGCTTTAGAAAATATACCCAAGTATATTGCGAATAGTCATCAATGAAGGTCATCACATAAAGAGATTTAGTAAACGCAGGAGATGGAAATGGACCAGAAATATCACTGTGAACAAGATCCAAAGGATGAGTAGCTCTCCAGGATTTTCTTTTGTCAAAGTTCTTTTTAGGATGCTTTCCAAGGGTACAACCCTCAAAAAGAACCTTAGAAAACTTGACTCAGGGTAACCCATTGACCATTTCATTTTGGCTCAATTGTTCAAGGTAGCGATAATTTAGATGTTTGAAACGCTCATGACATAGCTTTCTAACCTCATTTGCATGAGTGAGCAAGGAAATGGGCATAGAAGTAGAAGTAAAGTGGGAAAAGGTATACAACCATGAACGGTGATCTGCCTTTCCCTCATCCACTGTAGTTTCATCGTTAAGCTCACGAGTAATCATGGAGTTAGGACAAAATTCCACTTGCATTCCTTCACCAAGGTGAGTAATTTGGTAAACCGATAGGAGATTGGTAGAGAGATCAGGAACACTCAACACTTGGTTGAATGTTCCCCCATCCATCTCTACCGATCCACTACCGGAAACTGACATTGTCATGTCATTACCCATATTGATTTGGGACATACAACAAGGATCGATGTTGGATAACTCAACATGTGAAGAAGCCATATGGTGCGAGGCACCAAAATCTATAATCCACATTGATGAAGGAGTAACTTTGGCTACAAGGGCCTTTCCTTTCTTCTTATCAGATTTAGAGTCTTTCGCAATAGAAGACTCGGCCTTCAGAGCATTTTGTTTGATAGATTCAGGAACGCCTATTTGATTTTTCTCAAGTAAATAAGTAAGGTGATCAATTTGTTTTCTCATACACATATGCTCTTTATGACTAGGATTCTTGCAATAGGAACACAAATACTTGTCTTTCTGTGCTCTAGGCTCAGAATTTGAAGCGTTCATGTTATTTTTAGTATTGGTCTTGGTTTCCTTCTTAGGTTGATCCTTTTCTTTCTTTCTTCTTTTCAGTATTCTTTTCCTTATTAGTACTTGCTACAAGGGCATGTGAATTGGACTTGAGAGACCCCATTTGAATGAGTTTTTCCTGTTCTCGAATGAGTTGGGACGAAAAACGGTGAAAGGAGGGCATATTCCAAGTCCTTGCCCAAAGTAACTTTTGTAGCGTAAAAAGTTGACATGAAGACAAAATATTCAGGACCTAAATTAGAGAGAATTGATAAGATCAGTTGTAGAATATTTGTTCTCTACTTGACATTCCTTTAACAAAAATATAGTGTGGACAAATTTCGAGAAGAATGCTTGTAGGTTTTCAAAGTCACTAGTGATTTAACCCTAGTAGTTCGTTTTCTAACTCGTGCGCTTTCATGTCATCTTTTTTTCTAAACATTTCATCCAACGTTGTCCATGCACATATTTAGGTGTTTCAGACGCCTCAATGCTGGAAGAGTAAGTCAGGAGAAATAGACATGTAAAGAATACCTAAAGCTTCATCACTATGGTTTAACCACTTAGATTTTTTAGGGTCGTCGTCTGGTTCAGTCTCAGTTCCCATGGTGATGCGGAATAACCCTTTACCCCTTAGTTTCATAATCATTTTTGATCTCCATTCGAATAAGTTGAATGACGTAAGTAAAGGAATTGCAAGTGCATCCATAGTGAAGAGAGAGAAAGAATGCAGAGAATGCAGATAAGAAACACAACCACCCAGGACAATATAATAACCCCCCTGCTTTCGACACTTTATAGTTTAGTGTGTTGAATATAATCGAGTCTGAACCGTGAATCTGTAAAACACTTGGTAACTCACCTTGCAATCAATGTAATAACGTGCATAAGAGAGGAGACCACAATCGTGTTTTATGGAGTGCACAACAAAGTGACACCGTATATAAGTACAATAGCAAAAAAACTAGGAAGGAGGTGAAATCAGATCCTGGTTGTGAGAAAAAGCATCTCATGTTGCAAATGATACCCCCTTACTGCAAACTATGTAGAGGATGTGCTCACTAGTTGCAAGCAATAATAAGGATAATATACAATGGTTTAAATGAACTCAAGATGAGTTCCGAAAGATCTTAAGAATGCACTGGAAGAGTACACGAGAAGACAAATAGGTGCTCAGAGTGTTACTGAACACTTGAGTGCACGATTAGTAAAAAAAATCGACAATAACGTGTTAAAAATTTAACATTTGGAAACGTCTGAATTAACTAATTTTAAAGCTAATTTTAAAGCTTTTAAAAGTTAAACGATGAATTAACTAATTTTAAAGCAATTTGGACTTTTAAAAGATGAGTTTTTTAAAAATATTTTATCTAAGTAAAAAATGATAGGTCAATTTGTAATTAATAAAAACTAGATTTAATATAATTAAATCTAATTAATTACGACTGAATTAAGATCTAATTAAAAAAACTAAAAATAAATCCTAATTAAATATTTAGATACTCCCTAAATTAAATAAGATTAATTTCTATTAATATCTATGAGAATAGAAATCACCTCAAAAAAAAAACTCCCACTTTAAAGATTTCCACCAAAATTGTTTTAAAAACTTGCCTTAATTAATAGTAATGGTCCACTTTAAAAAATCCCACCAAAAGGTATTTTAAAAAACATACCATAAATAAATTGTAACAAACTTACCAAAAGGCACTTAGCTCAGTGAAAACGGTTCGGGGAGGATCTCGAGTTGTGTGGCACGACAGTTGAGGAAATCCCGAGTTGGGAGAAAAGTGAGATCTTTTTCTAGCTTTACGGTTTGAAGCCATTGAAGAGTGGGCTGAGGTGGATGGGCTTGATAGAGGTATGTGGGTATGTGGGTTGAGCCCATTGGAAATCCAGCCAGAGCAGGGAGCAAATGGAGAGTAGGGTTTGAACTCGAACTCGCAAAAGAACTCGGCAGAGGGAACAACTCAGGCCAAGAGGAAGCCAAGGGTTGAGGGGAAAGGCTCGGGGAAAGCTTCAGCACAAGCAAGAGAATGCAGGAAACAACGCAGCCAAGAGGGGAGTAGGTAAACCTGTAGGCTCATGAGGGTTTAGAAAGCTCGGGACGGAGCCAAAACTAAACACAGGTGAAAAAAGACTCGGCCACAGCAAAGAAAATGCAATCCAGAGAAGAAAACAACGTTAAGAGTTTGCGGGTTTGAACATGAGTTTAGTGGAGAGCTCGGTTGAGAGCCATGAAGAAGAGTGAGCTCGTAGGTAGGTTGAAGAGGAGCTCGGTGGAGAGCAGTGAACCAAAACACAAAACTTCAAATGATACAAAGATTTTTAAACCTGGATCTCTGCAAAAAAACATGAAAACACAAAAGACAAGCAGAACAAAGATCTAAAAATTTCCAGTTTAATTAATATTAAAAAACTAGAAAATAACCTCTATTTTAGCAGATCTGCTAAATTTATCCACAGCTAGCTAAATGTAGTTGTAAACCCCCTAAAAACTCAAGGAAAAACCTGTACATGTATGAAAAACACACAAAAGTGAAAGAACTTCCAAGAACAACTTTTAAATACGTTAGCAAAAAATTTCAGAATATAATGATTGAAAAAACTTGCATGAGGAGTAAAAAAACAAAACCAAGAGTAATCATAACTCAAATGACGAATGCACGTTTACCCAATCTTAGCTCTGATACCATGAAAGAGTTTGCAAGAATCTTATCAAAAATTGTGAACCACGATGAAGTTGTACTCTAAAGGAAACGTAACAGCTCTAGCATAATCACAAGAAGGAATCGATCAATCAATGGAAGAACTTGCATAACAGAACAAAGCTTGCACATAGAGAAAGACAGCGGAGTGTCTGGGCATACTCATAAATGTGAAATGAAGGGATACATATAGAGTGCTGAGTAACCCTAGTGCATGACACACAAGCAAACCCTAAACCTAATCCATGTGAGATTACCCTCCATATGTGTGTGGAGGACATATAGGATCCCACACACCAACAAAATATGCAGATTTCAAGAAGAAATAAAACAAACAATAGTTTTTAGCTGCACAAGAATCAAGTAAGCATGATCAAGATTAAAATTATGATGAAATTATGAGGCAATCAGACCTTGGGCAAGGTGAAAACAGTCATGGGAAGTAGATGATAATAGTCAAAGAAGAAGAGAAATTGTTAGTGCAAGGAGAAACTCAAAAAGAGCAAGTGGAAGAAAGAAAGCAAGTGATGAAGGAGATGATCAAAGTTGTTAATAAAGCTCAGTTTTATCAAACTAATTTTTCTTTTAGAGTTGTAAATGTAGGTTTGACAGAGAAGACAAAGGTAAAGCAATCAAAGGAAGGTGAATATAGCAAGCAAGAGTCATATTTGCAGATTTTGAAGATATGATCAAGCAAGAAGAGAAATAAGAAGATGCAAAAGGTTGAGTGACAATCATGTATAGTGAAATTTCATCTCACATAAAGTGGGATCAGATGTATATACTTAGTTATAAGGTGAAGAAGATCATGAACAATCCAAAAAGCATCATTTTGTGCAAGAATGTGATCATTTCAAGGACCAAGAAACTAGTCAAGGACATGATGTAGTTGATGAAGATGAAGAGAGCATGAAAATCAATAAAGGAGTAGTTCAAGGAGGTTCAATTCAATTGGAAGTACATGAAGAAGAAGACAAAAATTGAAGGAAAAAATTTCATTACCTTTGGAATATGATGCAAGATCATCTCTCCTAGGGCCTCATTTTGTTTTGAAAATTCTAATTTTGGCAGTAAGGTGTTGTAAGAGGTCTTTTAAAGGTCATTAGAGCTCATGACATGTTGGGTAGTTGAGTCAAGTATTCAAAAATTCAAATAATGTGTTTCCCTTTAAAAGAGGTGTTTTGAATTTTTAGTGTTTCTAAGAAATTTTAGGCTTGTCTAAGAAGAGTTAGTGGTCTTAGAATGATGAGAGGGACTTTTTAAGAGTTAGTTATGTTAAGAAAGAGTCCTAACGTGTGTGAAAAGGAGAAAAACATGTATTCAAAGGTTAAAATGTCCTTATATGTGGCTTTGAGTCAAGACATGTAAGTAAGACGTTAGTTAGGGTTGAATGTAGTGGATATATGAAGAGAAAATTGCATTTTAGAGGGGCATTTAATCATTATTAGAGATACTCCTCGAGTATTATGAGAATAATAGGTAAGAGGAGATGGAATTTTGTATAAAAATTATAGTTTAAAGAAGAATTACTCTATATTGTACATTCATATTGCCTTATTTGTGAATGGATTGAGATCTTTTGGTATTCATGTCTTAATAAATTATGATTATGTCTCATGATCATTTTTAGAATTGGATTGAATCATTTCAGGAGGTTTGATGAAGATTTGAGTGTAAAAGTTATGATTTTTAGCATGAGGCTAATACTATGACTGTCCATGGTAATAAAATTGTAGCTTGCTAGGTTACTCTTGGTATGTGTGATTGGTGCTCTTGTTGATGAAGTGTTTACAGTATATATCACATAGTGGAAGGTTTAATTATTGAATTATCTCAAGGACTTTTGAAGTACTCTGTTTTATGCTTAATTCCTAGACAAGATCCATTCAAGGTTGGTTGTAATAGTTTGTGTTGTCCCAAGAAAAGGATTAATTAATATCGATACAAGCTCCTTGATCATTATTAATGAATTTATCTCTCTATAAGTGAATAGAATATTAGGGCAATGACCAAATTATATATGAGAAGAGGTGACCTCTGTTTTTGAGATGAGAGCATGAGGGTTATAATAATGTCAAACACTGCACAATGTAGGATAAGGGGAGTTGACATAAGTTTTAAATATTTCTTGGTAATTTATTATTATTGATTTCTCAGACGCTTAATGGAGATGATTACAAACATACACAAGAATTTTTAGACTTTGAATTCCAATTTCACATATTTTGTAAGAGTTGAAGGTACTTGGGTTTCTCATAAACCTATCTAGGGTTTATAAAGAAATTATGCATTGAAAACCTTAGGATTGTGTTTAAGATTAGACATATTGAGGAAAGCATCTACCCATAGTATTATCAATATTGACAAATATTTATGCCATGCAAGGTTCACAATTTTCTTGAGTTTATTAGCATTTGAGGGTTTACATGAGCAAGAACTTTGTTTTGATAGCACATAACAATGACTTAAGAGTAATTGTATAAGGTTAGAGGGTTATTTACCACTCAGTATTATCTTATACTTGTTAAGAGGGGTAAGATGGACTTGTGGAAAAAAAATAGATCTTGGTATAGTGTATTTAACATTTTATAAGGATTTTAGTACCTCTGGACCTAGTCTAGGAAACCTTGACTAGGGATTTAGAAGGAAAGGAGATTGAAGGAGTAAAGAACTAGTTAAGCTTTGAAACTTTCAAGAAAGATTTTTAGAAGTCATAATTAATAGTTTTCAGCTGATAGGGGTCTAAAGCTTGTATTGATAATTTTAAAAGTGCGGTAGTCCTTTATCAAAATTGTGGGAGTTGATAAGGGTCTTAGAATCCAAAACCTTTAAATTTAAGCCATTTATTTTGAATTGAGCCTTAAAAGTATGAGCAGAGCATTTGGGAAATTTGAGGAAGATAATATTAAGAAATAGAAGGTTTGTGGTTGTACCAAATGAATGAAAATCATGATATTAGGTCTGCTGACCTAAGAAAAGAGAGAGACCTAATTTGGGACCTAGAAGGTTGAGTTTTGGAGACCTTTTACAAAGAAACCTACCCTAAATTTTTGTACACAAGAATAAAGGCCAAATGGGTATCCTAGAATGTGATCAGTTTGATAACTGAGTCTATGAATAAAAAGTTAGGTTAGAAAAATAGAGGAAGCATGGCTACTAAAAGGGAATTAGGCCTAGGAGAGAGGGTGTGGAGAAAAGTGTCTTAACAAATGAGTTGGAAAATAAAACTTTATATTAAGTAAGAGGAGGCAAATGGGTGCCCAAAAGTGATTTTAGTTTGTCTTGGGGATTTTTATGTTGTTCCCAACAAGTTTTCACCTTCATCTTTCCCTTAAGAAGCCAAAAAAACAGTTTTGAGGAAAAGTCTTGAAATTGGAGTTGTTGATTGATTTAAGCAAGTTTGACAGTTTATGTTTCTTGGTGTATGCATATGAAACATGATGAAATGATTGCATAAGCCAACTTGGACTTTTAATCCAAAAATTGCATGTTTTTGCAAGGTTACTTAACTAAATTTATTGATAAAATTTGATAATTTTGAGAAAATTTGAATTGTTGGATCAATATAATTGTGGAATAGTTGAGTTTGATGATGCTCTACATCATGATTGTTAGCCATTTTGAAGCACTAGGACATCATTCTTACCATCATACAAATATGAAGCTAACTGCTCACATAACCTTCTTCCTCTAATCCAATTTATAACCTTGATAGCCACATCATACTCCATTACTTTTTTTATACATCCTTCCCTCTTCTCAATTAATTCATTTCTCAAGAGGAATTCTTTTACAATTGGGTGTTAGACCATCAAATAAACTTTATTGTAACAAATAAAGTGCGTGAACTTCTTGAGACTCCTTATAATAGAAAGGACTTTTTTCCTACAAAGGAGTTTTTTACCTCAAAACCTTCATTAGTTACTCCATGCCTTCATTATTCTATTGCACTAACATAGTTGAAATAGTATCAATGCCTCCAAAAGCGCATAAGATGAAGCCTTTTGTAAAATCAAGATTTATGAGGGTAAAAGCTTGTGACATAGCTTGCTTAATTGCTTCAAAACCATTTTTTCCCTCTTTGATCTAGCTAAAAGCCATATTCTTCTTTAACATATAGGTTAGTGGCTTCACAAGGTTAGAAAAATCAGGAATAAATCTCCTAACAAAATTGATTCTTCTAAGGAAACTTTGCAATGTTTTTTTGTGATTTGGCAAGGAAAATGCTAGAATAGCACTTACTCTTTTAGGATTAGTAGAAATTCCATTTTGGAGACAATATGGCCTAAAAATTTTCCTTCAGGAACTGAAAATATGCATTTTTTGGGGTTGAGTGAGACTTCATAATGTCTACACATTTCAAACACTTTCCTAAGATGAGACAAATGATCACCATGTTGCGTGTAAAATGTTGTCATATCATCAAGATAAACAAGCACAATGTTATTGATTAGCCCTTGAAATTCCATGTCCATGGCTCTCTCAAAAGTACATCCTGCATTAGAAAAACCAAAAGGCATCTTCCTATATGCATAGGCTCCCCATTTTATAGTGAAGGTTGTCTTACATTGATCCTCCTCGCATACCATTATTTGATTGTAGCCAGAATAATCATAAGGAAGTAGAAAATGCTATGAACCTGTCAAAATTTGTAAGATTTGTTCCATGGAAGGTAATGGGTAATGGTCCTTCAAGGAAGTTCTCTTTAGATCTCTAAATTCAACACATAATCTTATCTCTCCATTCTTTTTTCTCATGTGGAAAAAAATTGTAACCCAAGATGAGTGTTTGATAGGAAAGATTATGTTATCCTCTATATACTTATTCAATTCTTGCTTCATGAGAGGCTCTGTCTTTGGAATTATAGGCCTTTGATTTTTCCTAACAAGTTTGGCATTTGGATCCAACTATATAGTGTGTTGTGCTAATTATGGATTAAAACCTTTAAGATCACCATATCTCCATGCACAAACATCATCTAACTCTTGACAAAGCTAGAAAAATGCATGGTTTTCTTCTAGGGTACATAACATGCTAAGTTTGAGTTACTTTTCCTTTTCAATTACGGTCTGTTCATAATCTTTATGCTTAATCATCATGTTTAATTTATCTCCTCTACTATAAATCATCAATATTGAATATGGACTCAAGAGTGACCAAAATTTGAGGTATCTTGTTTGACCTCAATTGGATTATTTGTTCTTTATATTGTTGTTGTAATTTGTCCTAATTTTAACTAGGAACTCAACTTCTTCTTGTAGAAAATTGACTATTTCCTGGCCATTTTCAAACACATGCCAATTTGTGTTATTATCAAGTACATATGGTCTTACAAATACCTTAATATGTTGTTGTAATTTATCATTTTTTTATATCATTAGGAATATCAATTTATAGACCAATGGCAGTTAGTCTGTCAACATGTTTGTTCTCCTCCCCAGGAATGGATTGCACATTAAAATATTCAAACTCCTCAATGAGGTCCTATACTTTTTTCTTATAGGAATTCAATGAGTTATTTTTAGTGACACTCTGACCTCTTATATGATTTATAACCAATTCAGCGTCACCAAAGACTTGTGATTATTTTATTCCTTTCCTTCTAGCCCATTGGAGGCCATATATAAGGGCTTCATATTCAGTTCCATTGTTTGTACATTTGAACTGAAACCTACTGGCATAATAGTATTTTTATTTCATTGGATACATCGGAATGAAACCACCTCCTACCCCATATCTATTCCTGGATCCATCAGAGTACATTTTCCAAACACCGTCATCTTGTTCATTTGTCTTCACAAGGTTAGGAATGAAAGAGTCTCTTCAATGTGCTTATAAGGATTAAAGTCATGATTCTCAGTTACCCATTCATCAAACAATAAATCATGATTCCTTCAAGAAGAGTATTTGAATCCTTGTCACCTAATTTATCTTCTTCATCAATGATTATGTAATTGGCATTGATGACACTTGGCACAAGTAACACCCACAAATGTTTGCACGTAAATACAATCATAAAATACCAGAATATTTTTTTCTTTTACATTTCTTGATACACGACACCACATGGGATCATTAGGATAACTCACATCACATGATACATTTGCACAAGAAAGGACTCGTGTATATAACATGATGAGGAATGGATAAACACCACATCTAATGATGACACACACATATATCCAAGCCTACCTAAGAGGCTTACAATAGGGAGAGGTCATCATTGTAAGTACCCCTTATCACTCTAAGAAGGAATCATGGCTAGCCTTTGGTTACTCCAAGCATACACACCACATAACCTTTGACATGTCCATTATCCCTCCATTATAACACACACTTGTTCCTCCACTAAGACTGGCCATGAATTCCTTTAGTTCCTTAAAAAAACACACACGTCCCTTTATTCTACCTTCACTAGATATACCGTATTCCTATAATAATCAATGACGAACCCTCACCCCAAATAGAATAAAACATAACCACATGAACACACATGATGGACATCAAAACCAAATCTTCGTAAATGACAAGGTACAAAATAGTAATCTAACTACAATATAAACTTATGGATAGGTACTTCCCACGACACAAAAGTTTCATGGTTACCTATTTATTTCAATCATATTTCATTATTTTACCTTAATTATTTGAAGAGCATTTAACATGTAAAATTTCATTCTTCTCTTATCTAGACTCCATTTTCTTTATTTTGTTTAACATTTCACCTATAATGGTTCCATTTTTTTCTCGTTTCTCTTATGGAAATTAATTTATATATCTTGATTGTTAATAGGAACATTTAAACATTCATGATGCTACTAGTACTTCGGATTACATTATACTTTCATTGCCAAAAGGGAATTTCACATGAAGGGAAAGGAGGTATATTAGATAAGAGGGAAGGTAGATTATTTTTTTCCTTTCTCATTATAGCACTTAAGCACTATAGTTACACTCTTTTCATTTTCAATTCATTACAACAAGCTAGGTAATCCGACTACTTAGTTTAAATAATTAGTTTTCATCATTCATGATACATAAAAGATGTTTTTTACATCGAGTTAAGGGACAAGTCTTGAATTTTCCTTAATCCCTAATCCATCATCTTAAGAATCCATTGTCAATAGTTATGAGTGAAAAACAGGTTTCAACCACAATTAAACTTCTTCAGTGGTCCTAGGTTTAATATATTTCCATTTGTGCCCAAGGGTTCTACTCCCTACTACAAGTCAATTAGAGTGTGATAATCTTTAACTCACAAGACTTATATATCAACCCAAGGTATTCCATTACTATCTACTAAGGGAACATTTATTTTAACCTTAAGGCTTAGGAATGTCTCTATGGATTTCTTCCACAATTTGAGTTTGGATCCCTTAACCAATCTCTAGTTCAATACTTGTGAAAGCAACAATTTGGCCCACAAGGGAAGAGAAGGAGTATTCTCATGGACCATGCACTAAGGATTAACAAGGTACACAGTTTACCTACCCTAAGACAGTCATAAAGGAACATGTGAGACCCATTATCTCGGCATACGGTAAAACCTAATATCAATATAGCAATGGAATGACACGGTTACAAATTGACCAAGTTCGGTTACCCTATGGAGATAAGACATGGGGTAAACTAAAAGGGACCATTCCTTATGGCAAGGTTTATTATTACATACTAAAAGATTTATTGACACTTCCGCCCAAATGAAAACACACAACTACAAGTGGTTATTTGTCTTGGAGACTAATTAGTTTTCTAAGTCCACACAACACTAATAAGTATATAACATATGTCATTCTCAATTTATTACTATTCAATTTACTAGTACAATCAACGTCCAAAATTACCATGGTACAATTATGTTTAAATAAAAAGTTTCCAAAATTCACCCTCCTCTAATGATTCAAATGCTATCAATAGGTTTATTTTTACATCACTTTCTATAGGAAACTTAATTTACCTAACTAACATATAAAAGTATGACCAAGTAGGAATTTAGGCAACATATAAAAGATAAACTAAGTACAAAAATAACACACTTTCCCAATAGGCTAACAATGGTGTATTCATCACAGAAAACAAAGAACAATGATTCTATTCATAAAAATAACACTAATATATCATATACGAATACAATGTTTTCAAAATCACATGTTATTATGCAAACACCAGCAACACTTCACTTTTTCCGTATCCAGGTACCTACAACCAACACATGGTCAACACAAACTACTGACATGGCATCTACCCAAAATATAGCATAATGCATGTTATCATAGTTTTCCCATTAACATGATTATAATACTTAGCACGTAACAAGAGAGATTTAGAGATACATTCATTTCCTAACTAGAGAGAGAGAGAGAGAGAGAGAGAGAGAGAGAGAGACCATTTTACCTATAGCCAAATTTATCAAAACAATCCACAAAATAAATTTCCATATAGTCATTTATAAGAGTCTACAAGTTTTCTTGTCAGTTACTTGATCTGGGAGGGCCCCACGACATTATTTCACATTTACCTCCTAGTTTGTGAAAACGACCAAATTAAGCCCGAGGGCTAAGAAGTTGCATTCAAAATATAATTTTGGATAGGCGGATGCATCACGAGACAAATATTATAAACTCTTCTATATACAGATAATTCACAAGAGTTGATGGAACTTAGAACTAGCAAACATAGTCCAAATGACGACTACTTTGATAGAGCCACCAGTCGTAATTGAGCTACTTTGACCTGATCGGTGTTTTTCTCAGAACTAAGGGTTGCAAGCAATTTTCATGGAAAATACTAGAGTTATATGAATTTTGATTTCCATTTCTTCGCTCAGGGCCAAAACGGAAAGCCAAAACTAGACCCAACTTTTGAGTTTCAACATCTTCCCAAAACTGCAAAAAGGGATAACATTGCTCCTGGAGGGGTGAAAAAAGTGCATAAATGGTCATTTGAGGGCGTTGTAAGGTTTGATACAACACCCCACATGACAATGAACACACTCACAACTTGAATTTCCCATTTTGGGGTTTGGAGGGGTGTTTTGCAAATCACCAAAAATCATATTTTATCAACTTTACAAGGTGTAAACAAGAAGGGTAGTTTAGTTGATGGCTTGACTCAATCTTGCCAATTCAAGTGGACATGGGTATCTAGTTTTTATACCTTGGTTCAATGACATATAGGGTCGTGTTTGTGAGTACGATTGAAAATCAAATAAACAATCAAGTTGTGTAGGGAAAATCCCCTTTTTTATCATTTGAAACTACAATTTATTTAATTAAACTGTGCACTTGTCCTTATTTTTATTAGAAATACAATATCATAGCAAAGAGGGAAACTGCCAATACAAAAATTATGCAAGTTCAAGGTGAGAGAACCATGCATGTTTACAGATGAAGCAGGGGGGTGGGGGGAGGGGGGTTAAACGCGGCTCCAAGTAGTTTGCACGATTTCCACCATTCTCTGAATCATTTGGACCTCCTCTATCCTGACCAATGGAGTGTTACATCCAAACTTGCAATTAAAAAAGTAACTCATTTGGTTATAGATCGAGCTAGGAGAGTTCATGACCGCACTCTTATTTCAAATCCAAGCCACCAAGTTACAACTCATTTTCCACCATTCGGCTCTATACAAAGAATCCCCTCCACCACAAATTTTCAACCATGCCACAGTATGGATGACAGACAAGCCAAGTCATAATCCTAATCAATCCACACAACATGAAGCCAACTAGAAAAGAAATAGCAAAAGTTGTCTTTAACCATATTTCTTCTGGCATTGTGTCAAACTATCCACGTGCCTTTCGAATGTGCCCACATTTTTTAACACATTTGTCAAACAATCCATGGCCTTTTGTATGCATCCACATTTTTTAACACTTTTTTCAAATAGTCCACGGCCTTTTGTATGCGTCCAATTTTTTACGCCAAAAGGCATTTCTACAATGGGGAAAGCATGTCGGGGCTCTGACACGGACAGAGATAGCAACACCCAGGATTGATTGGTTGATGATGTATGGAAGAGTTCTGGGCGTTGGATATGAGATATCTTTGCAGCACCCTCTCTGACAGCATTTGCAAATGGAGGGATGAGATTAAAATGTTGACTAATTACGCCTCAGGATCCGCCCTACACATGGCAGCGACAGGATGGACAGGCAACAAGACATGGCCAGAGAGAAGGGCTGCGACTGTATCCTTTTTAAGGCATGGGAGGAAATAAAATCTGTCACAATAGTGTTGTATCTCTGTGCAGAAGTAGGTGTTCATGTCAGATTGCCGTGATTTCTAAGTTGCGCAATCACAGAGCAAAAACCAGATACTCATAAATTCAACAGAGCAACAGCAGTCTGTGTCATCGATTCATTGACGAAGTGGGGGAGGCCAAGGTCAGTAGAAATACTTCTCTGTGTTGCAGTTTTACTGTTGGTGGTTCATCGACTTCGTATAGAATACGAGTATGGAGGGGCGGGTGCAGGGGATTTACAGTGTTTTGAACTATAACCCGGCGTTGCCTCTGAACCAGTGGATGTATGGAGTGGAGATCATGTGGGTTGCACCGCGTGAGCCTTCCTGTGTGACTCAAGCGGATTGCGACCAAAACTCCTCCTGCTTGCGGGATCCGATGAATTCTGCCATGTCTACGTGCCTCTGTATTAACAACTATGGTTGGGACCCTGTGTAAGGAGTCTGTGCTAAGAGTATGTTTCTAAAACACAGGTCTTTGTGTTTTTTTCTCCCATGGTCTATATTGAATTGTGTTAAATCGACATCACTTTTGATTTACAGATGTGCCTATCTGCACCGATCCAGACGGTTGTGGAGGAAGTAATGGTCGAGGCACATTAATTGGAGGTCGGTATTACATACCTAAGCTCCCCTCTCAATACTCCTTCCCCTAGAAAAAATAATTCCTTTTTGTTTTTACACATTGTTTGAATGGCTGAAATAACAATGTTGGCATTGAAATCGCAGGGATTGTTGTAGGAGCATGCGTAGTATTCATAATAGCAATACTGGTGGTGGTGTTCTACAGAAGAAAAAGGTTACAGATTGAGATTCAGGCCAGATTGGCCAGGGAGAGGGCAGAAATTCTAGCAGTCAAGAGCGGAGGAAAGCTTGCTAACCTGTTCACCATCAAAGAGATCCACAAGGCAACAAACGACTTTGCAGGGGATCGACTGCTGGGAGTCGGGGGCTTCGGCGAAGTATACAAATGAATACTCAAAGACGGAACTATTGTGGCAGTGAATACGGCCAAAGTGGGCAACATTAAAGGAACATAACATGTCTTAAACGAGGTAAGAATTTTTTCGCAAGTAAACCACAGGAGCCTGGTGAGATTGCTGGGGTGCTGTGTGGATGTAGAGGAACCCCTCATGATCTAAGAATATATCCCAAACGGAACCTTATTTGAACACCTTCATCAAGGTCCCTTTCTCAATTGGGAAAAGCGTCTCAACATTGCCGTGATTGCCGTGATTGCATGCGCAGAGATTGCCGTTTGTTTCTAGGTGAGGGAGAGGTCGTCTATAAGTCATTCAATCACAAAGCAAAACTCTGCAGCCACTTCATGGTAGTAGTGGTTATTTGCTAGGCATTTTGAACAACCAACAACGGTTATTTACTATTGCCATGTACTAACATTTTAACAGCATGCAGGCATTTCATTTCAAATGGGTGAGCACCTGGAAAATTATTTAGTAAGGAATAAGAGTAAATGCAAACGGTTTAACATTTAATAGTTCTAGCGTCTTCTCATTTGCTGGGCTGAGCGTGGGTAAGGAGGCATACAAAAAGCACCGTGAGAAGCTGGGCATCAAGTTCCTCCACATTGTTAACATCCATGCCGATGTGACCAAGGAGCCCGGGATCCTGTTCAATGAGAGGTTTAAGATTGGAAACGAGTGGATTGGAAAGCTCCCTAGAGCTACTGCCATGTGGGTGTGGAGGTGGCTCTGAGTCACACCTTTTCGCCCTTTTTCGAGCAAACAAAAGATCCTTCCTATTTTCACAATTTGGAAGGGCATCTACATCTCTTGGACTGCTACCACGGCCCAGTTCAGCATTTCACCCACACTTCCATCAGAGACGCTGCCATCATCAACAGATTCCCTATGTTAATGATGCATCTCCTGGCAGTGTTGGTGATTCTCCTTCGAACCTGTGTTGTAAGGGAGAATAACTGGGGTCTACCAGCCCAGTACCTGGACTGAATCACATGTTACGGTCTATGGAGCGATGCTCGAGTAATAATGAGTAAGAATTAATTTTGCATTTGTTGTTAGATCTGGGTATTGAGCTTCTTCTTTAAAATGTGTAGCTCTTTTTCTAATATGGGGTTACTTTTGTTTTTTGATCTGGTGGGTGATTTAGGGGCTGCTTGTGGGTATGGAGATATGTATTCACATGTCTATGGAGTCCAAATGGCTACACTAAGAAATGCCCTATTTGACGACGACTTAAGTTGAATAGAGTTGCAGAGCCTACTTTGAGATCAAGTGTCCCCATTAACAAATGCACTTTTACGAGGATGGTTTTACATATGTCCAATACTTCTTCTATAAATGTACACAGTCAATTTCATTAGTACATGGGTGAGATCCAAATGTGGTGCTCTTCTGTTGAAATGCCAAAAAAAAATTGCAGCCCACGTGATCCTAAACTACAGGAAGAGAGATGTTGTACTTCTTTGACTCCATTGAAATCTTTTAGATCTGATCTGTTATGCTTTATATGGCATTATTGACATAGTTTGCATCTTTGTGCTTCCAATTTGACATGAATTACATAATTTGACTCAAATAAGAGGAAATTTTTGTAACAAAGGAAAAAATTGGGGCTTCTGAAAAGCTCTTGTAAAAAAGGGAACACCCAGATCTTTTCCTTAGATGAAGAGACCACTGAGGACCTTATTCAGATTGTATTACTATTAGCATAGTTAAAATTGAGATGTGGTTTACTAGGATTATCGTAATTTACCAAAAGCATGCTCGAACATAACTACCTAAATCTCTACCACTATTGATGTGTTGAACCAATCATAGCTTTATACCACATGGTCACACAAAGCATTAAAATTTCAGTTTCAATCATCTAATTCACATTTTTAACTGTTGTGACTGATACTATTCTTTTAACAAATGGAGAGAAAAACAAGATGACTCTTTGTCAAAGGGGGGGGGGGGGTGCTTCATCTCCCCAATGATAATGGTTGGTGGTGCAACCCCCCTCACCTCCAGTAAATGGATTCAACTATTTCAACCTGGTATTGGTTAGGAATATGGCAGGAGTAAGGGACATCATGAATGTGAGCTCCAACAGGATAGATGTCAGTATTTTTAATTAAGTGGTGTTATTCCATACTTATTTCATTATATCATTTTTGCTACAATATGGAAACTATATAAAGCAAATTTCTTCAAAATAAAAATAAAACATCAAAATTGAAAACTGAACCAATCCATCAATGGTAGAATATTGAAGTGTTAGAGGTTCTACTAACATTGGAAATAATCAACCTTTTGTAAACTACGGAGGCTATTTTCATATAAATAATTGTCTATTTGGTAGCTAAAGGAAATTGAAAAGTTATTTTGACCCTTATAATGGTAAATTGCTATCGCTTAAATAATGCAAGTAATTTTCACATTTTTTATTTCCAACTTTTCATTCATATCTCCCTTTAATAAATTAGGAAACAATTGAGAAACTTTCCACTGAAAAAAAAAAAAAAAAAAAATTTTTCACCATATTTTCTCAAAAATATTTTTTTTCATTCAATTGTCTATGGAAAGGTTAATGGTAATGAATGAGTGACCCCTCGATATAGCTTAAAATAGAGGTGGTGCAACATTATTCTTACGTTTGATACTATGAAACATTTTCCCTCCCATTTACTTCTCCCTCAATTCACCTCTTC
Organism: Taxus chinensis; assembly: GCA_019776745.2. Taxonomy (NCBI): domain Eukaryota; kingdom Viridiplantae; phylum Streptophyta; class Pinopsida; order Cupressales; family Taxaceae; genus Taxus; species Taxus chinensis. The sequence continues at coordinate 156,879,175 of CM034149.1, forward strand.
ATCACCCCACTTCCTTATCTGATGTCATTCATCCACAATGTTACATATTCATTCACAAAAGGTTGTTAAATCCAGAGACATGTTTTCAATTTATGGATGAATGAAATCCCTAATCACCTTAAGCGGTGTCATGTTTTCTACCTTATTGTGACTCGGAGAAATAGATGCATTAAAACAAAAAATGTGTTGCACTCTAATTGAACTACCCCTCCAAAAATGGCATTTCCATCATTGCCTTTTCTAATGCCCCAACAACACATTCTTCCTACATCCTTGTTTACTAATGTTGTTGTGTCTGCAACACATTTTTTATAGTTTAATAAGCTTTACATGTATAAAAATGTCTTCCAAACGTTTTCACGTCCCATTTTCTTGTATTTCATTAAAATGATCTACCAAATTTAGGATATTAAATTTCATATTAGAAAAGTGCTTGAGATGATTAAGTGGAACACATATAGTAGATATTGTTCGGGTGGGAATAATCTACAGATGTTATTTGGGGGGCATAATTCGAGCCATGGAATAGATGCGGACCATACAAGGTTTTAATTCCCACCTTTTTATTTTGGACTTTCGTCCTGCCTTCGCCTTATCTATCAAATAAAATGTTGCATACTAAAAAAACTCAATGCCATAAATATTAAAATAGTAAAATAGGAAAGATGAATAAATGGACAAAATCTTCCTTTCACTATTGTGCCTAATCCTTGAAGGCGATTGATTATTGATGGCTGGTCCTACATCACCTACTTTCTCTACAATTACTAGAGCTTAAAATTATAAAGCATGTTTGCAAAGTGCTACAAGAAGTACCCATTGCACGGGTGGGTAGTTAATTTTGACCTTTTAATTTCCAACATTCCAATCATGTAACTATCTTACCTATTAAATTAAACGTCGTCCTTTCGAAATCCTTGGTGCCATGAAATCAAAAATCTAACTGGCTTGCTTGATGGATAAGATCATTTTCATATACACAATTTTTTCTATTTGGTAGCTAAAATAAAATGAATAGTTATTTTTCTCTCTTTTAATGGCAGATTGCATTCACCGAAATAATGCAAGTAATTTCCACATTGTTTGTTTCCAAATTTTCATTCATGTCTTCTCTTTTCTCTAATAAATTAAACTTCAATTAAGAACCTTCCCATCAAAATAAAAAATAATAAAAAACCCATTTTTGGCATATTTTTCCAAAATATTTTGTTTCATTCAATTATCAATGGTCTGGTTAATGGCAATGAATTAGTCACCTCTCCAAATGGGTTAACATAGAAGAAACAGATGCAAAAGTTGAGGATAATGTTTTCACTTTATTGTAGCTAGCAGAAGCAAATGCACAAAAAAATTATTTTTACTTTAATTATCCTTACATGTATGTCCAAATATTTTCCAATTTTTTTCACCTCCCATTTTCTATTATTTTAGTAAACCGATCTATCAAATTTAGTATATTAAATTCCATATTAAAAAATGGTTGAGATGATTAAGTTAACCACATATAGTAGATATTGTTTAGGTGGTAATAATCTACATATGTTATTTGGGGGGAACAATCTGAGCCATGGAATAGGTGTGGGGCATTCAAGGTTTTCATTCCCACCTTTTTATTTTCGACTTTCCACTTGCTTTACCTTATCTATTAAATAAATTCTTGTGCACTTAAAAAACTTTATGCCATGAAAAAATTAGTTAAATAAAAATGCTCAATCAATGGATAAAATCTTCCTTTTGTTACCGTGTCAATCCTTGAAGAGTGGTCCTACATCGCATGTTTTCCCTACAATTACTTGATCTTACAACTATAAGTGTGTTTGCAAAGTGCTAGACGAAGTAACCGGTTCATCCTCGTCCAGCACAACATTCCTTTTCTACTTCAAATGACTAACAACGTTTTGTTTAATTATTCGAGTGTAAAGTTTCGGATTGCTTCCCCAATTTCGATTTCCCCACCTTAACACATCTCTTCCCTCATACCCCTTCTTTCCCCATCTTCCTCTCCCATTGTTCTTTCCCTTCACTTTGAATTCTTCACAAGATAGCTTTCGGCATTTCCATCGTACACTTCACGTACGATTGCTAGTTTTAACACATTTGTCAAACATTCCATATCCTTTTGTATGCGTCCACATTTCTGCATACATGTCTACCCGAGCACTTGCAACTACAAATTCTAAAACTCAGCGTTCCTCTACACTTTGATGGAGGCCCATACATGTTCCAAAGCTTCTTATTTCAGCTTAGGACTGAAGGATGACAGTAGAGGTTGTGGAGGGCGGATTTACACCTGTCAATTGCATTTTCTTGTAAGCTTGCATGACGTCCTTTAAAAAACCCATTTTATGTGCATCCTGCAACCATTGCTGCCCACGTGACCACATTTTCTTGAACGTTCCTTGTATGTGCGTCCCAAAATAAGTCTGATTTGGGCCTAAGTTTTAGAACTCTCATGCCATTTGAGAACTACTTTGACAAGAAAGGCCCACATATCAAGACAAGGAGTGTGCTGACAATGATTATGGAGTCTTGATACATGCCTACCAAATGCATTTGTTTAAAGTTTAAAGGCATAGATCCATTTTGTGCATATCCTGAAATCACTGTAATCCAATAAATTATGCCTCTGCTCTTCTTCCAGGCATCCAGGACCTAAAGTGAGTCTTCCAATGTCCCATTTCAACCCATTGAAAATGATCCCAAGCACACAAAATGGATTACATGGGAAGAGATGATCCAAAACAAGTCAATTGCATTTACTTGAAAGTCCAAACCAATTGCATATGGAGGAAGGGGAATGCGTGCAAGGGTGAACTAATAAGATTGGAGGCCTGTTACACAGTGAAGCATTAATGCTTACGTGAGGATGTCTATGTTTGTTGTATGTTTCCCCTACCATCTCTCACCTACTCTTACCACCGCCTTCACTTCTCCACCAAGCTCCTTAATTCCACATCCACCGACACTTCTCCATTTTATTTTATTTATTTATTTTTTATTTTTTATTACTCATTTATCACTATTCTATTTAATTTAAATATATCTTATCATGATTTACTTTATTTCTATTCATTAATATATCTTTATTTTAATGCTATTTTATTTTATTTTAAATTTTAAAATTAGTTTTAAATATCAGAATTGTTTGAAATCTTGTGAGTTACTATGATCATTATTATTATTTTATCATCATTATAAATAAAATCACATTTTAATATAACTTATTCACAAAGCCACTACGGTCGAGGTGGTCAAAGTTGGATCTAAGTTCATCATTGAAAGATGTATTAAATCGAGTTCCAAAAATATGTGGGTAGAGTTCGCTTCAAAACGTCAGATGAAAAAGTTTGAACTAGAGTGTCTTCAAGCTCAAACAATATTACCTTGTCACATCTAATGTTATTATAATTATACTTTATACTTATGATACAATGAAAGATTAGGTTTGTATTTGAAGGCACAAAATATGACAACCGAGATGGCATGCTGAGGTACAAAGAGATAATGGAAACCTTTCATATGACTTAGTGACATCCAGACATGGGATTCGACATCTCAAATGTTTGTGATGATAAATGAGATGAGATCACAACTAATTGACCATTTGCAACACAGGGCCCACAATCTTCACTAATTCAGTATAATGATGTGGGGCACGACAACACACAAGGCTCTATATGGTTATTTTAAATAGGTTTAGACCTTATGGCGACTTTAGTTCTATATGTGGTTCTAAATAACACGTGAGACAAATTTGATGACAAATATCCCCCAATCTTAGTTGTGAAATCCTTAAATAGGCATAAACCAAAGTATGGAGGGAGTTCGATTATAAATATGTCTTAGGGAATTGAGAAATTGGGACATGCATGTAAAGTGAGGTTGAATCCTCTAATGACACCAACAATATCTATGGGTGTCCCATCAAGTTGTACAACTCCTTTAGAAAGAGGTTTATACTCTAGACCAAGATTTTCAACTATTTGTTTAGGCATGACTGAACTATTGGCTCCTAAATATATCATGCAATTGTGGACTAAATAGTTGCGAATGATAAATGACATATGTAAAGGAGGGGGTTTTATACTTTTACTTGACTGGTCTTCTTTTAGCTGAGGTGTATTGGTAAGCACAAGTTTTTATTATTCATTGAATGACTAATTTGAAAGGCTAAGGTTAGACAAGGTAGCCTGTGAAATATCCTTTTTCCTATTAATATAAAAAGAACATTGAAATATTTATCTTGGTTTTCCTCATATGCTCAAGAATATTAAATAGGGAAGTACTAACCTTTTTTTGTACTTTACCTACAACGTTACCTCTTTGTGTTGATGCTAACAAGGCAGGGGATTCGGGTTATTCTTGATCTCTTATGGTTTGATTCTTCTGAATTTCTTACACCTTAGGATCTTAAACAAGACCAGAAACACCTTGAGAGATTAGAGAATACTAAATAGGACCTTTATCAACTAATTTTTCTACTTCTATGGCTCTCTTCTTTGATCTTGTACTGGTTTCCACAGAGGTAGAAGCCTAATTTTTATCTTGCAACTAATTCACTCCACAAAACTCTCCCCCTTGCCAATTGAGAAGTGTAACATCATTATGTACTAGCTCTTAACAAGCCTCTTATTGTGATGGCACTTCAATTGATGCAATTTGAGAAATTGAAGCATTTTGTACCAATAGTGCTTGATTGAGGGCACCATTTGGACAAGTGGTTTAGTTGTGGGGTTGGTTACAAGGGAAGCACCAATCATAGTCATGTATTAAGTTGTTTTGGACATGAAATATTGCCTTAGAAGTGGTAGCAAAATTGGGGTTGTATGATTGATAAGGATTAGCATTAGTGATTTATCCTTGACCTTGAAAATTAGCTTGAAATGGTGCCTTATTATACTGGTAGGGTGAATAGTAAGGTCTTTGATATTGATTTTGTTGTCTCTTAAGAGAAACTAGTTCATTCCCATATGTTTGTAAACGGATTTTAACCCCTTATAAGTCATTAAAATGACTCGGGACAATATTGATTTGGCTCACAAGTTGATTGATTGGAATTGGAATAGATGTTATAGTAGGTTTTTGAAGTGGCGTAGAGGACATTATGGAAATATAGGCATAGGGGGCCTTGGTGCAATCTTTCCAACTTGTATGAGATTATTCTTAGCCTTAATGGCTACTTCATATGCATCAGAAAGTGTACTTCCACCCATAGATTTAATCATCATTGAAATATCACTATTTAATTCTCTTAGGTAATATAGAAAAGAATATTCAAGAGTAGGCCTCACCAATTGTGGGATCTTGTCCCATGTTATATGGAATCTAAAATTGAAATTAAACATTTACTCATGTGGTGATTTTTTGATAGAGGTCAATTTATCCACCAATGAAGATTGATTTGATTTGTCTTCAAATTGTCTACTTAGTGCTTCTCCAAGTTGATATGAAGTTATGATGGAGTTTACCCTTAATCCCCTATACCACTACAAGGCTTTTCCTTTAAAAAAAGTTATGAGAAATTTGACTGCAACATTTTCTTGAGTAACATGATGAACATAACGTATGTTGGCCACATCCTTAATGTGTTTTATAGGGGTAGTTGGATTCTCTCCAGGGAAATATGGAACACTCATAAGGATAGACATAGGGATTTCATCATGTTGGGAAAGGTTTAATGAGCTTCCACCATTGAAAGGAACAAAAGCTAGGTTTTTAGGGACTATCATATTCAAATTTGGTATTATAACAAGAGTGTATTAAGGGGAACTAACAACAAGTGGAGATTTTGTGTATGGGGAAAATCTATAAAACCTCTCTTTTGACTGAAAAATGAAAGCAACTCAACAAAAATAGAAGTCTTGCCATTAGAATATGACCTGGTTGTGATTTTGGCATGAATGTTGAGGAACTAGTTTGAAATAGGGATCCTTGTTATCCTTTTGGAGTTACCAGATATTGGATAAATATGTCTAAACACTGAAACTCGCCAAAAATGACATTAAATATTTAGAAAATCCTCTTGTTGTGGTTCCATTGGGCGTTCTAGAAACTATTGCCACAAAGGAATACACCCTTTGGGGAGTGGTGTGATGACTCCCCTTCCAATTGATACAATTAAAACACTCCTAGGCTATGGGTGACCTAAATTTGGTGTGAGTCTCCATAGAGGGTTTGTTCCCCTAGTGTAACACCTAAAAACTAACTCTACTCTACTGTTGTACCAAGGAAATGGGGTAGGAACTAAGTGCAAGGCTTAAATAAGAAGTCAAAAATAGGGTGATGTACTAGTATTATCGAGGACATCTACTTTCCTGAGCATACACAAGAGGATTAAAGGGGCCAACACACCATACAAAACTCACAATTTGATGTATTTTTGCATAAGTGATTCATAGAGAGGTTTAAAGTTATGAAAACATATATAAGGGGTAGAAAATGGATTTATAAGGGCTCAAATGGTGAAACTCCACTATTGAATCCTGCATAGACTTTATAGAAACACAAAATATGAATTACAAATTAACGTACCCATACATAAAGGTAAGGAAATAGGACTAAAAATTAAGCATAAATACTTATATCATGAGATAAAAGAATTTATATCACAATTCTACACAATACACAGGTAGTGAGAAGGAAAAAATGATTCCTTTATTAATCCAAAAGGCACAACAAGTACATAACTACCAATGCTCAACCACAACTAGATAGATGTATCTCTTTTAAATGAAGAATATATCGTATATAGGAAAGAAGAAAATTGGAGAGAGAAAAAGGAAATCATGAACAAGTTCATTATTTTCATGGAGAATGGTGTAAGAGGTTACATGGTGTAGGAGGTTGCATTGTGAAATCAAACTAGTCGAAAGATATTTAATATGATATGTCACATGTTCTCTTAACAGAAGATTCAACTCTCCTTCATCTTTCCCTTACATGCTTGACTTCCTCTTTACTCTATCTTGATCTCCACTCTGGACTTGACCAAAATCATAGAATTAGAGTTTAACTTCAAGTCTAGGCCCAAGCCTACTTATTTGATTGTTCCGTCAATGTTCACAAAGTTTCTTGTAGATCCTTTCCTTTCACCATGGATTTCAAATGATCTTTTATTTTCTCTCTATCTTCTACAAATTTTGATGTTGTTGTTATGATCTGCAACATTACTTTGACTTCCACGGTCTTTCGTATCTTTCAACATCTTCTTAATGATCCACAAACTTTTTTTTGCTTTATTTTCCTGATCCACAGTCATAATTTTACTTATGCAGTCTCTTCTTGTACCACAAGTATTCTACTAAAAGATTTTTCTTTATTTTTCCTCTTTCCACCTTTTCCACTATTTTTGAATCCTTTACATAACAATTTATTATGTGGATTTTAATTTTTCTTACTTTGTGCATAGATGCTACTTCATTCCACGATTTTTTTTTCATTATGCGGATTTTCCTTCATTCCATAGCTTTCCCTTCATTCCACGGATTTTCCTTCATTCCACGGCTTTTCCTCCAATCTGTGGCTTTTCCTTCATTCCATGTCTTTTCCTTTGTTACACGTCTTTTCCTTCATTTCGTGGCTTTTCCTTCTTTCTGCGGACCTGGAAAACCCATGAAACACTACAATTATTGAACTCCGTAGAATACTAACTTTTCACTTACGTGGAACACTAAGTTTTTTGAACCCATAAAACACTGAGTTTTGCAAACCCGCAAACTTTAATCCTTGAGCGGATTTGACTTTTTTTCTTTATGGTGTCACGCGACACTTAGCTTTGTCCTGCAACATATAACTCTGCAATATTTTTCCTTTATTTCATGGACTTATAAATTCAGCAACTTCATTTTCTCCTTTCACAGAACACTAAGTTTATTTGTTTCATGGAATTATTTTCTAGAGTCGTTTGAGTCTATACCTTGAATGATTTGTTTGAATAATCATGTGTGCTTATTTGGACAACATTGGGGAAGATTTATTAATTAATTTCCATTATGATAATAGGATTTTCTTATACATGAATGATTTATTGGTGGTGGATTTGGGGTGTCTACATTTTCCCCTATTTGAAAAGGTGTTGTAGGTAGCAATAATTTTCAAAAAATGCAGTAAAAATAGATGATTTCGAGAAGAAATTGTGTGACTTAACTGAATCCCAGTGCATAGGCACTAGATCGAGTAGGTGAGGGGGCACAAAAACTAGAGTGATGTGGTTTACCAGTAAGGGGTATTTTAAAATTATTGGTTTGTATTTATGAGGTAGATTTATTAGGGAAAATACACACGGGATGGAAATGCTACAAAGAAAACAAATCACATGGTATTTATGCCCACATGAACATCGTTTGCATCTTAATAACAATATGTTAGCGTTTTATTTTTTAGGTAGAATTTGTTTTTAAATTCATAACAGATTTGATGGGAGTTGTAATGTTTGTTATTAGTGCAAATTTTGATTTAGTAGTGAAATTTTTATGTATGTGGTGATGTTTACACCTTTGGTTATGGCATTTGTGATTGAGGTGGAAAAAATGACTAATCATGATTTTTGTTCTATGATTGCAAGAATTTCTGTCAATTCTTGTTGCACAAGAGAAATGATACTCCATGTTAAGACTGGTGATGGAGTTCAGTGACGTGGTGTATAGGGTTTTGGATTTTTTTGGTTTTTTTCACATAGCTCGTAAGGTAGAGATTCAGGTGAATAGATCCATTTATACAACTCTAGCATATCATTGGAATTTAAAGATGATAACCTTCCATATTTTGATTAGGAATTGATAACACCCTAAACTTTTGCAATATGACTAACTAGTAACGGCTAACACCATAATAGCCTAGAGCCAAGCTTAAGCATAAGAATGAAACATCAAAGATGAAAGATTAAAAGCATGCAGTAATGGAAACTAAATGAAATTAAACATTCAATCTACAAGCATTCTTACTATGTGAGATGATTACCAATTAACATAGACCTAATTAGATCTAAGGGAAATCAAATTATGGGTGTTTTTTACTCCACAAATGGTGAGAGGATCTCTCTAAAAATGGCTGCAAGGCAATACTATATATCCCTCTACTAACCAATATGAAGATTGGATGCAAAGATTAAGAAAGCTAATCCACAAAGGAAGTAAGGATCTTAATCATATTTTTTTATATGATATGCTTATCAAAGTATAGCGTAAAGTGTAAACATAGGTGCTTAGTCTTTTTTATAGTTTTCTATTTGAGGAAAACTTGCATCTTGGTGCATATGAGACTAAAAAGGATAAAGTATATAGACTTTTTAATCATGATTAGTGAATTAACAATTGATTAGCATGTGAGGTGCCTTAATTGACCAATTAGGATCAATTAAGAGGCTCAAATAATATTTTGAATCCTTTTGAGATGTCTTGGAGGGAAAAGGGGTGATTTTGAATGGTTGGAATATGGGCATTAGCCAATAATATGGTTTATTGATCAAATACAAGGGTAAATAGGCTTAAATAGTTCATTGTTTGCTCTGAAGAGGATTATGACTTACGATGTGACGTAAATTAACATCATGAATGTGATAGAGGTTAGTTAATAAAAAAAGTGTCGTTAATTAATAGAAATGGAGGGAAACATTAGTTAATTAGTGGAAATCACTAATTATAACGGAAATAGTATGAATGAGAGTGATTAGTGTGAGTTTAGAAATAAGACTGCGAAAGCGGAATTCAGGGGTCTTCATGAAGATGATGGTGACCCATTGAATATGTATATAGTAAAATTTTGGATCCTAATACAAGGATATTTGGTTTACTAGGGGATATAACACCCCAAGTGATGAAGAGGAGGGTGGTTGGTAGGGATGGTATACCACTATTAGGGTTGGTGTTATATCTAGATGCTTGTATGGAAAGTGACCTAGTGGACATATTTTTCCTTGTATTAATGGATATTTTCAGTGGCATATTATTTCCTAACAAGATGGGAAAATATTTCATGATGGTTTAAGTTGACATTGTGGTAGATATGGTAGAGGATTAGAGAGTATTTACATGGGTGGCATATGTGCTAACATAGTTGTATAAAGATTTGTACTTGGTGGTATATGAAGGAAGATAAAGTGTTGGCGATTCCATATTGTTATAGATATGGGCTTGGGAGAGAATTTCTATTGGGTGGCCGGTGGGGGTTGCTGAAAGAAAAATTACTAAGAGGGGGTGAATCACTCTTCCTAAACTTTTCAAATCAATCAACCATGCATATGTGTGTATTATTAAACATTACAATCAAGGAACAATGCATACACCATTAACCACAAGAGAAATTAAGAACATAAGTACGCAAGAACACCAAATATAAGTGGGAAACCATCAAGGGGAAGAAAACCCACTGAAACTTCTAAATATATTACTCAATTCAAAAGGCTTGCATGAATATTACACATCACACAAGATTTCTTTCGTGAAGCACCCACTTCACAAGGAGCATCAACCCATATTTAGTATAACGCCCACTATACATGGAGGATAAAACCCCATAAGATGACCAAGCACCCACTCAACCACATGATGATCCTTGTTGCTAAAAAAACTGATTTTGATCACTGATTTATCTCATACACCTCAAAAAACTTCTCAAAACACACCTCCTTCGCTCATCCATGAACTATTTAATACTAATTAGGTATAATGACCTTATTTTCCTTATTGTTTTCTCTTCTCACCTCTTAATGCTCTTATTTAATTTTTCATATAGCTATTTAACCTCTTCCCTTCTCTCCTTTTGCTCGCTCAATTCTCCATTCATTCCACACTTCATAATGAGCAAATACAATGCACTTTTATACTTAACTCTAGCCTCTACAACCATTTATGTCAGCCAAGACCAGGAAGGTTGGTCATACCGATATTAAAACATACTACAAGTCATTATAAATTACATTTCAAGACTATTATAGGTTGGCATATGCTTTACAATCAAGAACCATACTAACTAGCCCAAACTAGGCCTAAATCACTAGTCTCAACTCCAATGACAACATCAAGAACTTCAAGGGAATATAAAAAATTTGTCAAGGCCAAAAAATCTATAAGCACATTAGGGACATCCTTTAACAATATTCAACTAGATAATTTTTTTTGAAACCTCCAACTTTAACATGGAGCACACCAAAGCACAAGCACCCCCAATTAGTTCTAAAAGACCTATAAATTTGTCTTTAAGACTGATCAACTTAGAACACTTAAAATATTAACCATGGTACAAATTACACATCACTAGAAATATAATGATGTATAATAACTGAAAAAACTCTTTAGATCCTTAAAATTATGGCACAAGACCCCAAAAATCATGCATCTCTGAAAACTACTCTAACTAGCAGTAAGTTCTCAAGAACCAGTCTTAAGAGAAACATGCTCTAACACCTCATTCATCACTTCCAAGATCAACCACATGTTGGGAAAATTCAAGGACATCCTGAAAATAAAAATCCAAGCATTCAAAACCATAGGTTATATGGATAAAACCATGCCTTCATGCCTGTTCCAAACCATCTTCTAGACAATCCTAGTAGGACTATTTAGGCCGTTAGGGTTTTAACATGAAACCATTTATTCATACTATTCTAAGAGATCAAACACAACATTTCATATTTCTACAAGATATTCATATTGAAATAACAATGCTCCATCATGTAATTCTTTCAAACACACCTCAAACCATAAGAATGGCTTTACACATTCTATCTCTTTAGCAATACAATAACTTGGATAACCTGTCCCTCCCATTTCTTGCACTGAACATGTATGAAAGTTTTCATGGCCATTTATAACATCCCCCAAGGTATCTAGATTTACATCATGAAACTTCCATCTCAGCTCTGTACCTATAAATTATTACAAAACAAAGATATTTTTGTACTTTACCGCCATACCTGGAGCATGCCACCAACACCAAAATGAGAAAAAAAACTTCCTTTACATTATAGAACCATCAAACCTGCTTTCCTAATCCATTTTATGCCCAAACCAATAATTTCTTATACATTGCCACAAGATTAGGTTTTTAGCAAGGGATTTGACTTGCTTACTTTCTTAACAATGGTTCATAAAGATATGATGACCAAAAGACTTAATTATTTTTACAAGACATTCTTGACTCAATTCCCTAACAACCACCAAAGGTTGAGGTCCCCATGAATATCTCACACTTGTGGGTGAGGATTCAAAGTTCACTATCAGCTTGGATTTGCCTTTTTAAGAGCTCGGTAGAGCCAAAAACTCATTTTCTTGATTTATTATTTGACCATTGACCTGAAATTTGACCCAAAGCACTGAAACAACCTCCTTTATGATATCCAACTCCTATTTTTACCTACACACTTCTAAATCTCTCCATACTCCCTGATTTACTTGTGTTTGCATGCCTTTTTTCATTATCTTTCTCCACAATTATCTTAATCATGCATGAAACACTTGAGTTATGACCTGATACACTTCCTACACATGTTATATAGGACTCAACATACTCCTTACACACCTGAACAAGTCTTTCATAAATCAAACTTCATGCCACCATACCATACTACTTGGACTAGGTCAAGCACAAAGCCTAAAATGGATTCTCTAACCCATGCTTTCGCTGAAAATGACTTGATCATCATCATGCAGACCCTATAACATCTTTGACACATCACCTTAAGCATGATAAACCTCATATCAACCTTTGGAACTCATACCATTACCATACAAGCTAGAACCATGCACTCAACCATGCATGCTAACCAGGATACCATGACTTGACACCAAAACACCATATCATGACAATAAGATTGGACACTACCAATCAACCTTCAATCTTGATAATGAATGACACCTCATGGAGACACATAAACCACCTTGACACATTTTCATAAATTTGACACTTGACATCAAAGGCAACAACTTAAGATACAATTTCCAACAATAATCCCTTTTGTCATTGATGACAACCACCTTAAAAAACATTGATGGAAACCATACACACAAACACCTACACGAATCTCTTTTTATGTTTCTAAGCATACTCTACCCCTTTGACATCTAATGAAAAAGGCTACATGATAACGTGAGATGAAAAACAATGATAAAAGCAATGCAAAAATATACTTACTTACTCCCCCTTGGAATTTAATTTCCATTTTGACTCTAAGTGATGTTAATGAACCATGAAACCTGTCTTTAACTCACTCACATAGATCCCCATAAACTCATTCATACCACTTTGATATTCACACCTATTGTAGACAACACTTTGGACCTTTACTACTAGCTTACCTGCTTCTTCTATCATAAATTTACATAGTTCTTCTGACCTCTTAGCATCTGTACTACTCTTGATAAACTCCTCCTGGAACTTATCATCACCTCTTGAGAAAATCAACAAACTTAGAGCGCAGAGATTCCCCTATGATTATGCATCATTTTATGCAACACTCCTTACTTGACGTTATTCATGATTTATTGGAGGAGATTTTTCATTTTCTTTTCTTCCCCTTGATGTCTTGACCCTTTTAGTAAATTCCAATGGCAGGAGCACACCCAAGTTTTTCCTTAGGAGCTTAAATGTTTCTTTTGGGAGTTGTTTAGTCAAAATGTTTGTTATCTCCTCCTTGGTGGACACATATTCTAATTTAATCCTTTTATCACTTACCTAATCCCTTAAGAAATGATACATGATTGGAATGTTCTTGGTTTTAGAATGCAACATAGGGTTATTAGAATCACTTATAGCACTTTTACTATCACAATAGATAGGAGTAGGTACATCACATTCCACCTTATAGTCTTCTAGGTTATGTCTCATCCACAGAACTTGTGCACAACATAATGTTTTTGTTATGTACTCAACTTCAAATGTGGAAAGGGCTACTAAAGATTGTTTTTTTCTTAACTAAGAAACAAGAAACTTACCAACAAATAAGGCTCCTCCACTAGTACTTCTTCTGTCATCAATACTACCTACTAGATCAGCATCAGTGAAATATTTCAATTCAAACTTTTCACTTCTTGGGTATCATAAACCATACTCTGCAGTCCCCTTAAGATATATTAGAATCCTCTTCATTTCTTTCAAGTGTGTCTCCTTTCAATCCTCTTGAAACCTTAATACAATACCTACAACCTATAAAATGTCAGGTTTAGAAGTAGTGGCATATAATAAGCTACCAATCATGGGCATGTATTATGTTTGATTCACTTTGGGTGAGTTATCTTCCTTGCTCAATTTTCATCTTGTGAACATAGGTTTCCCAACAAGGTGTTAGTCCTCCATTTGGAATTTATTTAGCATCTCTTTTATATACTTTTTTTGAGATATAAATATGCCTTCCTTATATTGATTTATTAACATACTTAGGAATAATGACAGTTTCACTAACATAAACATCTCAAATTATTTCTTCATGAATTCTGTAAATTCATGAGTCATATGTTCATTTTTTCCTCGAAAGATGATGTCATATACATAAACTACTTTAATCAATAGGTTTCCTCCTTCATTATTGATGTACAAATTAATGTCATTTACACATTTCATGAATCCATGTTCAGTCAAGTACTTGTCTAGTATTCCATACCAAGCCCCAGGGGCTTACTTAAGTCCATAAAATACCTTTTTTAGTTTGCATACATAGTCTTTCTTATCTATCAATGAAAATACATCAAGGTACTCAATGTACACCTCTTCTTCTAGATTTCCATTCAAGAAATCATATTTAACATCCATTTGGTACACTTTAAAGCCTTTATATCCTGCATATGGTAGAAACAGTCTAATGGCATCCATCCTAACTATTGGTGCAAAAGTCTCATCAAAATAAATTCCCTCAACATGTGCATATCCTTTACAAAAAATCCTATCTTTGTTTCTTGCAAATTCACCATCCTCATTAAGTTTTTTCCTGAACACCCATTTAGTTCCAAGGACATTCTTGTTCTTAGGTCTAGGCACTAATTCCCAAGTTCTATTTTTCTCAATTTGATCAATCTCTTCATTCATAACATTGAACCAAAACTCATATTTTATTGCTTCTTTAACATTTGTAGGCTCAAACTTATATAATAGATCAATATTTTCTTGGTTTTAAATACTTACCAGTTTTCTTCTTGTTGTTATGCCTACTACCTTCTTTCTTAGAATTTGAGTTTCAGGATGATCTCTCCCTATTTTATTTGAAGGGGTTTAGGTGTTTTTCCTCTCTTCTTCTTTATCTTCTTCCTCTTCAAATGCCTTTACAGTATCTTCAGATTTCTTAGATTCCATCTCTTGATTTAAATCCAGCCCTCATAGGATATGACTCATCAAAATTTACACTTGGAATTTACACCACAATTTTTATCCTTTTGTTATAACACCTGTACGTTTTACTTCTTGAGGAGTATCCTAAGAATATACCCTTGTTTGATCTTGAATCAAATTTTCCTATATCTTCTTCAGTCCTCTTAATGAAACACCTTTTTTCAAAAACTTTACAATTTTCTACACTTGCAGGTCTTCCTTTCCATAACTCATAGGGGTTCTTGTTATTGTTTATTCTTATCTAAAATCTATTGAGGATATATATTTTTGTGTTGAATACCTCTTTCCAATATCCATCAGATAATTTGGATTCATTTAGCATAGTCTTAGCCATTTCCAAAACATTCTTATTCTTTCTTTCCACTACCCCATCTTGTTGAGGAGTCCTAGTAGTTGATAACTGCCTCCTAATACCCTGAATATTGTAAAAATCATCAAATAGATCAGACCAAAAATCACCTCCTCTATCTTAGCTGATACTTTTTATCCTTCCCTTCTCCTCATTATTAACAAGTGTTTTAAATGCCTTGAATTTATCTAGTGCTTTTAATTTTTGCCTTTAAAAAGCAACCCAAGTGTATCTAGTATATTCATCTATTAGTAGAATAAAATAATACTCACCAATCAAGATTTCATTCCTCATAGGTCCAAAAATATCATTGTGAATCAATTTCAAAGGCCTTGAGGTGTAATGATTCTCTTTTGACTTTAACTTTCTCCTTGTTTGATTTCCATGTAAACATGCTTTGTATGGGGTATCTTCTGGTTTACTTATCTTTGGCATGTTCCTTACACATTCCTTGGAGCTTATCTTGACTATATTTTCAAATTTCAGATGTCCTATCCTTCTATGTCACAACCAACTATCATCTAACTTTCTTATGAGACACTTCTCCTTGTTTATTTCTTTTAATATGTACATGTTGTTTTAAGTCATTTTCACTTTACCTATAAGCTTTCCTGAATCCTTTTTCATTATCTTGCATTACTTATAATCAAATTTAAGAGTGTATCCTTGTTCACACATTTGGCTCACATTGAGTAAATTATGCTTCAAACCCTCAATATACAAGAAATTATTAGTTACAATTTTTCTATTGTCCAAACTTAATGCACCTCTTCCTACAATGTTGATAGTTGTGTTCTCTCAAAATCTAATTGATCTTGATGTATTTTCTAATGAAATTAACTTGATTTTATCACTAGTAATGTGACTAGAACATCCACTATCAATATACCATATCAGGTCTTCAAATTGAGTATGAAAATTATTTTGAGTAATTTGACACTCTTCACCATTTACCCTTTGTTCTATCTTAACATTCACAAGGCCTAACATCATAGCATGATCCTTCTCATATTCTTTGTCAAATTCATAACTATATAAGGTAGATATAGATGTAAATAGAGGGTAGTAAGTGCATACATCAAGGATGGAGTCTAATATGTCAAAACCCAATGGTTTTAAGTATGCTTTCATTCTAACCAGAGGTAAACCTTTACCTTGCACTAGATTGCCTACCATACATGTGCTTCAATTATCTATTTCAAGATGTTAAAATTTCTTCATAAGGACATTGCTCTGATACCAATTTTTGGAAGCACAGTGACTGAGAGGGGGTTGAATAATTCTTCTTAAACTTTTAAAATCAATCAACCATGCACATGTGTGCATTATTAAGCATTTTGATCAAGAGACAATGCATACACCATTAACCATAAGAGAGATTAAGAATACAAGTACAAAAGAACACAAAATATAAGTGGAAACCCTCAAGGGAAAGAAAACCCAATGAAATTTTGGAATATATTACTAAATTCAAAAGATTTGCATGAATATTACATATAACACAAGATTTATTTAGTGAAGCACCCACTTCACAAGGAACGCAAACCCCTAATTTATTATAACATCCACTATACAAGGAGGCTACAACCCCCCAAGATGATCAAACACCCACTCAACCATCTGATGATTAAGACCACTTGACCTTGTTACTAAAACAACTAATTGTGATCATTGATTTCTCATACACCTCAAAAAACTTCTCAAAACACACCTTCTTATCCTTCGCTCATCCATTCACCATATAGTATTGATTAGGTATAATGACCTTGTTGTTCTTATTCTCTAACCTCCTCACCTCTTCATGTTATTATTTTCTCTATCATAGAAATATTTAACCTCTGCCCTTATCTTCTTTTTCTCACTCAATTCTCCATTCTCTCCACACTTTATAATGAGAAAATACAATGCACTTTTATACTTAACTCCATCCTCCACAACCAATAAGGTCAACCAAGACCAATAAAGTAGGTCATACCAATATGAAAACATACTACATGACACTATAAAGTACATTTCAATACCCTTATAGGTCGGCATATGATTTACAATCAAGAATCATACTAACTAGCCGAAACCAGGCCTAAATCACTAGTCTCAACTCTAGCGACACCATCATGAACTTCAATGGCATCTAACAACTTTTTCAAAGAAAAAAAATATATGTACACATCAAGGACATCATCTAAAAATATTCAACAAGCTTACATGATTCTGCAACTTCCAACTTCAACATGGAGCACACAAAAGCAAAAGCACCCTCAATTAGGTCTCAAAGACCTAAAATGTTTTCTTCAAGACTGAGCAACTTGGAACACTTAAAATATTCACCATGTCACAAATGACATATCAATGAAAATATCATGATTTCTAGTAACTTAAAAAAATCATTAAATCCTTCAACTCATGGCACAAGACCCCAAAACTCATGCATCTATGAAAACTTCTCCAACTAGTAACAAGGTCTCAAGAACCAATCTTGAGAGAAACATGCTCTAGAACCTCATTCATCACTTCCAAGCTCAACTACATGCTAGAAAAAATCAAGTAAATCTTGAAAAAACTTTCCAAGAATTAAAAACCATAGGATATATGGAGAAAACCATTCCTTCATACATGTTCAAAACCATTGTCTAGACAAGCCTAGTAGGGCTATTTAAGCCACTAGGGTTTTAACATGAAACCACTTATTCATACCATTACAAGAGCTCAAACACAACATGTAAGATGTCCAAAATCTATTCATACTAAAACAATACTACTCCATCATGTAATTATATTAAATATACCTCAAACCAGAAGATTGGTTTTACACCTTCTATCCCTTTAGCAGTAGGGAAACTTGGAGGGCTTGTCTCTCCAATTTTTTGCATTGAACATTAATGAAAATTTTCTTGGACATTTAGAACATCTCCAAAGGTATCTGTAACAATTTATTTTACATCATGAGACTTCCATCTCATCTCTTTACCTACAAAGTCTTACAAAACAAGGGTATTTCTGTACCTTACAATCATACATGTAGCATGCCACTAACACCAAAATGAGAACATAGGATTTATCTACATGATTGAACCATAAATACTTATTTTCCAATCCATTTTATGCTTAGACTATTCATTTATTCTCCATCAATACAAGAGTAGGGTTTTAACAAGGTTTTTTACCTGCTTACCTTCTTAACAATGGTTCATAAAGATGTGACAACCAAAAGACTTCATTATTTTTGCAAAAAACTCATGAATCAGTTCCCTAACAACTAACACATGCTCAGGTCCCCATGCATAGCTCACACGTGTGGGTCAAAATTCAAATTTCACTACCGAGTTGTGATTTTCCTTCTTAAGAGCTCAATAGAGCTAAAAACTCATTTTCTTTCTTTCTTCTTTTACATGTGACCTAAAATTTGACCCAAAGCACTGAAAAAACCTCCTTCATGATATAAAACTCTCATTTTTACCTTCAAACTTATGAATCTCTCCATGTTCCATGACTTACATGTGTCTACATGCCTTGTCTTCATTGTCTTGATCCACAATGACCTTAATCATGTATGAAACATAGGTAAGTTATGACATGATGCACTTCCTGCACATGTTATAAAACATCAACATACTTCTTACATGCTCAAAAAGTTTTGTCTTGCATCAAACTTCATGCCATTGTACCATACTACTTAGACTAGGTCAAGAATGCCTAGAATGTCTTCTACAACCCATGCTTTCACTAAAACTAAATTGATCATCATCATGTAGAACCTCTAACATATTTGAAACATCACCCTAAGCATTATAAACCTCATATCAACCTTTGGAACTCATACCATGACTATACAAGCTAGAACCATGTACTCAACCATACATCCTGACCAAGACACCATGAATCTACACCAAAACGCCATATCATGACAACAAGACTGGAAACTACCAATCAACCTTCAAGATTGATAATGAATGAAACCTCATGGAGACACCTAAACCACCTTGACACCTTTTGAAATAAATGTGAAACTTGACATCAATGACAATAACTTAAGACAAATTGTCCAATAGGGGCACTTTGTTAGAGAAAGGTCAGTTTGTTGGTTGTTTTATCATTCTAACCTAATGAGTCGATTGTAAGTGATTTAGGCTCTGCATCAACTTCCTCTAAAAACACACTCTTCAAGAACCTCTTTTTATTATCATCTCCCACGCCTCTGATGCAACATCTACACCAGGATTGTTAGGATATACCATGGTATTTACTTCTTAACATCCTAAATGTAGACACCTATAATTTATTCTACATGATATTATTACTAAGATCATACTAACTATCCTAGTATCATGTTCATTTACTACACTACGCCAGTAAATCACCCTTTCTAACCTCTTCTAAACCCCCTAAATCTACTAATACCTCTCTAACTAGTTTCTATAAGCTTGTTCCCCTTTAATTAACCTTGTTTAGGTTAATTAACCCTCTTGTTGACCTCCTAAGGATAATTTGACTTTCTAAACAAATATCTCATCTTCCAAATCCAGTTCACACTTCCAAATGTGCTTTTATGAAAATCACCTTTTTGGCTCCTTTTTAATCCCACATGCATCCAAAAGACCTTTTTCTCCAAACCAAAAAATATAAATAGAAGGTTACCCCTTCCACCTTTTGATAAGAACTTTCTCTTTCATCTCATTTCTGATTTAGATTATGCTTTAGTCATTTTAGAGTCATTTCATTTCACATTTGAGCTATTTACTTGTTATTTGCTAAATATTTCAAAGCTTTAGGTAAATGGGAGAAGCCATTAATGGTGATATCCCATTCTTAATCTTTTGAGACATTCATAAACACATTATTGATTGCTAGAGCTTTAATAGGTTCATTTATAGATAGATTTCATGGAGTAGGAAACTAATATAGTCATGTTTAAAGGTTGATTGTTTGTTTCAAGATTTATGTATGCATACAAATAGGTAGGTCTTGTTTATCTCTAATATGATGGTGATTTGATTCATTTGTTCCAAATCTTTGGGGGTTTATTTATATATTCTTACCCCATGTTCATAGATTTAACAAAATTTTCATTGCATGTGTTGAACTGGATGCGTAAGCGTCATGGGTAGGTAGGGTGTTTAGATAGGAAAAAGGGGGTGGGCATATGTGTCAAGGTGGGGGCATAGGCATTGAAGTGGAGGTGCATACACATTAGGCGTGTACATGTCGAGACATGTGCGTATGCGTCAAAGTAGGCGCACATGCACCAAGGGAAAGTGCATAATTTACCCTTGCCAACAATTAGCTAAGTATAGATGAAAAATAGACTAGGTTGATGTAGAAGAAAGTGAAAAAACTAACATGTTAGATGAAAGAAAGAAGAATTTTACTAGAAAACTAGGTAGAAGTAGATATAAATGTAACCCTAACACGTGTACCATTTGTTTGTGCATAGCGGATACTACCCGTCCTTCACACCCGCAAGAGATATGGTCATCTTGCCACAATAGAGGCACATTTTGATGAGGAGGATCAGAAGATACTGGATATTATTTTATATGTTACATGGATAGCTTATGTGGTTGACATGCCATAGATTACCCTAGATCATGGCCTCCTTACAACCTTAGCTGAGAAGTGGCACAATGAGAGGCAGTGTTTCTGGCTCCCGACTGGCAAGATTACTATTACATTGGAGGACATGTGTCACATTATGTGGGTCACTATCCAAGGTGAGCTCATCTAGTATTTGAGTCACCAGCCTGATATCGACCAGTGTATCCTTGAGTTATTCAACATTCCAGTGATACCGTGTCGCGGGATGACAGTTAGACTATCGTGGTGCATAGAGGATCCCAAGCTTGATCGGGTTGTAGTTTATCTGAAGGCTTTTGTCAATGGAGTTTTACTCCCTAACAAAACTAGAGCTTCATTTCCACTTGGCCTCATTGGAGTGATATGTGGCTTGATCGATGGTGAGACATATTGTTGGGGCCAGTGCATACTAGCACATTTATACTAGGATTTACATTTGATCACATACTACCATCAAAAGATGGTAGGACCATCCAAGCTTCTGTAGATTTGGGCAATGGACCATATTGTTATTGGTCACCCTACAGGTGTACTAAGATTTCAAACTCCAGAGGAGCCTTCTGCTACGGGCTAGGTTTTGATTGGAGATGACGGGTGGCCACATATGGGAGACTCATACCATTACCGTCGTGAGTTAGATGATTTATAGCATGCTACAGTAGTATGGAGGCCATGCTGACATTTTCAGTGGCCTTAGGATGGCCTAGAGCTCAGCATAGTGATAGTTGAGCACTTCGTCATGGGCAGTTGTAACTATATGTGGGAGATTTACATGGTGGATCAGTGTTAGAGACAGTTTGGCATCACATAGGGCATACCCGAGCAAGACATGTGGTATGCATGCAGGGCCAAAGAGTACTTTGATATGGGGCCATAGATTACTAGGGACCGAGCATTAAAAATATATTACAGGTGGTGTCAGCTATATGGGTACCCTTGAGACAGGTACGAGATCCAGGGTGTACTCTGGAGTAAGCTCCATGGTACCATACAGTGATGCCTCATCGATTAAATATTCCTAGAGCTATGTATGATGCAAGAGTGAGGGCACTCCCAGTGGGACCTCCTAGTGGTGATGAGGGTGGAGGTGATGGTGGCAAGGATGATAGTGATGATGACGATGATGATCTTTTTGATGGTCAGCATCATGATGGGGGTGGGGGATAGGGTCCTCCACTATAGTAGCCACAGAGACAGAGGCCTAGGCTCAGGAAGAGACAAGCACATAGGGCTCTAGATATAGAGTTTCCACCAGTAGGTATTCCAGAAAGGGTATATGCCCCATTACAGCAGTTATTTCCATAGTAGGGTCCGCCACCTCATGCTTCAAGAGATGATGGTCAGCTAGTTATGCTTCAAGAGCAACTATAGGAAATGATAGAGGTTCAACTATAGGTAGTGGGTGAGGGAGACCAGGCTAGGGCACATTTGCAGGTCGTTATAGCCAAGAGAGATCAGGTGAGAGCCCAGGCCGCTTAGGGTGGGGATGGTGGAGCATGGCAACACCAGATCAGACAGCTAACAATGTAGGGTGCTCAGATATTGAGCTACTTACATCAAGCGCAGAGATATACACAGAGTGTCACTTTATAGCTGGACCAAGCTCAGGCACAGGTGTAGGGGTATATCATTCAGAGAGATTAGGTAAGAGATCAAGTCCAGCTCATTACTGTAGATGGAGATTGGGAGGTCATCGCTATGAGACATGCCCATACTTATAAGGGAAAACTGACAGGAGAGCGAGATGTTGCCTTACAAGCAACCACTACTTTTGGAGATACAAATATGATTCGGGATATTATGAGAGCTAGTGGTGAGGCCTCGTATTGCAAGGTCATCTATTACAAAGCAGTCCTAGCAGGGCAGTGGGTCCCACCTTTTGATCAACTAGATGTGAGCGGGACAGGCTCTAGATCACGGAGGTCATGGCAGTTAGTTAGATCACTTCAACAGCTAGCTAAACAATAGGGTGGCACACCAAGAGCTGGCCCCTCATAGCCAGCATCGTTGTTTCATCCTCCAGGTCATAGAACAGGCAGCCCCGGAGAGGGCAACAGTCATTGTTGACTCTCCTTTTTGTATAGACATATGTATGTATACATGCCTCTTATGAAGGATAATATTGATCTATGCCCTTTAGATGGTAGATTTGTATCGATGATGTATATTTTATCTTGAGACAGACATTTATACATGTATATATATGGACATTTGATGGTTTATTTTTGTCATGTTTTTATCTACTCTTATGATGATGATTCATGTTTATAGATGTATGAATGTATCATGCTGATGTATGATTCTCATATCATGTGTATGTTTCATGTTAGATAGCGATGTATTACCACATGTTTTTATATTGATGATATATCTTCAAATGATATCATATGTTTTTGGTTATGAGACATTCTGGTTTTATGCTAGCATTTGGGATAATAATAGATGAATTGGTGTGGTGGGGATAGATTTGTGATCATGTGTAACCCCTTTTGCCCCCATTGATGATACAGATTTCTGGTTATTAGCTTAGTATACATGCATGATGTAAAACTTAGCATTTTTTTTTGTAAATATGATGTTTGATGATGTTATATGTGATGAATGGTAGATGTTAGATGTGATGACAAACAAATGTGTAGTAAACAAACATATAAGCAAAAGTTAACAAAACTAAAGAAATATACACATACAACACCACACAACAATATGCAACTAGAAATGAACTCATGTAAATTATAACAATAGATTAAATTGGCATTTAACCTAAGTAAGAAAAATGAATCCTAAGAGATGCATACAAAAGACAATGAAAACATTACAATATCTTCACAAGTATGAAAGCTAAAAATGAACTCAATGCAACACACAATTAAATCAAACAAGATCCTGTCTAAGGGAAGTCAATGAACCATTATGTTAAATCATACAACACGAAAAGATACCCACAATCAAAACTATACAAACTGAAAACTAAAAGCAAGTAAATCACAACCTTATTTTTGCGGGACAAAATTGATATATTTTCTAATGTTTTTGGGTTATCTTGAAAGATAAGTTTTCAAGGCTACCATTCACATTGTTTTCGGGGTTTCCCTCAGACAATGTTGGTGTAGCTTCGTTCCAAGGGGAATTTTCTGAATGTTTAGATTTTTGTGTATTTTTTTCTGATTCTTTTTGTATTTTCTAAGGTCATGCTCCGAAAGCAATGTACAAAGACAAAGAAGTGTGGATGCCCCTAGCGTGATGTGGGAATATACAAAAAGTAGAATGCCACGTGTATATGTATGAGAAAGTAGAATGTAAAGGTTCCCCTAATGCTAGATGGGAATATACAAAGGCACATCCTTCATGCAGATACAAGAAACAAATAAGCCAGATCACAACTTTGCAAGATAAATTTGGTAGGGTTCTTAGACCTAGCAAAGGAATCTAATCCTAGAAAGTGGTGAGAGTTACCCATCAAGATGCAAGGGTAGATTGTGACCGATAAATCCTCCTTGAGTGCCAAAAACTGGTTTTCACCCAAAGACCTTCCCACTATGCACCACAATTGCGTGGTTTTCACACGTGGACGACCTGTTTTTTTCTTTACTATTTTCTCAATTTTATCATGTTTTGCTTGTTTTCCTTTGTTTTTCTACTTTTTAGCTCTTATCTAATATATG
Organism: Taxus chinensis; assembly: GCA_019776745.2. Classification (NCBI taxonomy): domain Eukaryota; kingdom Viridiplantae; phylum Streptophyta; class Pinopsida; order Cupressales; family Taxaceae; genus Taxus; species Taxus chinensis. The sequence goes on from CM034149.1 coordinate 156,904,075, forward strand.
CACCATGATTAAGCACATGAGTTCTTGAGATGCATGGTGTTCATAGGTTCCAGAAGCTCTTCACCATCTGAGTATGCCAACTTATAAGCTCTTAATCCATATTTGGTAACCACCACATAAGGCCCTAAAAAGTTAGCCTCAAATTTACCTTTCTTTTCTCTTTCCTTGACAGTCTTCTTATGATTTTCTTTTAAAACAATATCACCTACATCAAATTCACAATGGATGATCTGTTTGTTATATCCTCTTGATACTTTGTTCTGGTAAACCTTTAGGTGATTAAGCACTCTCATACACTTTTCATCCAACAGCTCTTAACTCTGTCAGCTGAGACACTCTGTAGTCTTTGTCTTTATCAAGATAGTCCTCGGAGAGATATTCTCAGGGAGGTAAGCTCCACTTCTAACAGTATGATGGATTCAGTGCCATAGACTAGTGAATATGGAGTTCGCACGAGTAGGAGTGTGGATGGAGGTTCGATAGGCCCAGAGGGCGGGATATATCTGTAAGTGCCAATTATAGCTAGTTTTACTTACCATTTTCTCCATGATCCATACAAGAGTTTCATTGGTAGTCTCATCTTGCCCATTACCTTGGGGATAATAGAGGGTAGACCACTTGAGCTAAATATGAAAGCGTTGGCACAATGTTTTAACTATTTTGTTCTTGAACGACTTACCATTATCTATGATAATGGTGAAGGGGATATTGTAACGAAAATGAGGTGATTCATGATGAATTTGACGATTTGCACACCAGTGACATAAGTAAGAGGCACAACCTCTACCCATTTAGTAAAATACTTAGTGGCAGTGATAATGTGGGTGTGACCATCTGAAGAGGAAAGATGGAGCTTCCCTATGAGATTTAGACCCCATTTATAAAAAGGCCAAGGAGTTACAATAGGCTGCAAATCCTTGTCTGAGTGCATGTATCAAGTTTCCATACTTTTGGCATAGCTCACACTTCTTTACAAAATTACAACAGTCTGCTTCCATGGTGGGCTAGTAATAACCCACTCTTAAGAGCTTCTTAGCCAATACCATACCACTTGTGTGCTCCACAAATACCTCTGTGTACTTCCTTAATAGCATGGACTGATTCAGTAACATCCAAACAACAAAGTAGATTCCCGTCGTAGCAACGACGATAAAGGGTGCCTCCTAGGACAATATAATGGGCTATGTGGAAAATAAGGGCTTTCTTTTTAGAATGGGTAATGTCCGGGGGAAATGTGCCATCTTGTAGGTATCTGAATATAGGGTCATACCTAGGGGAGGATAAACCAACAATTTCACATGCCAAACAAGATTCTGGCATGTCGTACACAGGTACTCGTAAATACTCTATAAAGAAGGGCATTCTACTTTCTTGAGGTGGAATGTGTAATAGTGATCCAATTGTAGCCATGGCATCTATTGATCTATTATGTGACCTTAGTTTTTGCTCAAAGATAATATGTGTAAAATATTCCTTCAAGGTTTCAACCAACTTCTTGTATGGAATAAGCTTCTCATCTTTAACCTTATACTCATCATTAACTTGTTTAATAATGAGTTGGGAGTCCCCAATGACTCGTAGCTATGTTTGATATTCCAAGTGATAGCTAACTTGAGGCCACCAATGAGTGCCTCATATTCTGTGCAATGTTATTAGTGCATGGGAATCCTAAAGAATGCTATTGGAATAATATCACAATGGGAGTGATGAGCACCACTCTTTCTCCAGATTCGTGGAAGGTGAATGATCCATCAAAATGGACTTGCCACTCCACAGATTATTAAACATACATTATGGATGAATCTGGAAGATCCAACAGGTTTCATCCCTGGTAGAGGATCTTCTATTAGCTTATTAGCCAATACTTGTCCTTTTATGGAATTCTGGTTTAAAAACTCAATATCAAATTCACTTAGGAGAATGATCCAATTATCCATTCATCCTGTAAGGGTGGGTTTGGATAAGAGGTATTTGAGAGGGTCAAATTTAGATATTAGTTTTGTCTTATTGTTACGAAGATAGTGGCGCAGTTTCTGAAAGGTAAATACGACTGCTAAGAAATCCTTTTCAATCTATGGGTAATTTAGTTCATAGGAAATCAAGGTGTGACTAAGGTAATAAACTGCCCTTTCTCTATGGTCTAGGTCATATTGGGAAAGTAGTGCACCAATAGCAAACTGGGTAGCTGAAATGTATAATAAGAGAGGTTTGTCTAGGGTAGGCGGCATGAGTACGGGTGGGTTGACAAGGTAATTTTTAAGCAGTGAAAATGATTTTTGACAGTTTGGTCCCCAGTTGAACGTAACATCCTTTTTGAGAAAATGTGTAAAGGGATGACACTTATCTGCAAGATGTGAAATAAAATGGTAGATTGCTTGTATCTTTCCTTGTAAACTTCTTAGTTGTTTAAGATTTGTAGGCGGAGGCATTTCTGTGATAGTTGTAACCTTTGCAGGATCTACCTCTATTCCTCTCTGTGAAATGATGAAAAAATGCACTTCTTAAGATTCAAACGTACTTTGTAATCTCAGAGACATTGAAAAATAAATCTCATAACTTCAGGGTGCTCTCCTCTACTTTTAGATTTTGCTAAAATATCATCAACGTAATCCTCCATGATGTCATTCATCATGTCATGGAAGATGATTGTCATTGCACGTTGATAGGTGGCCCTGACATTCTTTAGTATGAAAGGCATGACCTTGTACAAAATGTCCCCCAAGGGGTGATAAAATTTGTTTTATGTTGATCCTCCTCTACAATTCTGATCTGGTTGTAACCTGAAAAACCATTCATTAAAGATAACATTTCATAACCAACAGTAGAATCAAAAATCATATCAATATTAGGCAAGGGGAAGTCATCCTAGGGACATGCTTTATTGATGTCATGGAAATTGGTGTAGATCCTTATGCCAACGGGATTCTTCTGAATTGGGACTATGTTGGATATCCAATCTGAATAGTCAATGAGTTTAATGAAATCATCAACTAATAACTTTTCAAGTTCTTCTTTGACAAGTAGTGCAATTTTGGGATGCATCTTTCTCAACTTAATCTTGATGGGTTTGGCATCTGGGTGCACAACGAGGTTGTGTGTGACCAAGTATGGGTCCAAACCAGGCATATCTGTATACGACTATGCAAATATATCTACATATTCTCTTAATAGCTCCATAAAAACCTTCTGTTCTTGAGCTGAGAGTGAAGCTCCCAACTTTATCATTCTAGGTTCATCTTCCAAGCCAATGTTAACCCTGATCGTTTCTTTAACTAGAATTTTAGAAGCATCCTCCATCCATGTAGGATTAGGGGGAAGAGTAAGATCAACCAATTTAGGTGGCTCATCATCATTTTTGAGTGGGTATAACATTTCTTCTTCATGTTCTTCGTTTTGTTTATCCACTAGTGCTTCAAAAAGATTTTCACTATGAGACTAGCATTTTTTCTTTCAACAAGGCTTCTCTAAAGCATTCTTACTCTTGCTTACGACCTTCTTATTCAAGCATCCACACATCTTTGCCTCTTCTCCAAAGTATGCACAAGCATCTAGTTGAATTGAAAATCTTTTCTTGTGATCTCCAGTCGGAATAGAATCCCTGAGTCCCATGAATTCTATAAATGCCTCGTCATTCTCAAAGAAATCGATTGGCATGTGAAATTGTTGATCCCAATCTACAAGCTCTAGATATACAAGGGTTACTTGGTAATTGGTTTGAGGATTAGATTCAGATAAGGTAAGGACAAATGAATCAGGGAATAGGTTAGTGGAGGAAAGATCCTCGTAGAGGTTACATTGGGATTTTGTGTCGCTATCCGAATGAGATGAGTCGTCCTCATGTTCGAAAGAGGTGGCATCAATCTCAAAGGGTGGATCATCATGAGGTCTTATTCCAAGACCATGTCTGTTAGATTTGAAATGAGGGATAGGAATGGGTTCTAATCGTCCTTGCGCATTGATACCACATCCAAACCCATTGTAACCCATGACGTACATCATGTGGTGGCCCTTGATATACTGTGGGGCCTGATGGCATGAAGCCATGGTACCCTCAGGTACTTGGCTAGTGGGATCTTCTAACATATTTTCCTTGGATAGGAGACCACTAGGGATGAAATTCTCTAGTGGTTTGGGGCATTTATCCCAAGTGCTCTTGAACTGAAAGTAGGGTTTACCATGTGTACTGGGTGACACTAATAGATCTGATATTAATAAGGCTTGTTGAAGAGTGAATTGTTCACCTAGGCTATACTTTGTAGATGTTTCCTCCCATGATGCAAATGGGTTGACCAATGTAGGAAAGTTTTGATTACAAGGAGTGAGTGAATCTGGATCTACTCGTTCCTTGATAGCTTCTGTTTGTAAAGGAACAACAATATCCATAGAAGGGCATTCATAAGTTACACGAGAAAACTGTGTAATGCCCTACAATGCATGAATGGTTCTGGATCACCCTGAATGGTGACTATTTGTCCTTCATGACACATCTTAATACACTGATGGAAAGTGGAAGGAATGGATGTGCATGGCATGGATCCATGGGCGTCCTAAGAGCATGTTGTATGGAAGATCCAAGTCAAGGACATGGAACGTCATATCATGACAAGTCAACCCTACTTCCATCGGAACTACTATAGTACCTACTGACTCACGCTCCTCATTATCATAAGCTGTGATTGTAATAGTTTTGGCCCCTATATCCATTTCTGGATAGCCTAGATACTTAACCAGCTTCAAAGTACAAATATTTAAACTGGATCCACCGTCCACAAGTACTCTCTTGATCTTACAATGGGTAACAACCACTTCTAAGTATAGGGGTAAGTTGTGCTCTGGGTCATTATGCAGGATTACAACACGATCAAAAGTGATATGATAATTGGAGTCAAGGTGTACAATCATGGCTTGGAGGTGTTTGGGATCTACATCTATGGAGACTCCCAAACTCTTCAGTGTTTTATACAATATGTTTTTATGAGCAGTAGATATTTTGAGGAGATCTAAGATTGATATCCTAGAGGGTGTCTTCTCCAACTGTACTATTAAATTGTACTGACCTTCTTGAGGGACAGGTAGGGGATCTGGTATGATCAACCGAGCACGGAATGTCCCTACTGCATAACATTTTTCTAAGATCCTAATAGTATTGACATGTTCATCAGATGAAAGGATACATCCTATGAGGGAGTCAAAGGGACTATCATTAGTTGGATAAATATAGGTAGGAGTCCTATAGTCATTGAAAGTTTGTCTATGATTTGGTTTCTTGTTCTTATTATCTGCATGGTTAGGAAATGGATCTTTGAAGATACCCATTTTCTCATCTAGACCTTGTCTCGAGTTAGGGGGAAAATCCACAGTGATTTTTCCCTCTTTGATGAGGTCTTGTCTGTAATTTCGTAGTCTCAAGCACCTATCTGTTGTGTGTCCCTTAACACGATGGAAATAACATTAGTCATGCTCTTTGAACCAACCGGGTTTTGGAGCATCTTCTGGATATGGTACTGTCACGGTTGGGTACTGCACCATGTTCATGATGTCTAATTGTTTAAGTATAGCTGACAGTGATTCAGTTAGAGGTGTAAACATGTGTTTGGTGGGTGCCTTTGGGTGAGGTCCTTGTGAGAGCTTTAAAAGAAGACTAGTCTGTATAACTTGGACTCTTTTGGAGTCTGTAATGACGTCACCAATGACATGTTTGTTTTTGTTGAAGAATTTTGGTTTATCTGAGGGTTTGCTTCATGTTTTTCCTTAATGAATGGTTTAAGTGTACCCTTTGTGATGAGAGCCTTTTCGATTTGACTACCCTTCTCTATAAATTCTTCAAAGTTAGAGCCACAATGCATTTGTAAATGGAAGGCTATCTCTAGGTTTAGGTTAGGAATGAATATGCTTAGTAGCTATTTTTCTAGTCAAGCCACATGGGAAATGGCTAGCCAACTCACACCATTTTTGTAAAAAACTCACAAAGGTCTCATTGGGCTTCTGTTTTGTGTTGCAAAGGTCGCTCATCATGATATCATTCTCCATGTTGAAGGAATAATGTCGCACATGAATTTTTCCATTAGGGTAGGACATGTTGTGATGGATCCCTTGGGTATACTAAAGAACCATTCTAATTACAGTGCTCCTAGGCTACGAGGGAAGAGTTGTATTAAGAAATTATTGTTGTATGTGACCTCTTAACAAGCCATATAAAAGTCCTTGATGTGATCAGTGAGGATCACCTTTGCTTTTGTATTTATCAAACTTAGTAATGGAGAAATGCTTTGGGAAGGGTTATCGCAACATGTCTTTATCAAAGGGATAAGGGCATTAGTTCTTCATAAAGGTACTTCCTATTGTGCCCTATGTTTCCTTTGTGTAGTGTAGTAAGCGTATCTTTCATTGATTGTAATTCCTATTGAATGAGTTGTTCTTTGGTAGGTGATACTAGTTTAATTACCTTAGCAACTTTAAAAGTTGTGTCATCATACGGATCAAAGTGGAACTCACTAGATTTGGTCTTGAGTTTGACTTTATGTATGTTCCTACTCAAAGAGCCTAAGTTAGCTAATTTTTTACTTAGCTTCAATATTTACTTTTGAAGGATCTCTTCTTCAACTAAAGGATCGTCCTCTTCGTCAAACTTAGGAGGTGGTGAGGCTTTGCACTTATGCTCAATCTTCACTTTACATGAAGCCTTGTAATAAGGTCATCGTGGATCATCAATTGGTTTTGATGGATCTCCTTCAATGATGTTTGTCTGCCCAAAAGTAGAAGCATATCCTACATCAAAGGGGTTATCCATGTCTAAGAGGAGTTTTCATTATTTTGTCTTATGATTATCGACCTTAGCCTCCACTTCATGTTCTTGTGGAAGATTAGACCCTAATTCTAAGACTCTTATGAGTACTTGATCTCTGTTATAATAAAGGATCTCATCAAATTGATCAGGTATAATTGATGTTGTTCTTTAGAAGAATCAGATTCTTCTCTGTTATGATCAATCAACGGCTCTGTGTCTTTAACCTGTGAAAAGACAGGTGTTAAGTTTTTGCTGCTAAATGGGAAGGATTTAAAAGGATTTTCTCCTAAGTTGTGCTCATTTGGTTTGGATGCCATTTTTCATGATTTTAGAATAACTAGTCAAAGTGATAATAGTTTTTGTATGAATGCCTTCAAATTTGTATGAAATCTAGGCGTATGTTGTGTATTTAGTTTGATGAAATGCCAAATTATCCCAGTGTGTTCTATACGTAATGCTATGCAGCCATTTTATTATTCAAAGAACACTCATATTCATATCAAACAATCACTCAAACTAAAGTTTCAGCAAGACTATACGATAAACTCTGATTCCGATGAAGTGTTCAAAGTGGATAGTGACAATACCCTATTAATATATAGGTCGAGTTAGAATACTAATAAGGCCTAAATACCAAATTGGTATTGATGAGATCTCTCCACGAGATATACTAAGACTAGTTTAAATACCGATGAAACATAAGTTTTCTAAAAAATGGAAGTTGCGAATGTGTATAATGTAACAACACTATCCTAATACATTAACCAAGAAAGAAAGGTGTTAGTATCAAAATAGTATTATTGCGGTATATACAAGGTAATATTGATACTCTCAAAAGACCTAGATGATGTTGGAACTAAAACTCAGTATGAGTATAACAAGAAGTTCTTAGTTGTGCGTGCATCAAAACCATACAATAAAGGGAATTATATCAATTTTTCACAAAGTTTAAGACCATGATGTAAGTACCAAAATTGTAGGGCTAGAATGCAAGTATAAATAAAAATTTAAGGAGAAAAAATGATGAACTGAAATCATAGTGACGAAGATGATCTCGAAATCAAGATTGAAGGACTATCAAAGACATGAAAATGTACCTGCGCACTTTAGACGTTTAACAACCCAGCCACAAAAATGGATGGGTGTAAACAGAAAAAAAAGTGGCGCATGTTTACTTTGATAAGACTTACGCAATATGTTTCCTTCTCACCCCAAATGGGCAGTGAGAATGCAATGGTATAGATCAAAAGATGAAAATAAACTAAGCACCACTTGGGAATATTTTCGTCTCGTCCGAAGTCGAGAACAAAACAAAGCTAAGTAAGACATCGTTTGATTTTGTGATGAAAAACACTTACATCTAACTCAAGTAGACTTTTTTCCTTGCTCAAAAAACAAGGTTCAGAATCCAAGTAAGTAGTCACTTCGTGATGGCTTGACAAGATGAAATATGGACTAGCAAAGTGGGTTCCAAGATAAAATGGCTTTCCTAATAAGATCACTCAACTAGGTTTCACAAGTTGTCTAAATGTGAGCTCGATTTACCTAAAGATCCGCAATGAATAATGTGGGAGTATCTCAGATTTACTTTACCCCCTTCAAATATGATGAGCAACTAGTGTGTTCACGTGTATTCTCACTGTAGTCGCGATACAAATTTTTTTGACTCTAACTTGCAATGTAAAATCTATTCAAGTGGGTAAGCGGGGTGCTTTCTGTTTAATCCACGAGGTTACTTAGTGGTGGATTACTTTAGAGTTCCTAGAACCACCCCCATTGTTGTAGCTTAAGGCATTATACCAAAGGGGTTATGTTCTAGTTGAGGTGATAGGGACATAACCTTTTCTGAAACCTGCAATACAGTGTGATGTGGAGTGGTGTGTTTTTTATCTTACTTAACTTAATGTGGTTTAAGTAGCACACTGTTTGGAAACCTACATAGAAAACATGTATTAGAAGGTTCTATTTTTGTGTGATTCCTTTCTTTAACAAGCGTTAGGCCCTACACGTATGGAGTTAGTAATTTTCCACCACAGATAATGATATCAAGAAAGAGATCTTGTGTTTTTATTTTGATTCCTAAGATCACCAAAAGGCACAAAGGAGGAGCATACACAACGTGGAAACTCCACTAAAACAAACCTTATGGAAAATATTTTATGTGTGCTTTACAAAAGGTGGAATTCCTTTTAGCCAATTTTGAAAGGTTAATCCAATTAAGAAACTGTTGATGCAGAATCATAGCACCCCTGGATGCAAATCATGTTTCTAAGTTGATCTTCAGGCATCCAGTGTGATTGCACAACATGGAAACCTCTATCCAAGCGTGGGACTTGTAAAACTGAGAGAGGAATCTCCAGAGAAGGCTGGTTCCTGCTCCTAAACTACCTGCCATAAGCTATTCCAGTGCAGGCAAGCTAATCTAAACCTAATCTAACCGTGCCAAGGAGACAGAGAGAGAGAAAAGGGAAAAAAAGCAAAGCCTACACTAAAAGGGTGATACACCAGAGAAGGAGAATGTTGAACATCTATCAAAACTGCCATGGGACAAGGAGAGGTGAGCAATGGGAAGGATGGACATATGCATCACGGGCCCAAAGATAGATTTCACATAGAAAATGTCCCAAAACTCCATGAACACAGCTCCAAACCTGCAATGAAGAGAGGCAAGAAGAGAACAAGCAAAGGAACGAGCAAGGATGGATAGATGCATCACAAAACACATTTTGTTGCTCTAGAAGTTTGCACAGAACATCATTTCAATAGTAAAAGGCAAAAAATGCCATTACAGAGCAAAAGAGGAGGTTCGAACTCCATTTTCAGCCCTAGAGAAGAAAAGAAGGGAGGGTAGAGCTAAAAAATGAACAACTGGTAATGTCTCTTTTTGAAAGAAGCCCCTCTTTACAATATATAGGAAGAATGAGAGAGGGAAGAGAGAAGAAATTCGAATCTACCCCAACCACTTCCAGGTCGTATTTTAAATCATCTCATTATGGCAGAAGCGGCGGATCCTGGCAAAACGGCGGGCTGTCTAGTAGAAACGGCGAGCTGTCTGTTGTATTAAAGCTGGTCGCTGAAACGTCACTTCTGTCTATTATCACGTGTCAGAGACGTTTTCTTAATTTTATCCCTCCAAACTACACCAAAATTCAAGATTAATCCCAGAATCATGTAGAGAATTTCAACAGCTTTCCGTTGATATAAAGAACGTGCAAATCCGAGCTCTGGATCGAAAGATATGAAGGTCTGAAGATTTAGGGCACAAAACAGGCAAGAATAGGTTTCAAAATATTTTCCCGTGTTCTGCCATCTGGACGACACGTGGCAGGCTCTGATTCGCTGAGCAATTCCCTCTCTCCACCTTTTTGTGGGTTTTTCTTGTGGGCCCCTTAAACTTGGACACGTGGCACTATTTCATTGGTTCGGATCAGTGCTCGAAAACTCACCCCTTTGACCTTTTGGACCTTTTTCCTTGGCGACACGTGTCATGTTGTGATTTGTCCACGGGCCTACTGGATTTTCACGTCCACTGCGTCTTTTTTTCCCAGATGTCCTTGTGCTGAAGTTTCCTGTTTTGGCTGAACCAGCCGGTTCGCGTCCTTCGTGTCCATCTGTCCCAAATGTCCCAGTGCGAAAGCTTCCCGCTCTAGCCAAACCGGCCGGTTCGGATCCTTTGCGTACTCTCGTCCCAAATGTCCCAGTGTTGTCTGGGACAAATTCTTCCAGTTCGTCCGATTCGGTTGGTTCGCGTTCCTTTGTCCCAGATGTCCCTTAGCAGTTGGTCGATTTTCTTATCTCTCCAGCCGGTTCAGGCATTTCGCGTCCATTTGTCCCAGATGTCCCTTTGTCTTTTGGGCCGCTTGTAGGCTTTTCGGCCGATCCGCGCCTTTTCATCCCAAATGTCCCGACTGTCCCGGGGACTAGGACTTAGCCGATTTTCACAATTTTTTTCTGGCCCAAGCTTATCTTCTCCAACTTTCTTGCATTTTCTCAGAGCTTGTTCTTTTCAACCTGGACAGGAGAGTTAGAAAAACTTCTGAAGGGACCCTAGAAACATGATTTTTTCCCTGGATCAATCAATTTTCCTGGGACTTGAGAATTTTGATGTATGTTATCATTTCAACCCTGGGGGGGTGAAATTGGATAACAATTTGGCGACTCAGTGGGGTCATCTGCCTGCTAGATGAAGTTACCAGTTGCCTGAAGCATCCATTGGGCATGGAGTCACGAGTTGTAACTTGCAACTAATCTGAGCTTTGAAAACCTCCCTCGGAGCCACTTGAAACCCACCGGACATGGAGTTGTTCTCACCAAAATGCCACTAAAACGAACTGTGTAAGAGTAGAACCAGCAACGTCAAAACTATGTACAGAACTGAAAATCATACATGCTCCAAATGGAACATGTAGAGTGTGCACAAGCACTTCTTCTACTGAAAGCAAACCTACCTACTATACTGTAACTAGGAGAAAAGGCAAGCTAAACAAACCCTGCAATTGGTTGTGAGAAATATCTTCACTTTCTCAAAAGTGGCAGTCATGCAATTGATTTGGAGCTGATCATGGCTGTTAGGATGAGTGGAAAATCAACAAGAAGCTGGTATTCCACCCAAATCATCAAGGTATCAGCTGAAGGCAAATTCAATACCTCTTTTAGTTGCTCTGCATTTGGATTGAAGGGGTATGACAGCTGATCCTTGGTACTTTGTAGCTCGCCCTCATGCTCAGAAGCAAGCATGACTAGTTGTGACTCCTCCTTTGGCTCCAATGAAGCCAAATACCTGATTGGGTAAGGTCTGATCCGTTTGATATCCCCATAGCTCTGATTCTCAACTCCAAAAGTGGAGTCTTCTCGTAGACCTTCCTGAATGGATGGTGTGGAAGAAATGGTGAAATTCTTATGTCCTTTCTCTTCCTCCAATGAAGAACATGAAAGATTAAAATCTTCCAATCTTGGTTCCAACGAGCTGTTATAATATGCAGGCTGCTGCAAACGAATGCTCCCCTTCATGACAGTAGACTCAAGTGTTTGGAATGTGGATGATGAAGGAGAGGATGGTGGAAACTCAACCGGTTCTTCTTCATCAAAACAGTCCTCCAAATCTGACAGATAAACTGCCTCATTGCTGTCCTGCTGCAAATTTTCAACCTCTCCCATGGCGTTCTCTTGATCTGCAACTTGATCACCATGGTTTCTCTCATCCTCCAGCATTGAGTTTGAGGGGTCAAACTCTTCTTCAGTACTAGAGCTTGAGAGAGATGAATTAGAAAGAAGAACTGAAGGTTCTCCTGTAGCCTGCTTTGTGCTCAAAGCCCTTTAATCTGCAATTTTCTCCTCCATAGCTAGAATGTGCTCCTCTTCTTTTGGATTTGGAGCAGCTTCTCCTTCCTCCAATGTTTGAAGACAATCTTGCTCTTGATTGAACTCTTCCTCCAGCATGAAGTTTTTCAAGTCAAACTCTTCGATCTGCTGCTCTAGAGGACAAGTTGGGACTGCAAGATCTTCTTCTTCTGCTGCAACAAAATCAGTCCTGACCACCATTTGTTCAACCTTAGCCTCTTCTGTAGGTTTTACCAGCAAAGGGATCTTCTCAATTCCAAATTTAAGAGCCAAACTTACTAAGCTCTTAATCATTTCTTCTTTTCTTGGCTCTTCCTCTTGATGTCCTTGATGACTGATTTTTTCAATTTCTTCTTCCCCACATGGAATTGGAAATGCAAGAGGAGGGATGGGTTGTAACTTGATTGATTTGGAAATTTCTTGTGGTGGTGGAGGTAGAAACTCTTGTTTCTTTGGAGGAGGGGGTATTTCTATTAGTTCTTGTGGAGAGGATGACTGTTTGGAAGGAAAAAGGAAAGAAGAATTGAGGTGTGGTGGAAGACTGAGAGGTGGAGACATGGGATCAACATTTGGGACAGTAGATAGAGAGTTTAGAATTTGCAAGTCCAAATGAGATGATGCTGCTTGAGTAATGGGAAGAGAAAAACTAGATGATGGTGTAGAACTTACCCATTGACAAGGTTGTTCAACACCAAATGTATAGGCCTCTATTTCTGCTGTCCATTGTGCAAGTTGGGGCAGCATCTTTATCATGAATTCCAGCTTCTCCTGAGGGCTGAAGTGTCTTGGAAAAGGGCCTCCCCATGGACAAGGAGTCCTGTAACCAATTCTGAAAGCTCTCATTTGAGTTGTTGCTCTGGACTGCACCATCTTTACCTCCATCTTTTGGATTTTCTCCAACAGACCAGCACCTTGCATCTGATGGTCTTCATAACCAGCATACCCTTGCTCTTTATGTACTTCATAGCTAAACTGACTTTGGCACTGCTGTTCATATGGGTATGCATGCTGATCTTGAACTTGTACAAAATGCTGATTTGGAGGATTTGTAAAACATGTTGGAGGTGGAATATACTGCTGTTGTAAATATGAGTTCCATGATGGAAATGAAGTCATGATTGCACAACTTCATGGAATGGAAAATAATGAAAGATACGGAAAGAAAGATGGGTCGGAATGGATGAAAAACAGGTCTGCAACTCAGAGAATGAGTTATTGATTAGATGGAGTTGCCAGATGTGCTTTTGAAAGTGCCTCCAAAAGGTTGAATCTTTAACAAGAACACACCAACCTGTCAAAGATAAAGTGAAAGACCTCTAAGGTCCCACCGGGCGTGCCAAAACTGTTGATGCAGAATCACAGCACCCCTGGATGCAAATCAGGTTTCTAAGTTGATCTTTAGGCATCCAGTGTGATTGCACAACATGGAAACCTCTCTCCAAGCGCAGGAACCAGCCTTCTCTGGAGATTCCTCTCTCATTTTTACAAGTCCCACGCTTGGAGAGAGGTTTCCATGTTGTGCAATCACACTGGATGCCTGAAGATCAACTTAGAAACCTGATTTGCATCCAGGGGTGCTGTGATTCTGCATCAACAGAAACATAAAATAAGTGTTTTTGAAAGTGACAAGAAGGTTTTTAGAAGTGTTTTTGATCCCCAAGATCACCTAGAAGGTGCAAGGAGAGAGCATACACACTTCACAAACCTCTTCCTACCGAAGAAGATGAAATAATTAAACTACATTAATTAAATAACCCAAAGGAACCTACAATCACTTGCTAGATCCTGCAAACAACCAAAAAAATATCAACAAATTGATCTTACAGCTCTAAGAGAAAAATTTAATTTTTAAATGATACACTTGCACATCCAGAATGACGCATGCACATTTGAGCCAACGGATATGCTCCCAAACCAATGGGGACATGTGGCAAAAAATTACTATAGTAAGGTTCCAACACCTACACGGGTCTAAAGATAGGTATGCTAGGTTTTCAACGTAGACACCTGTAGTTTGACAAATATGCTTGTAAGAAAAAATGAAAATCAGCATAGTATGTTAAAATACATGAACGTATTCAGAGGCATGGGTGCGCATGACAATCAACGGAGATGCCTGCAATTTGACGGATACACCTACAAGCCAAATGATAACCAACACATTGTGTCAAAATACACCAGTGCATCCATAGGCACAGGTACATCTGACAGTCAATGGAGACGCCTGCAGTTCGACGGATACATGGCCTTTTGTAAATGACCTGTAAGTGGAAAATACGACTAGACAGGTGTGTTTCTAGCTCGACAGGTTCATTTTCCCTTTAATGCGCGTGCTTGCACATCCCCATTTCCCCCCTCCCAGTGCATATGCCCTCCCTTTGGTAGATACACATGTGCATACCCATTTTTCAATATATGCACGTACACGTACCCATATTTTTATGCATGAGTGCACACGCATATGTCAAATTTACCCTAATCTACGTCTAAAAGTGACTAAAACGACATTAAATGCTTAAAGGACAACGTAGGGATAGGGAAATCACGTAGGGTCCATCTGCTTCATCCCAAAGGTACTCTCAAGTGTGATCTGTTGGTATCCTCCTACTCACTCACGATGAAAATTCATAAGAGCTCTGCTATAAATGAACTGGTTGTGATTGATTTACCTCCCCTTGGGTGGGTATATTAGGCTACCGCAATGCCCATGGGGCAATTTTTCTTCATCGTGACCACCCTAACACTTCTTCTGCTCACCAAAATGATTATTTTCGTAATTACATAATTATTTTTACTACCTAGCAATAATTTCTTCACCCTAGGGTAGTTTACAAGTATTCCAGGTGCTATTTTCTATTCTTTTCTTCTATTTTTTCCGTCATGATAATTATTTTATTTAATAATTAATTTTGGCTTGTTATTCTTCCCGTTGGGGCATTTTATTACCACCTGACGCATGTTCTCTTCACCCTAGGAATTTTTGTGTGCTTCTAGGAGATCTTCCACTTCCTAAGTTCTTTTGACCGATCAAAAATTTAAAAAATTATAAAATCATCCAAAAATCCAAAAAAATTGTGCAAACTTTGAAAATGGACTAAAATTGGTAATCAACTCATTTGCAGCTGAAATTTGTGTCTCTCACATGGCACTCATCTCGTATCTTGCTGAATTTTTCACATATTTTGAAACAATGACTCACGGATAATTTGAATCTCTAAATCATTTACAAAATCTGTGCTGCTTACTTTGTCAATACTATGGGGCACGATTTTCCTAGTATTGTTTCGTTGTGCACACTAATTTTTCATCAGACCTAAGTTCCCTCCATCCTTTCCTTTTCATATAAAAATTACTTGGGGCATCATTTTCAACCCTTGTCGTTTATCAAAAAATTTGGGATTGCAACTCGATAAAAAAATATTTGTGCAACTTCCTTAAACGTTGTTGGTTTGAGAGTGTGTGATTATACTTATTTCCTTGTTAAGTGAGTTTGTTTGCTTCTCGTATTACATTACATCAGTGTATGTTACATGGATTTGGCCATTTGTATTAAGGGGAAATTGTTTGTATCTTGACTTTTCATGTCATTTTACGCTTTCGTTGTATGCTTATATTTTAATAAGAACCGATGATGAAGATTACTAGCAATATGATGAATAAGAATTGTTTCTATAACAATACCTTATGGATAGCTCAAAGTCCCTTTTTATTGTTATTTTCTCTTCTATCTCTCCTTTCCTCTATCTCCTCGTTTTCATTCGTCAATCGTGCTCCTCCATCACCCCATCGACACTTGAGGGGGCATTCTTCATCCTACTAATTTTTCTTCTACCCCTTCAGAATTTTCTACTCGTTTATGCTTTTCTATTTTCTTTGAAGTGACATCACACATGTCACCTCAAAGAGGGGAAAATCTAGACACCTATAATTTGGTCTGCATGATCTTATTACTAAGATCATACTAACTATCCTAGTCTCATGTTCATTTACTACACTATGCCAGTAAATCACCCTTTCTAACCTCTTCTAAACCCCCTAAATCTGTTAATCCCTTTTGAGTAGCTTCTATAAGTTTGCTTCCCTTTAATTAACCTTGTTTATGTTAATTAACCCTCTTGTTGACCTCCTAAGGAGAATTTGACTTTCTAAACAAATATCTCACCTTCCAAATATTCACTTAGCCTTCCAAATCTAGTTCACACTTCCAAATGTGCTTTTATGAAAATCACCCTTTTTAGCTCCTTTTTAATCCCAAATGCATCCAAAAGACCTTTTTCTCCAAACCAAAAACTATGAATAGAAGGGTAACCATCCCTCCTTTTGATAAGAACTCTCTCTCTCTCTCTCTCATCTCATTTCTAATTTATATTATGCTTTAGTCATTTTAGATTCATTTCATTTCATATTTGAGATATTTACTTGTTATTTCCTAAATATTTCAAAGCTTTGGGTAAATGGGAGAAGCCATTAATGGTGAGTTTCCATTCTTAAGCTTTTGAGAGATCCATAAACAAATAACTAATTGCTAGAGCTTTAATAGGTTCATTTACATATAGCTTTCATGGAGTAGGGAACTAATATATTCGTGTTTAGAGGTTGATTGTTTGTTTCAAGCTTTATGTATGCATGTAAATAGGTAGGTCTTGTTTATCTCTAATCTGATGGTGATTTTATTCATTTTTTCCAAAGCTTTGGGGGTTTCTTTAGAGATTCTTACCCCATGTTCATAGCTTTAACAAAATTTTCATTACACACACTAAAGAAGAAGGTGCCTCATGTTGTACTTACGGAGTGGTATTATTTGTGGAATTTAACTCAACCAATTCCTTACAAAACCACTTCTTGGTTCTCACGATCATAGGTTTTATTAGATCATCAAGATTATTTGTTTCCTTTAATGACTATTCAATATTTGGAAGAGGGGGATATTTAATTGTTGTTTCAGACTCTAGTTAACATAATTCATTATCATCATCTACCATGCCTTGAAGTACTTGATCAAGTTGGAATGATTAAATTTTATTTAGTGACATTCTCTTGTATCCTCTTCTCTTGACTTCAAATTCATTATCATAGTATTCCTAGAAATAGATTCAATAGTGGGCACATGATGATATCTCAAGGAAATGGTGCATCCTTCTTAGCTCAGTTGATCCACCATGATGATCATATCATGTTCTCATATATAGTTCTCAAGCCACTAAGTTCATACCCTTAATATTCAATAAAAATGTTTAGCTCCCTCCATAAAAATTTGTAGCATAAAATTACATTCAATCAAACCACAACCCCACTATGCCTTTCATAGAGTTCTTAAGGAAAGTTTCATGCATAGTGACAATGATTTAGTCATATACTTACAGTTTTCAGATCTTCAAGTCTTTATTATCACTATTATATACCCTTCCTTTAAGTGTTTAAATCCTATCTTGTTCAAAGTTGTATCCTTCTTTCTATGAGGAATACCCTAACCTCTGGTTGGCTCTGTGTGATCCATCATATATGCTCTAAACCTTGACTTGAGATAATCAGGTAAGGTCACTCTGAACCCAAATTATCACTCTATATCCTTATCACAAAGGTGCATTGCATAAAGTAAGGTCATCATAAACTCACTAACAAGGAATGCCCTGATACACTCCCTTGGATCCACAATATCTGTACTCATGATATATGTTTTACCTGACCTCATTAACTGTTTCCTGAGTCAAGATACCTTCCACTCAAAACTCTTTTTTTTTAGGTCAGTTATCCTTTGAAGCGTTTGGGTTCTCAGGCTTGTCAACCTTCCACTATCCTGATTGATCATCTTCTAGTTATGGATTCCCATCTAGACTCCTTGGGATGGGTACAAAACATTTAGTCATCTGTATAAGAACTCTGTTACCTGCCTTACTTCTGAGATATACACCCCACACTCCACTTGCATACATTTCAGGGTCATCCTCCAACTTGCATTAGTACATTCTAATGACAAGCTCTACTTGATCTTACTACCCCATATTGTGCTTCTAATAGGTCTTATTCATGAATGTTACTTGGCATCAGGTAGTTTATTAGACATCATCTTGAAGGTCTATACTCCGTCTACATTTCAATACCTATTGTGAATGTTCAAGACTTTACAATTGTGGATTTCTGTATGTGATGACTCCAAACTCCCATGCTATGCTGGTTTATAGACACTTATCTCCTTTCACAGTTCCCTTGACAATGCTTAGCTCTCCCTACGAAACCGTGACTGCAAATCCTGGCATAGTGTCCTGCATACCCTGTCTAATCACATGTCCAGATTCATCCTATGGGGGATCAAAGGATTAGATTCAACCTTCTTGTTCATACTCTGCCCAAGCTTCTTGAGTTCATGTATGCTCATTCCAAGATATAATATGCAATCAAAGGGTTACAATGCATCCTTCCATGTTCCATAGACTCCATTTGTCATGGTTGAGGTGACATTAAGCCTCAGCTTCACGCTAGTTCTTATAACAATTTGCTCAACACACCTTGCTAATGACACCTTTTTCTCACTCTATGGACAGTCATTTGAGATTCTGTGACAGTCATGGCATTTTATTCTCAAAATAGCAGTACTCCATGCAAGAGAATTCACTCAATCCTTGTTCCCAATCCTTCTTGGGGGTTCTGAGACTCTATCCCTTATATCTACCTTGCATTTGAACCATTCAATTTTGTTAAGAATTACATGGAATTTTTGTCCATTTACATTTGTTGACTGTGCAATTTGCCTTTTACCAAGTTTGTTCAAAATTTCTGTTAACAAGTGTCTTCTTGACTGATTCTCCAACCAACCATCACGGGATTTGGAGGGACTTCTATAACGTATCAAGACACAGATATATATTGAAAAAATCTTAGCTTGATTCACTATTCGGGAGAATAAAAACTGTTCTACGATGCCCTAAATCTGGCCCGTGAGCGCACAATTTGCAATTAAGATTCAAAATTTACAAGCACTTTCAAAACTTACAAAAAATATGATGGCATTTCTCCTTGTTACCTGTAGATGCTTCTTGCAAATCTAACAGTCAAGATGTGGTTAACATAGCATAGATACACATCATGAGGGTTTCTAACATCACTGTCCTGGCTTAGTCTTTCAGTACAGTCCCTTGCTAACCTGCAACACAAGCAAAACTCACCTGATAACATCAGGCATTATTCATTAGTGACATGATCATATCCATATACATCACACATGCATTCATAAAAATGGATTTAGATATCCATGAAGTCAAAAATTTCAATTCTCTGCATCCATTATTCAAACATTCTTTACATCATGAGATCCATGCAAGTTTGCACCTTTTTCTCCAAGAATGACCCTAGTCTTGTTCCTACACATTACCCTCAACTTGTTTTCTTCCACTCTCTGATGAAATTCAACAACCCTATCTCGACTCCTTACATAGCTTGCTAATATGATGTATTAGTCTTTTTCTAGACCTAATAATCATACCCTACAGAGATCCTCTTTAGAATGTACAAGCCTAATCTCCACATGAATTGAATGGTCAACTTCATGACCTTATGACAGCTAATGTTGACAACTCAACATATTTCGACTCTATTTAATCCTTTTCTTACCTGAAGATATCAACCTAAGACCTATCATACACACCTAGACACCCTACAAGGACCTTATTTTGGACCTAATACTTACTTTTAGCACTTGCATATACAAATATGAATTTGAACAATACAACGATTCAGAGATGTTCAAAACTTATGATAGGTCCTTGTTTATGTTTAATGCCTTTCACAGACTTATTCAACCTTTATTGTACTCTCCTATCTATCAGGATGATGCTCCTGCATAATAAGTATGAGATTATTATTGAAAAATATTTTAATTTCAAAAGAGGACATTTAATACTAAGGATGCATGCTGAATGGGTAAATTTTCTTTCAACATTCTGAGCATCCAATCCTAACATGCACAAGTAGTGATCTAAAGTAATGGGGAAATTTATTACATGCATCTTTATATATTTGCATATTCTATGTATGACATAAATTTGAATAAAAAATTCAATGAGAATGAGTTTAGCATTTAAAAATATTGGTGGCTTATAGGGTGCACCTTCAAAAATAGTTACCTTGAGACAATTCAACCTATAAAATTAAATAAATAACCTCTTACATGTTTTAATCAATGTTTTCATCTCATTGGATATTCTTTCTATTGCATCTTGTTCCATTAATATCATAATCAACATGATGAAGCCATCATTCTCCCCTATGAAGTGTATTTTGTTTCTTACATGCATAACTTGGTTGAGATAGTTATAGATTGTCTTAGATGGATCATACATTCCCGTTCTTGAAATACCAACCCAAATGCTATAGACTGCAATGGTATACATCAAGTAAAAATTCATATAAAATGAATTAGTAGAAATTAGTTGATTGAGTTGTTTAGATAAGTTTTCACTTATTATTTATCCCTAATTGATAGATTAATTTATTTTATAAATGATATTGATGTAGACACAAAATCTATGCACTTGGGTACATTTCTAGGTCCTAAAGCATACTAATATACATAATTCCTAAGCAAGAAAAATAGTGGTTGAAAACTCCTTTTGGTTTTTTGGTTGATTTATCCCTTGCACTTTACTATTTATGAGCTTGATTGAGCATTCTTTTGGCTTTACATATCTTACAATTCTTCCGGAACTTGAATAATTTATCTTTTGATGGCCTCAGACACTAGCACTTAGTTAGGAAAAAATCACCTAGGTGCTCATGTCCTTATTGGGTGTTCCTGTCCATTTCTTTATTATTCTTACTCTTTTGATCCCTTTTCACTTCTTGGTCACCTTTTAGTACTTGGGGCCATCCTTTCAATTTTCATAATTTCAAACAAGGGAATCATATATATACTTAGTTTCTTCTTTCAAATAAATGGGAAAACACTATAATCATTATTTATCACTAACTAACCTTGCACAAAGGCACAAGAGGACTACAAAGTACATATCTAGCACATACATAAAAGGGTCAAGGGTTGCATTGGTCTGCATACACTGCATAGGAGGGGAGTTCATTCTATTCCATTATACACATTATGCATATTTAAGACAATTTATATCTATCTCGCTATCATCATGCAACTTTCACAAGGGAAACCTAGGGCACGAACACAGACACACACACACACACACACACACACAGAGAGAGAGAGAGAGAGAGAGAGAGAGAGAGAGAGAGAGAGAACTACATGGAATCTGAGATGTAGTGCAACACTCAGTCGTAATTTCAATCTTTGGGTGACCATTGGGGTAAGTTTTACTCTACATTGTGCATCTTTTTTATTAGATTTGATGTGGTTTGTGGGAATGTGTAAGTAATAATCTATTTTGCAGGTTACATGTGTGATCGAGACCCTAATAGTGAAATAATATTGATAAGGAATGAATAGAATCGAAGACCTTCCGACCCATAAAATACCAGATCCTAAGCATTTAAAGAGACATAGGTGCAGGTAGATCAATCATTATCACTTAGAGAACTCCTGACCTCCTATGGGAACTTCTATCCCATACATTCTTCAGATTTTGAACCCTCAACAAGCCATTTTTACAATGTTTCTATCCTTTTTGAGTAGATACATAGTCCCAATCATTCTCAGGTTGCACAAAATCAGCTAAGTCATCTTTCTCCCTTCATTTGCTTAAGGTGTTACATCTTTTGATTCTTATTACTTGCATGTTATTATATGTAATCATATGAATATCATTTGTTATAGTAAGTTATTCTGAAATAAGATTTAATTCAAATTATAATAAATCATTTAGTGAACCCTACCTTGCTTCACGGCCTTCTTTTTATGCCCATCACACATAGTGGTCGTTTTGGTCCTCTTGAGCACATTGAGCTTCCACCATCTACTTGTAAGCTCTCTAAACCAATGGCTAACTCTAATAATCCCCTGATTAATGCAACCAACATCCAAATTGAAAACATTGAAACTTATGATAGTGAACACTCATATAATGAGCCCACTAAAGTTGATCAAGTTCTCTAATTTACGTTCTGCTTTACACAGTCAACCCAATCACATTTTGCATGTCCTAAATTCTCTAATCATTGCTAAAAATGCTTGAGATGATATTGCACTCCCTCTCATGGGTTCTTCATTGGTTACCTTGACTTCCACCCCACCTTCCATAATTCATGTTTCTATTGCTACCACCATCGCTCCTCTCATTCATCCCAATACTTCTCATACAAAACTTGGCTCCTCTTCAGGAACTCATGACCTCACCTCATTGTACCATGATTTATAAACCCAAATTCTCCAATGACAACAAGCTTCTTCATTTTCCTCTCCGTCTATAGATTCCTCACTCCTCCTTCATATCCCTTTTTCACCCACCCTCTCATCTTATCCGCTACCTTCTAACTTTTTCACACCTAAAATTCCTATCTTCAATGGCCATGGTGACCCTCAAGAACACCTTCTCTCCTTTCACATTGCATGTCTTGACTATGTTGATGACCTTACACTATTATAAAAATTGTTTCCTCGAAGCTTACATGACTATAATATGGGATGGTTCTATGATCTACCTATCCATTCAGTAACATTTTTTTACATCTTTATCCAATGCATTTATTTCTCATTTTTCTATGAATATTGGCACTAAAATATCCTATGCACAACTATCTAAAATCAAACAAGGACCTAATGAACATCTTGTGGACTAATTTTTTTGGTATAAGAACAACCTTGCCAAAATTACCAATGTTCTAGTTGATTTGGAATCACAAGACCTATTCATTTAAAGCCTTTTGCCTACACTCCATGAGTGTGTCATTTTTGATACTTCTTCTTTTGATCAATTTTGTGGCACGATCAAGTTGCGCAAAAATAAAATGCTATATATGGGAAAATTTAAGTATTATAATACTTCTTCTTCTTCATCTTCTAACAAGTTTCAAGCCAAATCTATATCCAAACCATCCACTAAGCCTACCGACTTTGAAGCTACTGTCAATATTGTTTCTACATTATCTGAGCTTTTATTGCAATCCACGAGACACACTTTTACTAAACTACCTTATACACCTTGGATCTTATTCAACTCATTGAAAGAAATATGACTACTCTCCCTCCAACACTCAATCTAGATCCTTCTCGAATACGTGGACGTAATTACGATGAAAACGCACAATGTGATTATCACCAATGCAATGGGAATTCTATTGATGGATGTTTTAAGCTCAAACATGTCATTCAAGATATTATAAATAACAATGTGATAGAGATTACAAAGCCCTCTACTTATAAATGAGTCAACGATAATCAAAAGCTTAAAATATTTAGTGATCCATTACCTAATCATGACAATCCAACTATTGATTCCTATGCAAATCATGCATATCATGTTGTGCCTCCTTCCTCATCGGTGCCACTTGATTTTCTCATTGTTATTGCTGACATTCCACCACCATTTATTACATTCTCAGATCATGACTACCATGCTAAATTTTTCTCTGATTTGTTGTATATTGATGCTTCTATTTTTTCTCATATAGTCAACAATACTATTGTCCATCCCTCATGCATTTCTAATGCATACTGTTTAACACTCTTACTAGCTATCAAATTTCTAATCTCTCCAATCACGTTTCTATTTCCCAATTCTTAGGGACCTTTCATCCTTCCCATTACTTTCGGGTCCCTTACCATACCAACATCATTCCTCATTACATCTAAAATCAATAATTGTGACATGGCCTTAGGTATCCCTTGGCTAAGTATTTCCCAAGCTATACCTTTCATGCTCCACTTATGACTTAAATTCATTCATAACAAGAAATTTTTCACCATTCAAGATATTCCACCATGGACGTCATTACTTTTTCCCATTCTCTCCTCTGTTTCAACCTCGGTCATGGTATCTAGGACTCATGCACCTCTCAATTATACATCTATCTCTTCACCTAACTCTCTCATTCGTACACAACATACATCATGACCTCATCATCCTCTCCAATCCATTAGTCCACCCCTTAAGCCTAAGTCCCCTACCCAGGAAGCTCATTCCTATGGGTATTCTTTACCTCCTTAACCACACCAGTCTCCATCTTATACACATATTTACTCTCCTGCACCACCAACCCTAGACCATTGTCACATGCCTTCTCCTTCTTGGATATCAGATAAGGGGCCCTCATTCTTCACTATCTTTGGATATATTTCCATCACTCGCACACTTGGGGTGCATCACACTTTCTTCCCCCCTCCATCACTATCAGTTGTCTTTATCATGTAAACTTAGCTTATTTTCTATACTTCATGCCTTGTGATTCATAGTAAATATTTCCTAGCATCTAATTTCAATCACATACAATACCTTTGGCACCCGATGACACACTCTTGTTCTATGGTTCATAAAATTGTTGAGGGAGAAATTCCTAAATGAACCTCACATAACACACATCCACTGGGGGAAACATATCCCCTCCCATCTGCACATCTTGCATATTATAGCACACCATCACTTTTACATAGCATCTATACATCTTGGTTGTATTTACTCTTGTTACCTTACATTATTTGCATGTTGACCTTTGTTTCCTATGCTAGTTGGGTACTTAGTATGCCATTACCTTTGTATGTACACACATGCGCGTTCACATGGTATCTTGAGGTGAGTGCGGGAATTTTACAACTTCTTACATGATGCATGATGCTCGAAACCGCTCTTTACCAATCCATCTAAAACTCCTAGGGGCATCTACCTTTGCTACTCTCCTATGACACATCACAGGTCCTATTGTTATAATAGTTACTAATTATCACTATCACTTAATTTCCACTACTTTATACATGTTTTGACATACTATTTATCTTTTTAATATGCTAATGGCAAGTTTGTGTGTAGCATTTTCCTTGGAGGATTCTATACACCCATGGTTGTCTTTTACTTCTTGTTCACTATTGTTTGTTATTGTTTATGGGCTATGCCCTATGCCATGTTTGATCATTGTCTACTTATGGCCACTTCGGACCTGATTGCCTTGTGCCATTTTGAGTGATGTCCCATGTATGCAACCCATTTTTTGTGGTACCTCTTGTATTCATAGTTTCTTGCTACAGGTAATTATATTACATCCTAGCTCTTTTACAATAACACTTGTTTGTTATTCTATCTTGTTTACATGTGCCTTAGTTTCTACCATGCACATCCTGTACCCCTTACAGGTATATAATCTACGATATGCACATTAGTTTCAAGTCCTCTCATTTGGGAAGCCTCCTCCTACATTCGTCAGATGCACCCCAAATGAGGGAAGTCAACTATTGGGTGAACCCAATTTGCAGTAGTACTTATCATTTGATAAGTTTCATGGAAGGAGAGAAAAACATACCTCTCTCCCCAACACTCTTCTCTTTACATGAGATCTCCCAAAAACCTCACTCTTGGCGTGACATCACCCAAAAACCTCATCCTTGGCAATAGGACACTCAAATACATGGCTCTATGCTTTCTTAGTTGGGAATTTATCACTCCTAACCCCATTTAGCAACATCTCCAAGACAAACAAGAAAAATTTATATCCTATACTCTCTCATACACCAAGTGCAGTCTTTCTTTAGGTACTACTTTTACACACTTTTTACTTACTTATACATACGTTACTCTAATCTTTCAAATACATGAATTTGAATACTATTTTGATCTTCTTTTGTAGGTCCATCCTTACAAGAAACAAGAATAATCTCACATCAACAAGCACAATCTCGAACAACACACTACTATGCATACAATTCACCACTAGGGTCTACATCCATTTCCTAGTTACCATGCTTCACATGGCTACTTGTTCACTCACCACGCTATCAACTACACTCCTCTATATTTTACAAGGTACGCATCTTCTATCTACTTTAAGCTATTGACTATTGACTCAACAACATAAAGTGGGGGAAAATATAAACACAAAATCTATGCACTTTGGTACATTTCTAGGTCCTAAAGCATACTAATGTATACATAATTCCTAAGCAAGAAAACTAGTGGTTGATAAATCCTTTTGGACTTTTAGTTGTGTTATCCCTTGAAATTTACTATTTATGAGCTTGATTTAGCATCCTTTTGGCTTTACACATCTTACAGTTCTATTGACAATTGACCGATTCACCTTTTTATGGCCTCAGACACTATCACCCAGTTAGGATAGAAGAGGCCAGGTGCTCCTGTCCCTCTTGGGTGTTCCTATCTCTTTCTTTCTTCTTCTTAGTTTTTTAATCCCCTTTCACTTCTTGGTCACCTTGTAGTACTTTGGGTTGGCCTTTCAATTGTCAATTACAAATTTCAAACAAGGGAATAATATATATATATATATATATATATATATATATATAGTTGCTTCTTTAAAATAAAGGGGTAAGCACTATAAGCATTACTTATCACCACCTAAGCTTGCAAAAAGGCACAAGAGCACTACAAAGTATATATCTAGAACATTCGTACAAGGTTCAAAGTCTGCATTGTTCTACATATATTGTATAGGAGGGGAATTCATTCTATTCCATCACACACATTCTATATATTCAGGACAATCTAGATCTATCCCGCTATCATCATGCAACTTGCACAAGGGAAACCTAGGGAATGGGACATAAATACACACACACAGAGAGAACTACATGGATTTTGAGATGTAGTACAATACTTGATCAGAATTTACCTCTTTGTGTGATCATTGGAGTTAGTACAAACACCTAGGACACTCCTACCCTCCCATGGGTGCCTCTGTCTTGTACATTCATGTATTTCTGAACCCTCGGCAAGCCATGTTATTCCAATAGATACACAGTCCTGATCATTTCCAGGTTGTACAAAATCAGCTAAGTCATCTTTCTCCCTTCATTTGCTTAAGGTGTTACATCTTTTAATGATTATTTTTTACATGTTATTGTATGTAATCATCTGAATATCATTTTTTACAATAAGTTACTCAAAAATAATATTTAATTCAAACAAGAATAAATCAATTGATGAGAATGCACATCTAATTGTGGAACTCCCTAGATGTTTATATCCCCATGAATCTAGCAAGTAGACTTATCATATACAAGATTTCTTCCATGAATTTTGAGCTAGATAAACTCTTGAGTATATTGGAGTGTCCTTTCTTATTTTTTAACCAATATTTGGAAACCAAAGCTATATATCTCTCTGGAGATAAATCCAATTCTTGTTGTCTCATATCCAAAGTTACGACCTTCGCATATTGTGTGGGCTTAATTCCAAGGGCAACATAAATTTTATGAACATCTAGTTTGGTTATTACCTTCCCATGAGGATCTTTCAATTATTTTGTATATGGGTCAAAACACCAAGCAGAAGTATGGATCATGTCTACACATTGGATTGAATTTGAGAATCCCACTGCATGAGCCAAACCACTATTGTAGATGTGCTTGTCTAAATATTTCCTCTTCCCATTCAGTGTTCTTAACTAGGAATCTTTCAAATCCATATTCTTTAAAATCATTATTGCTAATTTTAGTAATATCAGTTTCCAAGGAATAAATACACTCATACCCTACATGTTGGAACTTCATGGTGACATCCTGACAATTAAAAAATTTAATTTGGAGGGAAGGGGAGAAATTGTGAGTGAATTGGGAATGGTCTTCAAAACTAGAGAATGATGGTGAGAATAATGAAAAATATAAAAGTAATTGATGGAAATGTCATGCAGATTGAGGCGGTTCAGTGGAAAACTTAGAATTTACAATAAAACCTTCATAGGTAGGAAACATATGGAGGGGAAGAAATTTCTATGGGAAAATCAAGTCTAATAGGGGAGAGAACAATACTTGGGTGGAGAATTTGAAATAAATAAAAAATAGAGGGTAATTTATTTCTATAGGAATTAAAAAGAATTCTTCACCCATAACCACTACCATAGGAACTTCATTTAAACTTTCCACATTTTAATATGTCACTCCATTTTCTATAGCATAGAAATTAGGAACTATGGGAACACTTCCTTGAGTTATGTCAGCACGAGCCATTTGATATTCCATTATGTTTAAGCATTTCATTACCAATTAAGTCAAGCTTGACACATTGTCGTAGAACTACATGAACAAAGGAATGATTTCATAATTTCCCATGGCATGCCATAAGCACTTTAGGAAACATCAACGTACATTCAAAACACTTTTTATAAGGATTATTGCTCCATTGTATCTATTGTGGAATAGAGGAATTGTGGGAACAATTCCTCTTGTTAAAAAATGATTAATTCCAAAACATGAATTTTCCAAAGGGACCCTTAGAGACTTAGTGAATTAAATCTTTGAATTTTTTTATCAAAAAAAGTTAGAGTGACAACAAGGAATAAAACATATTTGATTGCACTCCTACAGATATCTTACCTACCTCATGATCACACCATTTTTATGGTTTTATAATGTTATAAGTCACATTCAGCTCACATATTATGGAAACCAAAATACGGGTGGCAAGTGAACCACACTGAATCCATTTTTCTTGGGAAGATCATGGTTACAATGTTTGAAGGGCATTTTTGGTGAAATTAAGTACCTCCGTTATAATTACGCGTGATAGTATTCTTGAGTGCCAACATAATATGACACATTCTAAATACACTCTACCCAAGTATGACCCACCTTATTTTGATGATGAATACATCCTAAATTTGTTTCATCTTTGATATGATGACATTTATATTTTCATTTCTTTTGTAAGCTCTATCATATGGTTGATCTTGGACCTGTTGGTTATGGTCCTGCAATGGATTACCTACTTGACATTGCTTAGCACACTTTCAAACATTTTATAATAATATTAAAAACATTTCAAAAATGCAAAACCAAGGCATGAGCATGACATGATTTTCTAGATTGTACTTTATATATGTGTTACTTATCTTATTTTTGGTAGATATCATATTTTATTTATCACATATATTTCACAAGGTATACGAGCATGATGCATGACACAAAATAATATACATGTTTTAGATGTTTGAATTTTCCTTTTCCCAGTGGTCATGCTAATTTTGGGGCATCTTGTACATTATCAGGTTTTATTGTTCTATGTATCATAGTTCTTTTCCTTTCTACAACACATGTCCTAGTGTTCATAACACTAGGATATATGTTATTGTCATAATTTTTGGGAATAACACATGAGGATTATACAAGACTGGTATATCTTGTTTAATGTGCCTATTGACTACTATATACACCTTTGTTTGTTGGATTGCTTATTGATTATATTTTGTGTATGGCACTTGGCCAATTATGTGTGTGTGACAATTTAGCCTCCTTTGTTTATGGCCTCAGTAATATTTTTTATGTGGCCCTTGGACTATTTTCTATGTGTGACACATTTTTGTGGCTTGTATGTGGTCATCCGACCTTTTATGTGATATTGTGTGTGACATTGTGCATGAATTTGATTTTGAGATTGTGTACTCATCTGTTTGTTATGCTTGTTATCTCTCTGTGTCATGATCCACATCATTACATAGGCCAAAATCATTAAGTACCAGCTTTCTCATATGTCATAGAAATGTTAATAATATATCCCTTTTAAGATAAAATATGTGATATATTATTTACGTCATCATTTCCAAACAAAAAATTATTTATTTCTCCCTAAAATATGGGCATTGAAAAATTATGATTGTTTTTTACACCATTTAGAATATAAAACATCAAAGGCTTGAGTCCATAAACAACAAAATATAATGAAACAAGATTTCATCACATTTTCCATTGTTGTTTGTTCTATAAAACCATTGATTGGTTTTAGCACACAGGAAATATAATCCCAATAAATATTAAAGATCCATATAAGAAGATGATGATTACATATGTCTAGTGAGATATTAAAATGATTTTTTTTGCAATACGATGGTTAAAAATGGTGGAAAAGAGGATTCAATATATAGATGACCAATATTAGTAACCAGGGAAAAATGTACAAACTCTAAATGTTGTTTCCAGTGAGCAATGTAAACCATAAATCACTTAGGAACATCATTAACACAAAGTGGAGAGAAAATAGATGTGAATAAGTTATCTACATCACACCCAAAAAATTAGATACATGCGAAAATACATACAAACATATGTATGTGTGTGTCTATCTATGTTGGAACAAGTTTTTTCCTTATCCAAGTGTTGTCCAAAATACCCCAAGGGCTATTTTTACAACTAAAAGATCCACTTTGGAATTAGACAAGGAAAAACATGTCAAGACTTGGAAAAATTGGACAAAATCCCAGTTTTGGGGCAAATCTTGGTGAAATGAGAAAATTATACATCTTTTGTCACTACATCCCCTCTTGGAAGGCCTCACTGTCCAGGACTTACCCAAATTTTTAGGTAAAAAGGGGTAAATTGCGGCAAAATGAGCCAAATTGACCTCTAGGGGAATATGAGGAATTGTTCCTTTATTCCTCATATTCCCCCATTTACCACTATGTCCAAATGAAGGGTTTAATCTGGTGAATTGGGCATTTATTGCACTAGTAGAACAGTTTAAATGTTTCCCCAATTTTTCGATCAACTCACTAATGGAGAGGGGGAATGGGAAGTTCTTAGATCAGATAAGACAGGGTTTGGGGAACTGTGTTAATAGTTCCAGAGTTTCATTGGTTCATTGAATAACTAATCGAGCTGATGGGACAATGCAACAAGCAAAAAAAGGTCACATGGCGGAGCATCAGCGGAAGCAGTAAAGATAGAAACCAATCAAATAGGTGGAACATTCCCCACTTCCTTCACTTCCCCACAAGACTAATAACCCCACCCAAGACCAAAATATTAAAGTGGTAAGTATGGGAACGCATGGAATGTTCTACATATCATCCAAAATTCTGCCTTGCATGAAAAACATGGGTTTTTGAGGGAAAAACACCATTAATCGCTCCTCCAGGAATTCAACCACTAGGATTTAGTGACGAATGGTCCCCATACTTTGTCTAGTTTCTCTAATGGTGAGTACAAGAGAAAGGAAAGGATTCCCATGCCAAAAACTACAAAAATAATGTCATTTGGTCTTAGGGTTCGCAAAAATGGGAATTTGTGGTTGTTTTCTTGCCCCTTTTCCCTCTCTTTCTCTCTCATTTTCCTATACATGTAAGTGTTTTTTGCACATTTTTTGGGGGCTCTTATTAGCAAGATTTGGATCTCTCTCTTGGAGTTTTATATTTTCTACACCTCTAGATCTTTATAACTACATTTTACAGGTTTTACAAACCTTTGTTTTTGTAAATGCAAGTGGAAATGCCTTTAAATGATAATCAATTGTGGTTCATTTATTAAAATGTTATGTATTTGATGTGAATCTCTACCCTCTTTTCTTCCTTTGAATCTATTCACTTGTTTCTTACAAAAAAAATTGTGTTTCCCTTGTATTCATGCATATATGGTTACATTTGTATCTCTACAGGCTAGATTTGAACCTTGTTTTAGCTTTGGTGCATCAACCCTTTTCATTTTACGTTATTTTTTCTCTATTTTTAACCACGGGTACTATAAATTTATAGTTTAGAATTAGTTTAGTTACATTTTGAAGTTGTAGGTTAGTTTGTAGTGGGCTAAAATAAAAGGAACCAACCTTCTCTAGCGGCTTGTCTCACTTTGCATGGCCCCACACTTGGAGACATTCCCATGTTACCTAGAAGTTATGTTGTACATTCATGGTTAAAAGTAGAAGGTAAAAACTTTTGATGATAATAGTTCGGGCATGCCCAATGGGACTACATTGAAGGATTTGATATCATATCACTAGGATTGGTGTGTATCCTGGAGATTTTTCATCCTTTGGAAGCTTCAGAACAACACATTTGAAGGCTCCAATCATCATATCTATTGGTTTAATCAAACAAGTGTCTCAGTATTAAAAGAATAATTCAAAAAAAGTAAAGGATATCAAATGGAAATACCTTTGGTTATTTACAATTATCCCAAGGAGAAGAAGAAGAGGCAATTCAATTCAAACATCACCATCACCTCCTGATAGAGTTCTCTCCATTCCTCCTCCTGGTAGGCCTTTATTTTCATCTTATAGAGTTCAAAGGCCCGTCACATTCATGGATCATTAAAAAAATCATAATTTTTTCATATTCAATGGAGGGACTCCTTTACTTTTGGCCCAATATGATGACATTCCACTTACAACCCTCAAAAGTGCTCCTTTCTGCACTGGACTACAACTCCCAGTAAGCACATTAAGGATGTTGTAAACATATGCTCAGTCTACCATGTTACACAAAACAATGTAGTTGTCAGATTTTTGGTTGTTTATTTAAAGGGAAAATCTCTAGGATGGTATAGGGGTTTGAGAATAGATTTTATTACCAATTGGGATGAGTTAGGAGAATCTCTTTGCAACCATTTGAAGATAAAAGTGATCATTTATCCTAGTCGAGCAATTGACTACAAAAAAGAGAGCACCTAATGAGTTTATGATAGAATTCAACCTCCGATTTCAAAAGACATGGAATAGAATCCCAAAAATGGTAATAACTACACCTCAATATTCTTTTCTTTATTACTTGATGGCTTTAAACAGTGATATTTTAGTCACGATTCAGTCCATGGGGGTATAACTTTATCAGATGCCCATGAAATTACCATAAGGGCTAAAAACAATCTTACTCAGGTTGGTAAACTTTCTCCTAGACCTCCAATTCCCATATTCTAAGAGTTAGGAGCATCTACACCTCATTAAACACCTGAATTAGCCCTTATTCCAACCCTAAATGGCCAAAATAAAATCCAAACATCTACCCCTACAAATCCTTCAAATGAGTTACATGAAGTAATGAAACAATTGGAAAACTTTGGTAATGAATTAGTGACTTTAAAAGGCATCAAGCTCATTATTTCAAACCTTACCAACCTTTTAAGTAAGCATATAAACCTCCATATCAACCAAACAAACCCCTTATTTTCCCAACATGGAACTATACCAAGAAAATCCTCAAGCTCAAGGACAAGTGCCTCTTGTAAGACCATTCTACTAGTATAATCCTAATCTAAGAAGCTCATCTAAAACCTTGGTTCCCCTTCAAAATAACCTTATGCAGAATTATGACTGATTTTTTCCTTGTAATCAAGCTCATAACCAAGCCACTTGCCCAAATGGCATCCTAAACCTAGCATTGATGATACAAAATTGATATTTTTCTCAAAATGCATCAGAAGGAGCATATTCACCACCAGAGGGTACTCAAGAGTCACAAAATGATACCTCACTTGTGAACTAGAAAATGGAAGAATTATGTGGGATAAATCGGACTTCTCCTCTAGGTGTAACAACTAATACTAGATCCAAAAGGAGGGCTATGGAAGAGGGGAAATCAAAAAATGTAGGTCCTTTCCAACATTCTCTAACACTTTAAGGAGGTTGTTGTTCAATTTCATCTCCTAATGTGCAAGGAGGCCAAAAAAATTAGAATTCAAGCGTGCAGGGGAAACCCAAAGATCCTTCCACATTGGCCCAAACATAAGAAAAGTTTTTTCAAGTAAGTTACATCAGAAGGATAGTTCCACTCCCTTCAATATACTTGAACAGATGAATAAAATTGACGTGAACATTTCAATGTGGGAATCTTTAGATATTCTTAGACAAAGGGACCTTTTGCAAGTAATTATGTCCAATATCTCCATAACAAATGAGTCATCTAAAGAGTAGGAAAAAATTGTGCTCACTAATGCACCTCAAAAAAATGATGATCAGTCAAAGAAGAGTATGAAACCTCATCTCTTTCATGTATCCCTGATTACTGGAAATCAATTGGTTCACAATTGCATGATTGATTCAGGATCAAGTAGTTCACTGATGCCCAAATAGATAGTAGATCATAAGGGTATCAAATATGAATCTCTCTCTAAAGGTGTGGTTCAACTGGATGGTACATCAGTGAGAACTATTGGATTTGTCAAAGGTTTTAGCCGCATATTGCATGCATTCCCCAACTTATCTATTCCCTAATATTTCTTCATAATTGATTTACCTCAATTTTTTCTCTATGCCTCTCTAAAGATTGTTGGAACATAATGGTTAAGTGGTTTGGTCATCCCTTAATTAAATATGGGTCCAACATTATACTATAGGTTAAATATTTAATAATAAGAAATATTTCTATTGCTATTATTAAATATTCAAACCTAGGGATATACTTTAGGTTAAATATTTAAGAATAAGAAATAGTTATATTTTTATTATTAAATATTTTAAACCTTGGTATATATGTCAACCATTTAGGCTCAAAAGGTGGGTCGGGAGACATACCCAATCACCTCATATAAAAATGACTTTGGGTCCTCATTTGACATATTGGAAAAAATATATCAAAGGTGTTTATACCCTTGTGATTATGGTTTCTAAAGGAGGAGGTAATTTATTGGATGTAAAAGGGTTCTCTACAATAAAGGTTACTTTTCACAGTAGTTTTTTACCTTTGGGTTTTCCACTATAAATCATGTGTCATTTGTTATTTACTTTTTGTAAGTATTTCTTTATTTGTCCTACAATATTGCATAGTTTATTGATATTGTATAATTGAATTGATTAAATCTGTATTTAATAGGATCCTCAAATTATAGCATGGTAACATAGTGAGGTAAATTAAATAGATTAGATCAATTTTTTTTGTATTTAATTTATTTAATTTTGTACGGATTTTTTCAACGAACCTGGAAGGGTATTTAAAAATCATTGGGCTCCCTTCTCCCCAATTTTTTTTGTAATCTATTTTTTTTTTGAATTTTTGTGAGGAATTAATGTGAGTGTGCATAGGTGAAAGGGGTTTGCATGCATGTGAAAAATCATATACGGTAAGGGTAAATTAGTATATGAAATAGTTCTATTTCTCTATAGTTTTAAATATGTGCAGGGTAAATGTTTTCAAAGGTAAAATTCAAGAGTAAATGAAGGGAGGAGACAAGTTTCATGGAAATAGGGATTTAAAGTTATTTCATTGGCCAGGTGAAAACACCTTTCCCCTCTATAAATCTCCAGGTTAATTTTTACTCTCATGTGATTCTAAATCTCCTTGCACCTGGTAAAAATTCTCTTATTATTTTTACCTTTTTTTCAAAATAATATGCCCGTGTCCTTTGGACCGCCCTCCAATAGGGCTTGATTTAAAAAATATAAGTTTATAGTTTTTATAACTATATTCTTTAAATAAAAATTTACTATAAAATAGATATCATTATAGTTTATATTATATTAAATATTCTCAAAAAAAATATTATTGTTTATATTTTATTATAATTTATAAACATAATTTTTCTAAGAAATTCTGAAATTTCATATTTTAGAAATACACAGGAAATTTTCACTCTATTAAATTTGACAGTCAAATGATTGTCACGGAAGACCAAACATACGATAGAATGACAGTCATTTAGATGTCAAATTTAAGCTGGCCAGACACAGGAAAATTTCACTATGTTAAAATTGACGGTCAAATGACTGTCATGGAATACAAAAAAAGAGACAAAATGACGGTCATTTAGACATCAAATTTAAGTTGGCTATATCTTTATCTACATTTACACTTTTTAGAGATTTGAAGTTGTTTTGTATTCTTAGGGGTTTCATCTTCACTTCTATATGGTCAAAAAAATTATGATAGGTCTAGGGTATAATGCCAGAGCCCTTTATAATGCGGGTTATTATTTGATTATGGGAAGTTAATTAGTATGCATTTTAAAGAAATAATACAAGTTTTTTAATCATAAAATATGAATATTGTTGTTTTTTCGATTAATCTATTTCTAACTCAAAGGTGCATTATATCATAATGGAGTATGTGTTTAAGGAAATTTGAAAGACAATGGCATCCAATTTGTTTTGCCTCAATAAATCCCAGATCCTAAAGGTAGTAAATTATAATCTTTAGAAGATCACGGTCAAATCGGAACTTATGGTGAGGAAACTCTGGATAATTGTTTCAGGAACCGAGCTTGCACCCACCGGTCATCGAGCGAATGTGAAAAATATGAATGCATTCTCACAACGTATGCAGGAGGCCCTTTCCATGATCCTATGCAATATGAACGATGAATATCTTCTACAGATTGGTAATATCAAACATCCTAAAGAGGTAAGCATATAATTATAATCCATGCATGAAGGTACGCACTTATCTAAGATTACTAAACTTGTTTTAGAATTACTTACAAATCCTATGAAAGGAGATGAAAAAGTAGTTAATTTCTTAGCCAAAATAAAAAATATCAAAGTACAAGTAGAATATGTTACTTTATACTCTTCCTCTAATTCTAAATGGATTCTAGATTTAGGTGTTTCAAATCATATGAATGGTATTTCCAATTCTTTATTTAATGTTACAAAAATCAATGAACTTGTGCATCTTGGTAATAACTCATCTTTAGAAGCAATAGAGAAAGGAAAAGTAAAATTTGCAAATGGTATTTTGAAGAATGTTTTATTTGTTCCTAAGCTTAAAAATATTCTTTTTTCATGTTCACAACTAACTCATGATGGTTTGTATATTCAAATTTTGAAGGGTAGTTGGTACATCAAAGATAGTAATGATAATATAATTGTTGAAGGAATTCAAAGAAATGGTCTGTATATTTTTGATGATTTTTCTTTTGCATCTTGTTTTGTATCTCAAAGTTTTAATAATTCAAAACTGTGGCATGAAAGGTTAGGACATGTCAATTATAAAATCTTGTATGAAATGTCTAGATATAGTCTAGTTAAAGGTTTGTTTGTTTTGTCTTCATCTCACAATGTTTGTGAAGGGTGTTTACGCTTGAAACAAAATGCCAAACCCTTTCACTGACATCCAAAGAAGAGTTCTTCTTCACCACTAGAACTCGTTCATAGTGATGTTAGAGGACCTCTTGAAGTAAATTTGTTAAATGGTTCTTAGTATGTTGTGACATTTTTTTATTTCACTAGGATGATTTCAACATATTTTCTTAAAAATAAATCTGATGTATTTGGAAAATTTAAGAAATTTAAAGCTTCTGTAAAAAATTCATCAAATTATAAAATTAAAAGGCTTAAAACAGATAATGGGGGTGAATATGTTAGCAAGGCATTTGAAAAATTCTGTATTGATTGTGGTATTAAGAGATAATTAACTTCTCCCCATTCTCCCAAGTCTAATGGTGTTGTAGAATGGAAAAATGAGACTATTCTAGATATGGCTCGCAATATGCTTCATTTTGTCAGTCTTCCCAAATTTTTGTGGCAGAAGCAATGAACACAACAGTCTACATTCTAAATAGAGTCCCTACCAAAGTTATTCACCTTTCGACCCCCTTAGAGAAATGGTCAAATCAAAACCCTTATGTATCACATTTAAAAGTCTTTGGTAGTCTTGCCTCCTTATATATCCCTAAAAATAAAAGAAAGAAATTTGATATGACTTATTCTTCTTGTATTTTCATTTGATATTGTATTAACACTGTAGGTTTAAGGATTTAGGATCCTGTAAAAAGGGAAGTAACTGAAAAATCGCAATGTTATTGTTTTAGAAAAATGTTTCTATTCATCTTCAAATAGTAATGATATTCTTAATCTTGTCAATATTCCTAATGATGGTTCTGGTTCTAATAATGAAAATATAGTAAAAGAACACGATGATGTTTCTTGTGTTAATGCTATGGATGTTTACGAATCTCTTTTTATCCCTAGCTAAGAAACCAAAATGGGCTCAAACTGTGTTAGAAATTTCTAATCCTATTGACCTTAGGAAAATGACTAGAATCCATCATATGTACCATGCATTAATGACCTTGTATGAACTTGAGCCGAAAAGTTTTGAAGAAGCTTCTTGGTATGAGAAGTGGATCAATGTAATGTAGGCTAAATATAATGCCCTAATTTAAAATCAAACGTGGGACTTGGTTCCACCTCCTGAGAAAAAAAATGTTATAAGGTCTAGATGGTTATACAAAGTAAAATATAATGTTGATGATGGTATTAAAAAATATAAAGCTATACTTGTTGCTAGAGGTTTCACTCGGAAACCTAGGATAGATTATGTTGGGACATTTTCCTTTGTAGTTAAAATGAGCACTGTTAGGACCTTGTTTTCTATTGTTTCTCAGTTTGAGTGGGAAATCCACCAAATGGATGTGAAAAACACTTTTTTGAATGGTGATTTAAACAAATAATTTTACATGTCTGAACCTCAAAGTTTTGAAGAAAATGGTAAAGAAAACTATGTTTGTAAGTTGAAAAAATCTTTGCATGGTTTAAACCAAGCTCATAGAGCTTGGCATGCAAAAATTAATGCTTTCTTTAAACAATTAGGTGTTTTTAATTATCCTTCTGACAATGATCTATTTATTAAGCAATAAGGTTCTCACATTATCATTGTACGTCTATATGTGGATGATCTACTTATGACTGGTCCAACATTATAATATAGGTTAAATATTTAATAATAAGAAATATTTATATTTATATTATTAAATATTAAAACCTAGGGATATATTTTAGGTTAAATATTTAATAATAAGAAATAGTTATATTTCTATTATTAAATATTTTAAACCTTGGTATATGTGTCAACCATTTAGGTTGAAAAGGTGGGTCGGGAGACATACCCAATCACCTCATATAAAAAGGACTTCGGGTCCTCATTTGACATATTGGAAAATATATATCAAAGGTATTTTTACCCTTTTGATTAGGGTTTCTAAAGGAGGAGGTAATTTACTGGATGTAAAAGGGTTCTCTACAATAAAGGTTACTTTTCACAGTGGTTTTTTACCTTTGGGTTTTCCACTATAAATTATGTGTCATTTTTTATTTACTTTTTGTAAGTATTTCTTTATTTGTTATGCAATATAATGTGATGTTTAATTTATTTAGTATTTCATAGTTTATTAATTTTGTATAATTTAATTGATTAAATCCATAGTTAATAGAATCCTCAAATTCTATTAGAGATTTCACTGGCAAGATTGGACGGTATTTATTAGCTAACTGGTCTCATATTCTCTTTAGGAAAAGGTATGGTACAAAATTTACTATAAGGTCATAGCCTATTTCCACATATAAAATAAAACATTATACACCAAGTCCTATCAATGTAAATTGCATAACTTTTGACCAAGAAGATCACCCTATTGTCTAAGAGGAAAACACTCAGGTTAAAGGCATTCTAGATTTGTTTATTAATGAGTGGGGAGTTTATTTCCATGGTTTTGATCACTATAAATAGATTGAGGAGACGAGTTTTTGTATATAATGTTTGCATGAAGAAAATCCACCTATTCCTTACATGATGAGGGAAAATGAGCTAGAAGATAGTATTTGACATATGTTCTTCGATGGTTTAAAGAGTAAACAAGGTGCGGGAGGAGGTGTAGTGCTTTAATATCCCATAGGTGTGAGGCATTTCTCTATCTTTATATTTCAATTCAGTATTTCCAAAAAATCAGTTGAATATGAGTCGCTAATCCATGGCCTACAATGGGCAAGAAGGAAAGATATCAAATAATTGCAAGCTTTTATTAATAGCAAGTTAGTTATGAATCAGGTAAGAGGTTTGAATGCAAATAAGAAAACTTTGTTAAAATCCTATAAGCATAGGGTATGGGATCTATTATAATACTTTTAAGCGTTCAACATCCATTCCATACCAAGGAGGGAAAACAAATCGGTTGATAGATTAGAAACATTCGGTGCTAAATTTGATATTCCTAAAGACATCAAAAAGGATGGATTGCAGGAGCATGTTAGAGTGATAGTAAGGCATGTTGTCCCGGACAATAGCACTAACTAGAAAGTATTTGATAATGACTAGTAGATTATCAAATTCATCCAAGAGGAGGTTGATTTCTCTTTAAGAAATTAGGACAAGTTAGAACAACAATATGGAAATTAGATAGTCTAACTAAGATCAAACAAGTTTCCAAAGGCCTTAGTTTCCTTAGAGTCCATTTTTAATTTATATGATCAGATAAGGAAAGAGAAAACAAACATTGCATTCAAGGGTGAAGACTATGAATCAATTTCATTTTACAAAGACATGTTGCTTAAGATCGGCAAGGTATGTAGTCCACAAGAGAAATGAGTATTTGTAGGCCTTTGTTAATAATTTTATGATATTTTTACATTGAGTTATGAAGACATTTAGGGTTTTGATCCTAATTTGGCAAAACATGCCATTGATCTAGATCAGGTAGCCAATCCCATTATACAAAAACAAAGACCTTTCAACCCAATAATTGACCCTCTCATGAAGAAAGAGTTGAACAATTTAATAGAGGCCAACCTCTTTCCTATTAAACATTCACATTGGGTTTCCAACCTAGTTCCGATAAGGAAAAGAAATGGGAAAATTAGATTATGCGTTAATTTTAGGGAATTAAACAAGGATTCCTTGAAATATCATTACCCATTTCTTTATATGGAGCATATTTTGCAAATGGTAGCAGGGTCAAATATTTTTTTCCAATTTGATGGCTACTCAGGGTATAACTAGATTATGATAAAGGAAGAGGATCAGTTCAAAAAATCCGTTACCAGAAAGTGGGGAACTTATGCCTATAGAAAAATGCCCGTTGGTTTGTCCAATATAGGAGTAACATTCCAAAGATCCATGGATATGGCATTCAAAGGGTTGATTAATAGCATTTTTATTGTCTACCTCAATGATAGGACATTGTTCTCCAAGGATGCAAATTCCATATACTCCATCTCAAGTAGGTATTTGAAAGGTGTAGATAGTTTGGGTTTCTCTCAATCCCAAGAAAAGTATCTTCCTAGCACATGAAGGTAAGATTATTGGCCATAATGTATATAAGGAGGGATTATAAATTGATCCAAAGAGGATAAGTATCATCCTTACATAATCATTACCTAGTCATAAGAAGGCACTATAAAGCTTCTTGGGAAGAATCAAAATTTTCAAGAATTTCATTCCATATTTTTCCAATCTTTTCAACCCATTGACATCCATGTTAAAGAAAAACATGCCTTTCAAATGGACTATGGAAGGTAAGGGTTGTTTTGAGGCCATCAAATAAGAAATAACAAAAGCCCCTACCCTTATCAATATTGATTTTTAAAATGAATTCACATTGTATGCTTTTGGAGGACCAGATGCAATATATTTCATGCTAGTACAATTAAAACAAAAAGGTTTGGAACAGCCAATTACATTCTTTATCCAGAGCCTTAACTATTATGAAGTAAGATACTCATTTGTTGAAAAACATGCCTTAGCCATTCTAAGGAGCTTGAAAAAATTAAAACATTTAGTGTCCAACAATAAGATCCATCTTATGGTTTCACACCTTAGTGTGATTTTTTTTTAACATGGATATGAACAAGATGAGAGTTGGTTTGATAACCAAAGTGATGGAATATGACATTGACATAAAAGTGACTAAGCTAGTTAGGGGAAAAGTTTTGTGGGAGAAAATGGTTTCAAATCTAAATATTGAAAAGGAGATTGTCCTAATGATTCAACATGATAAAAAACCAATTGATGCTTCAACCATTCCTTGTTGGACCTATGAAATAATGCACTTTGTCCAAACAAATCAATGTCCTCAAGGCTTGAGAAAAGCCAAAATAAGGTATTTCATGATTCAATCCATCCCTTACGTTCTTATTGGTGAGATTTTTTTAGAACGGATGTCAATGGTGTTCTCTTGAGGTGCATTGAGGAAACTCATATTGAGAAAATATTACATGAGTTCCATAATTGAGAAGCAAGAGAGAACTTTTCTCCAAAGACAATAGTTCTTAGGATCATGAAGTGTGGTTATTATTGGTCCAATCTCTTCAAGGAATGTTATGCATGGGTGAAAAAATGTAGGAAATGTTCCTTTTTATGTGAAAAGAGAGGCAAAAAAATCTTCCACTCCACCCCATCTCTGTAGATCAACCATTCATGCAATGGGGGTTGGATTTTATTAGAGTAATCAATCCACATTCAAGTTTGGGTCATAAGTGGATTTTGACAGCCATGGACTACTTAACCAATGGAAAGAGGTAATTTATTTGAAGGAAGAAAATGAGGCCAACATCCAAGAGTTATACAAAGGCCTTGTGACCAGGTTTGGTGTTCCTTCTACGATAATTTATGATAATGTTATGACGTTTCTTGACACTAAAATAACTAAATGGGATGTCAAGAATGGGATATACTTGAGCACATATTCAAACTATTACCCCTAAGGTAATGGACATGATGATTCAATAAATAAGAACTGTAGACACAAAAATCATGCACTTTGGGTATTGTTTTGTTCCGGTCTCATACTACTATTCATAAGGTTTTTGAGTGAATAAAGTACTAATTAACCAATGTCCTTTGGCCATTTTATTTTGATTTTAGTCATCATTTTTGACTTCCCACATGTACTCACCCAATAAATTTTGTGGTGCCCTACGCACCCTGGTCCCATTTCGGGCGCCATGATCTTTTTCCTACTTTATCTCCATCTTTACAGAACTTTCTAGCCGTTTGGGCTTTCTATATTTTTGGTGGTCAACCTCTTCGGGGTTAATTATGAAATTAGAACAAGAGAACCATATAAATATACATTTATGAGACCATAATGAGGGACCAAGCACTAGTCACTAATATCATCACCTAAGGTTGTATCCATCAAAGGCTCCATTTGTATCCATCTATCTCCATCACAAGGGACAAGGATAGTTCATCTGCATCACAATACATAGGAGGGAATTTTATTATATTTCATCTACCATTTTATTACATTTATACATCTAGTTATTACACGCTACTTCGCAAAGTGTGATTGGCGTAAGAGCACCTAGGGCATGATTTGCACACACTAACCTAAAACTACATTTGGGTCTAAAATGTAGTGTGACGCTCAGTTAGTAAGTCCACAATTGTGGATGTTGAGGATAGTCTGACCCCTTCATATGCATCTTTATTTTTTAGGGTTTTGATGCTTGGCTTGGGGTTTTGAAGGTCTTTTCTTCACCGCTGATTACTAGTGACATCTGGTGTAGTGCAATGAAATACATGCAATGGGAAGTGAAGACTTTAGATCATCTAGCGACCTTGCAAGTTTGGTTTCTTGACCTCCTGCATAGACCAGGGTGCCCAAAACTCAGACTAGGGGACTCCAGGTGCCCTCATCCCTCTCCAGGCACCCCATTCTATCTAGATAGATCAGTTTTGTAAATTTTGGAGCTCATGTGTAGTCGCATATGCATTTTGTTCATCTTTTTTATTTTGTAACACAGTCTTGAACAACCATCAAATCAGCGAAGTTCTTTCTAACTATCCTTGCACACTAGGGTTTCACATTTTTATTTCACTTATTTGTTTAGGTCATTTATTTTTTATTTAACTATTATTTACTATTGTGCATAGAATTAGGTTAAACTAAATTAGGTCCCTATATTTCCATATTAGTTTAATCATTTTGGCCTGACCACTTTCACACTTAGGATCCTCATTTTTCCTCTATCATGGCTCCCATAGTTGTGTAAGTATATTTATCTAATTTTCTTAAGATGCATTCAAATTGCCACGTTGTTCTTCAAAAATCCCTAGACACCATGTATCCTCCTAAAAATACACTGCCACACGAAATAAGTCCTTTATTGGATCGTCTATTTGAAGACCATAGTCCTTGTGATCCTCCATCTAATCAATCTATGTTGGACTCAATTCAATATTTACATTCTTTATTTAAAGATGATTTTTTTTCTATGG
Organism: Taxus chinensis; assembly: GCA_019776745.2. Taxonomy (NCBI): domain Eukaryota; kingdom Viridiplantae; phylum Streptophyta; class Pinopsida; order Cupressales; family Taxaceae; genus Taxus; species Taxus chinensis. The sequence goes on from CM034149.1 coordinate 156,947,945, forward strand.
AATCGATGATTACATCTCTAAAATCTGAAATCCAATAGCTCAAGGATGTTTCTCAAGTGCATGTTTGTTCTCCTTCTACATTTCATCCTCATTCTATGTATTTTACATGTTTTATGTTACCGAACCTCAAATATTTCTGCTTCCCACACCTCTCAAGTTTGTAATCAATTCTAAGAAACAATATATTATTCCGAAGATCATAGCTCATTTATTAAATAGGTTTCCATTTACTCATTGGTATCCTCCTTATTAGCTTGCTAAATATCAAGGTCTTCCATATTACAATTATCATCAAATCAATGGACATACTGACAATGATTTATATGCTTTACAAAGAATAATCAAACATCTTGAGCGTCAAGGTTTCATCTCATTCACTGCACAACATTTTGTTACATGGTCCTCTCCACTTGTTACATCTCAATGGGTTCTTAAATTTGATTCATCTAATAAGGAAAGTCAAGAGTTGCCTAAGAAACCACCTACGACATCACTAAGTCAACATAAAAAACCTCCTTTAACAAGTAGTTCAACACCTCTTTCTCTCAAATCATCAGCAACATTACCAAGTCAAATTACATAAACTCCTCTTAAGGTTGAGCTCACTCCTCCTCCATCAAAGTTATCTGCAACATCACATGGTCATGCTCAACAACATCTTCTAAAGTTAAACTTGTAATTCCACCATCTATTATAGACCATACCTATTTCGATGACTGGGACCCATATGAAGCTTACTATGATGATGAACCATTTGATGGTCACACTCCTCTATCACCTCAGTGTCTCATTACTTTTGTTAAGGCAACTACTCCTTACATTGATCCACTTAGTGTCTTTTGACTAGACTTCCATTGTTTACATACTTGGGGGCATACCATTCACATATCCCCCTCATCTTAGCAATCAACACACCTCCCATCTTCGCATTATCATACATTGATCTCCTATCATAGGAATATTCATATACGCTTTAGTGTCATCATTACCCAATGACACACTCTTGTGCTTCAATTCACACTTGACTGTTGAGGGCATACTACACATGAACCCCACACACTACACATTTGATACTACACATTGCATATCTTCACACATTTTACATCTGGCCTACTACATCTTGCATTTTTTCCACATCATTCATGTTTTGACATTTGCGCATCTAGATGTCATACATATTCTACACATCATACTAGTATTCATCACATATGTGTCACAATCCTATTGTTTACGAGTCTCAGATCATATATTACTCATCCTAAATACTACATAGGGTGCACTTCATGCTATTAGTCAACCTACACATCTTGCATTGAATATTACACATCACACATATTACACATCACATGGTCGGCTATCATCATCATACATCCTACGTCTTCATTACCCTATGACATACTTTAGTTCCTTGGTCCATAGTTTGACTACTGAGGGTTTAAAAATAAAATAGACCTTATCATACTCACACATTCATCAGTCCACCTTCTCTCATGAGACATTCCTAGGTTAGTGACATATATTATAGGCTAAATTGTCACTTATCCCATCATCTTGTAGTGGTATACACTTTAGGCTACATCACCACTCCCTTTATTCATCTTGTAGTGATATACACTTTAGGCTACGTCATCACTCGTTGTATCATCTTGTCGTGATATATGCTTTGGCTATAGCACACGTCATCTTTAGGTCGTATATCCTCCCTATATATACCCATCCATCATAGCGCATTAGACACAATACACACTATTCGACCATTTCCCGATGACACACTCTCGTTTACTGTTCATTCTTGACTTCCAAGGGGGAAACTAAATGAACCTCACTACATACAACTCCATTCATTGAGGGGCACGTAGCTCCTATCATCCATCTTCCATTCCATTCCATCCATCCATAGCATGTTACATATCTTGGTCACATTTACTCTTGCATGTATTTGGTTGTATATGTTCACTTTACTACACATGCTAGTTAGATATCTTATATGTCATTTATCTATACCATACAAACATGTGTGTTCACCTATTTCCCTAGTGGTGATCACAAATACATGTCTCTTACACGTAGTATGGATGCTCTCCTCCTACCACTCCTACAATGGTCACTGGGGGCATCCATATTCATCTCTTACAGGTGGTATTGTTCCATTTTGTACTTAGCAATCTAGTTTCTTGGTTATACATGCTTTTGAGATACTAATTATCTTTCTAACATACTAATGGGTGCTTCATGTGCAACATTTTTTTTGCAGGATTACTTTCTTCCATGGATATTTGTTATTTGTACTTGTTTGTTATTATTTGCTCTATTATTCAAGTCAGTGCCTTTCCCTTTGTTTGGTTTGCACACTTGTTTGTTTGTATGCAGCCATTTCAACCTTGAGTGTCTTGTGACATCGTGAGTGATGTCCCATGTTTGCAACCCACTTTGGTGGTCTATATTTCTTTCTTGTGTGTTTACTTGCATTCTAGCTTCTACATTGTTTGGTAGCTTACACTTGTCTTTTACATGCATGCTTGTTTGTACTAACACTTGTTTTCTAGCCACTTGTTTGTGTGCATCTTGGTTTCTACCAAGCGCATTCCCTTCCCCCTGTAGGGAAAATTTTATGTGGTCGGTCCTCTTTTGGGGCCACATTCTCCTATTTACGATGTCGCATGCGCCCCAAAACAAGGGGGCATCATTTGAGGTTTTAAGCACTACACCGTGCTCTCTACTGGTACAATTCGGTGAAATTTTTTCCCTTGACATTGTGGGTTATAGAACGAGTGGGTTTAGACCAGTATATGAATCCCATACATATAGGATTTTATAAGACATGGTTATCCTTAGCATTATGGGGAGAAGTTATAGGTTAGAGGATACATCAGATTTCCTCTCTACACCACTTCAACTAGTTACGTCGAATTTCCAAACAAAGGAAGTACAAAGATCTCTTCATACATTTTTCAAGGAATCAGTTACAGGTTGGAGAATAATGCAATTTTCTCCCTACACTTCTTCGGATAGTGTGGCATGAGATCGCCTAAAAAAATCACAGTTACAAGATATCCTCCTCTACACCATTTTTTCACATCACAGATCAAGTGCACATGTTCCTTTTGCATTTTTCATACTTCCATTTATAGTATTTTTACTATATACATGCAGTTTTTACACATATACAAAGTGTATTTGACTACTTGATCATCTTCTCCTTTGCAGGTCTTACTGTATGAGAAGAAAGTAGTAAAAAACAACAACAAAAAAGGTGTCAATAACAATAACTTTTTACGGCAGCACACACCTCATACTAACATGTAAGTACATCACAAACATTGACAGCTACACATTTGTTTCCACCCTAGGTTCATTCTCATCACTTTTTCTCTTTTACATCTTTAGTATCCACACTCCATCTTTTTGTCACTCCACATTTTGTCTAGTCCTTCAGCACACTTCCTACATCACTCTACATGGACATAAGGTATGCATCTCTATCTACTTTATGTTACTGAGCATTCCAATCACCAACATAAAGTGGGGAGAAATGTAGACACAAAAATCATGCACTTTGGGTATTATTTAATCTCGCTCTCATACTACTATTCATATGGTTTTCGAGTGAAGAAAGTACTAATTAACCTATGTCCTTTGGCCATTTTATTTTTCTTTTTGTCATCATTTTTGCCCTCCTGCATGTGCTCACCCAGTCAATTTTGTCATTTTGCATCATTATACCCTTGACTGGGGTGCCCAGGCCAGTATTGGGGTGCCCCAGGTACCCTAATCCTATTCACTATGCCCTGATCCTTTTCTTGTTTTATCTCCATCTTTTGGGCACATTCTAGCCATTTGGGATTTCTATCTTTTTGGTGATCAGCCTCTTTGGGGTTAATTATGAAATTAGAACAAGAAAACCATATAAATATAAAGTTATAAGACCATAATGAGAGACCAAGCACTAGTCACTACTATCATCACCTAAGGTTGCATCCATCAAAGGATCCATTTACATCCATCTAACTCCATCACAAGGGACAAGGCTGGTTCATCTGCATCACATTGCATAGGAGGGAAGTTTATTTTATTCCTTCCACCATTTTATTACATTTCTATATATAGTTATTTCTCACTACTTCACAAAGTGCAACTGACACAAGAGCACCTAGGGCATGATTTGCACACACTAACCTAGAACTACATTTGGGTCTGAAATGTAGTGCAATGCTCAGTTAGTAAGTCCACCATTGTGGTCTTTGAGGACAGTACAACCCCTTCATATATGCATATTTTTTTAGGGTTTTGATGCTTTTCTTAGGGTTTTGCAGGTATTATCTTCATCACTTATTACCACCGACATTTGGTGCAGTGCAATGAAATGCATGCGATAAGAAGGGAAAACTTCAGATCATCTATCGACCCTGCAAGTTTGGTTTATGGACCATCTGCACAGACCAAGGCACCCAGAACCCAAACTAGGGTGCCGAAGGTTCCCTCATCCCTATCCAAGAGCCTTAGTCCATCTAGATGGTTCATTTTGTACCTTCTAGAAATTCTATGTGGCCACATCTACATTATATTCATCTAGTGTATTTTGTGACACAGTCTTGAACATCATGTCGAATCAGCTAAGTTCTTTCTAACTATCCTTGCACATTAGGGTTTCACATTTTTATTTTACTTAGTTTCTTGGGTCATTTATTTTATTTATTTAGCTATTATTTACTATTATGCATAGCATTAAGTTAAACTAAATTAGGCCCCTATATTTCCATTTTAGTTAAATCAAGAACCTTGTGAGGAGTATAATAAGAACCTTGGAGGAAAATTAAAGAATGTGGCACAAAATACTGAAATAAGCCTTATGGGCTAATAGGATTACTCCCAAAATGTCAACTTGTAGCTCACCCTTCAAACTTGTCTATGGTATGGAAGTTAGGTTGCCAATATTTTTTAAATTTCCAGCTTTGGAGCTCATCAAGTAGCTAGGTATGTTTGAGGTTTAAGCCATGGAAATAAAATATACAAAGCTCATGGAGCTAGAGGAGTTGAGAAATCAAGCAATGCAAACAATGGAAAAGGATCAAGTTGAGATGAAGAAGTGTTTTGAAAAGAAATAGATGGCTAGGAAATTTCAATAAGGATACCTTGTCCTTAAATGGGATCAATGCAAGGCCAAACCAGACAGACACTCAAATATTGATATAATATGGAGTGGAACTTATGTCATCTCAAGTTGTAAGCCACACAATGATTTCCAAATGTCTAAATTGGATGGAGAAGAGCTCATGATCCTGGTCAATGGGATATTTATCAAACAATTCTTTCGAAGAAAAGGGTCTACCTTGTACACATTATATTAATTTTATTTCCTCCAAGTTCTCTTCAGCACATTATCTGTTGGTAGTATATTTTTATTTCCCTAAGTGATTTACATAGTGTTCTTGTTGTTCCCAGGTGGCATTTTCAATTTCAGAGTTGTTTGTAGAAGTAAAATAAGGTTCAAATCAGTTTACAAGCATTCATCATAATGAGGTAAGTGCTTATAACAATTCCATCCTTGGAGTTACATAAAAAAAAGATGGGAAAATCATACAAATCATCCAAATAGTTTATAAGAAGTGGTGCCCAATCAGGTATCTAGATGATTTATAACTAAAATGGGAATTACCAACTGTTATGATTGCTCTAGAGAATGGGGAGGATCCTTAAAGTTTCAAAGATAAACTTAATCACCTCCAAAACTAAATGTAAAGCAACTGAAGGATGTATTAATTCTCTTTTTTGTTGGTACTTTGGATAATGGGAAGGAAAATTAGTTACAAGGCAATTTTCCACTCTCATTAAAGACAAAATCAATACAAATCAAAATTCCACATGCTCTTTCCTTGGAAAAATTCAAGATTTTAGGAAAATTTACAAGAAATATTTAGGAATTCTAAGAAATCATCTTTTAAGAGCAAGAATATACAAGTTCATGGGTAGAAACTTCAAGATTTAGATCAATTTCCAAGTTTTCAAGCTTGACTCCATGCCCAATGGACGCTTCAAGGCCACTAATATTCTATCTAGTAGGTAGATACCCCCGTTGAGTCGCCAAATTTTTGTCCCAAATACCCCTAGATATATTTTGACAATGGACATATCCACTTTGTACTTATACAGAGCAAAACAGGTCAAGATTTGGAAAAATTGGATAAAAACACAGTTTTGGGGTAAATCTTGGTGAAAAGGGAAAATCCTTCTTCTGGTACTACTTACCCTCTTGTAAGGCCTCATTTTCCAGGACTTAGTGAAATTTTTAGTTGAAAGGGATAAATTGGGTCAAAACAAGCCAAATCGGCCTCTAGGGGAACATGAGGAATTGTTCCTTTATTCCTCTTGTTCCCCAATTTTCCGCTATGACCTAATGAAGGGTTTAATCAGGTGGATCAAGTATTTATTTCACTATAAGTACAGTTAAAAGTTTTCCCCAATTTTTCAATCAGTCGACTAATGGAGAGGGGGAATGGGTAGCACTTAGATTAGATAAGGTGGGGTTTGGGGAACTACCAGAATAGTTATGGAGTTCCATTGGTTCACTGAATGGTTGATTGGGCTGACGAGACAGTCCAACAGGTGAAACAAAGTTGTAGGGAATAGCATCAATTGAAGTGGTAAATATGGTCACCAAAAAACTAGTGAAATATTCCAACATTTTGTGTGTTCGCCAATAGGCTAATAGGACCAACACAATGAGGAGATAGGAGACAAAACAAGGCAAGTTCGGAGAAGTCAAGCCTAAATAGCACACATGGAATGTTCCCTACTTCATTTATTTCCCCGCAAGACTGATAAGCCCATCTAAGACAAAAATATTAAAGTGACAAGTACAGGCATGCAGTGAACGTTCTGTCTAACTTGAAAAACATGGTTTTTTGAGCGGAAAATGTCATTTTTCACTCCTACAAGAATTCAACCACTTTAACCACTAGTATTTATTGATGAATTGTGCCCATAATTTGTCTAGTTTCTATAATGGTGAGTACATGAGAGAGGGAAGTATTCCCATGCCCAAAACTACAATACAAAAATGATGTCATTTTATCCTAGGGTTGGTGAAAATGGGCATTTATATTCCATATATATATACTAGAGGGGGAGGGATATAGATATAGCAGGTTATCCGCTGCCAGGTAAGATCTATAGAGAGGCTGAGGTTGCAGCCAAATCTATATAGAGTAGAGGTCGCCGCCATATAAGATATATAGAGAGGCATTTTTAAAAATAGATCATGGAACCATGACATCAAACACTCTCTGGGGATTCTTCTCTACATGATTTGGAGCTCTCTCTTGGAATTTTGCATTATCTACACCTCTAGACCTTTGCAACTATGTTTTTCAGGTTTTACAAACCTATAATTTTGTAAATACAACTGGAAATTCCTTTTAATGTTATGTATTTGATGTGAATCTATGCCCTCTTGTTTTCTTTTGAATCTATTCACTTATTTCTTGCAAAAAAATTGTGTTTCCCTTGGATTTTTGCTTATATAGTTGTATTTTTGTCTTTAAATGTTAGATTTGAACCCTGTTTTAGGTTTAGTGCATCAACCCTTTTCATTTTGCAACATTTTATCTCTTTTTAACCTTAGTTCCTACAAATTTATAGTTTAGACTTAGTTTAGTTACATTTTGAAGTTGTAGGTTAGTTTGTAGTGAGCTAAAATAGAAGGAACCAACCTTCTCTGGATTTTTGTCTCACTTTACAAGGTCCCAAACTTGGAGACATTCCCATGTTACCCAAAATTTCCGTTGTTCATTCATGATTAAAAGTAGAGGGTACAATTTTTGTTGATAACACCCATCAACATATGTTGTTACTTATTAATAAAAATTGCAAACTTATTTAATAAATTGGATATCTTAGGATCATAAATCTAATATCCATAACCACTACATTAAAAAAATGAATATATTTGGTTTAACCACAAATCTAAAGAACATGGAAATAATATTCAACATATACCACTAACAAAAGGAAAAGTGTAAAATTTTAAATTGGTTTTCCCATACATGCATAAAACAAAACCCAAAACTTCAAGTCACTTTTCCACACCCATTACATAGCCAATTGATGAAAAAAATGTTCAAATTATAAAATCAATCTTATGTAGTCACTAAATCATGCAATTACTATGTACATCTAGCCTATAAATACTTCATTTATACACATTATTCCTAAGTAAGAGAACTACTCATTAGTACCTCTTTACTCCAGTGCCCAAAAAAATGCTAGTACCTAGGCAACCATGTCCCCTTCCATGTGCTCCTATCCCTAAGATCATCACTTTCCAGAATTAGACACAGAGCTTGCACAACCTAGAATTTCCTCTTCCAATTCAACCTCTAGTCCAGAATCAGTCCAGACCTCCAGATACAAGTTGATTCATCTTTATCTCCTATATTTCAATCTTTCTTGTACTTCTTTACCTATATATTTCTTGAATATTATTATATCCATTTAATCAACAATGTTTTTACCTTAGATTTAATTTTCTTAATTTTTTTGGTGAATATGATCCCTTTCACGCGTACCTTTTTGGATACCTTTTCATCATGGCTACTACCTATCATGACTATTCTACTGAAGATATTAATGAACTTAATTCTTTAATCTTGGAAAGCATCCTAAAAATTATGATATGTTACTTTTTACTTCCCTTGAGGAAGCCCAAAGGTTTGCAGCCTATGCTCCTCTTAGTACTACTACCACATTTGTTTTTCCTCTTTCCTCCTCCCCTACCAATATGGGAGCTTCTACCACTCATATTCCTATTTCCACACCAAATCTTAATTTTTCTTCTCCCTTTATTTCACACATTCAGTGTAATTCTTCTTCCATCACCTAAGCTTTAGAGTCCCTTTATCATGATTTGCAAGCACAAATTCAACAGTTGCAACAAGTGACTACTTCTTCCTCCCCACCCCTTGATTCTTCATCTTCTTCTTCACAATCCTCTTGTGCACTGAAGTGTCTTCTTATTCTACTCCCTACCATTTTTTTTTGACCAAAGTTTCCTCTAGTCAACGGATATGGAGACCCTTAAGAGCACCTTAGACCTATTTTCATGTTTGTTTTCTTAGACTATACATGTGATGATCGCTCGTCTTTACCAAGTTGTTCCCTAGGAGCTTACAAGATTATGATTTTTGCAATGGTTCTATGTTTTTTCCTTGCATTTAATTAAATTATTTACTAATCTTGCTGATTTGGTTTCTAGCTCATTTTTATATGAATATTGGAACACAAATATCTCATGCACAAATGGCTAAAATCAAGCAAGGATCTCATGAACATCTTAGTGATTATGCATTGTGTTATAAAAACAATATTTATAAAATGAACAATGTATTATCTAAATATGAATTGCAAGATCTCTTTACTTCAAAGTATTTTACCTCCTTTGCGAGAATGTGTTTTTTTTTATTCCTATCATTCCTTTGACCATCATACCTTTAAGACTCGCGAGACTAAGTTACTTTCTTTGGGAAAACTCAAATATGGTTCTAAAAATTCTGATCATTCTTATTCTAAATTTCCAAGAAAGGTTCCCTTTAGACCTAAGTCTAATGATGTTAAGCCTATTGGTAATGTTGTTTTGTAACCTCTTAAGCTTCAGCTCTAACCCAATTGGCGTGTATTTACTTGATTGCGTTATCCTCTACATATGTTGTTGCCCCAACTCATTGAAAGAAATTTGATTTCTCTTCCACCTCCTCTCGAGTATGATCCTCATACGCCACATGGTAATAATTTTGATGAGTATGCACATTGTGATTACCATACATGCAATGGTAATTCTACCAAAAAATGTCTCAAGATTCATCATTTGATTCAAGATCTCATTGACAATAATGATATCCAAGTTACCTAAATCCACCACTCTCACTTATAAATCTACTAATGATAATGGAAAGTTAAAAATATTCAATGACCCATTACTTAAGCATGAAAAATAAGCATCTCCTCTTATAATCATATTTACCACTTAGTGCCTCCTCTTGATTATTCAGATCATCCCCGTGGATTCCCTATTGGTGCTACTAATTTCCCATCACTTGTTATCAATTTCACTAATGATTATTTTCACGCCTCATTCTCCTCCCATGTATTACATATCGATGCTTTTGTTGGGCCCCATGTCGTCGAAAACTTTATGGTAAATTCTACATTCAAATACCAATGCATGATCATTATCTTTCTTGCAGACCAATGGATTCGCTCTATCTCAGATTACACATGTATCTCCCACTTCTCATGGCTATGTTATTATATCCATTACTATTAGGCCTCTTACTATTTATATGCCATTTAATGCTAGATCTACTATTACACATTGTGACATGCTCTTTGAACTCCCTTGTCTTGCCCTGGGATTTCGAAGTTGTACCTTCCATTATTCACTTGTACCGTAATTTTTATCCACAAGTGATATCTTATCACTATTCAAGGAATTCTACCACGAAAACCTTTATCTTTGGCTCCTACGGTGCCATCCCATGTTTAGTTGCTCCTGATCCTAGTGCATATTCTATAATTCATGATGGATCCATAGCCTTAACACCTCCTATGATATATGGAGCCCTTGCTCCTCATTTCGAGGAACCTTTTACACATCCATCTCATTTTACTTCACATATGGCTACTACTCATCTACCTCATTACTTCTATCAGATCCCATAGCCCATGTCATAAGCACACTTATTCACATAAGTCACATGCTTCACCTACTTGATCCAGACATGTTTTGTGCTCTATTTCTTTGCAAGCTCGATCTAGACCTATTTCATACACTTGGCCCCATGAACTATCTTGTGACCATCAAATCCTAGATCATGTTCACATGCATATTTCTTTTACATCAGCTAATCACGGGCCCTTTCCTAGTACTCTCATTGTATATATCCTTTTGGCATTCACACTTGGGGGCATCCTAATTCCCCCACAACACCCAATGACGCACTCTTGTTCCTGGTTCATACTGTATTATTGAAGATTTCTTCATATGAACCTCACTTTGCACACACCATAGTAGGGAGAATCTTTATTCCTCCCTTAGGAAGTTGATTTTATGGGTAAGTGCACCAAGTTGGGGGGACAATTAAGTGGGAAATCAAATACCTTAATTGTTACATTATTGGAACAACAAAACTTTTCACAATTTAGTCAAAAGCACCATGGAAAGTGACTAGAAATACAGTAACCGACAGTCGATCAAACAGTGGGACCGATCGTCAGTCAAGAAAAGGAGAAACTGTTAGCTTTGTCTAACCGGTTGATTACCTGTGCAAAGCACTTTATTTTTAAGTCACGGGTTTTAATATTATTTTTATTTTAAAGCAAATCTATTACATTTAATTTCATGGCTAAGTTTCCCGTAAGTTTTGTCTAAGCTTATATAAGCTAGAAAATTAGGGTTAGAGAGAGTTAGATGAATTGATGAGAAGAAGAGCATAATCCTTGGTTGAAATTATGAACAAGAAGAAAAATAAAGCAGATTATTTGAAGACAAGAGCTTTCATGGAGAGAAGTTGAATAGAAGGAAAGTGCAGGTACATTGTTGGTGAGAAGATGGTATTATCTTCTACTATATTTCCTTTGTATTGTTTAGTCTCATGTAATGGCTTGCATAGTATGTAAAGCACTTAGGGTTTCTTCTTGTTATATCCACATGTCCATTGTGAGATCTTGTTATTGCATCTATTCTTGTCACCACATGTTGTGAATCTTGTATTGTAGATTCATGAGATCATGTTGTATTGTTGATCCATAGGAATCTAGCATGGTAGAGGAAGTTGTCTTCATGTTTGCAGTTTGTTTATGATGTAGGAGATACCACTTCTTGAATTGTATGGTTAGGGTTTCACATTGGTAGATCTTTCTAGAGGTCTTGTTTTATATTCATAATATAGTGAGAGGTTGGTTGCACACAAATGCATGGTAGCTTCAGGTATGTGCTGAGAGGCATAGCTACGTACTTCATATCCTAGATATGGAGGAGACACAATGTGGTTGAGAGGCACAGTTTGTGTACTCAGGTAGATCTGGTTAGAGATATGGGAGGAGGAGATACTCTTGTAGAGATACATGTACTCTTGTACAGAAGAGTTGGTTTCTAATCTCTTGTTATATTATATATTATATATATATATTATATATATATGAGATCTCTATCTTTTGTGGACGTAGCCCACATTGGGTGAACCATGGTACATGCTTGTTATGTGTGTTTACTTTTATGTGATTTGGATTATTCTAGTTTATACTTCCACTGCTGTAGATTTTGTGGGGAATTTTAGATCCATGTATGCTTGATTTTGTTTGTTATTAAATCATAGCACTATTCTGCAGTCCCGTATTCCCTTTATGTTGCACCTTTTCATCAATCATGTTATTACACATTCATAGTATGATTTATCATTTTTCATACACACATGCACATTCACATCGTACTTTGAGGTGAATAAAGGTCACTTACAGGTTGTTACACAATGTGTGATTCTTGACCTTTTCCATTACCTGTCCCACTGAGTCTCCCGAGGGCATCTACCTTTTCCCCACTTACTGTAAGGTTCTATCATTTCTATATTTCACATTTTCAATCCTATATTTATATAGCACATTCCCACATAATATTTATCTTCCCTAGCATGCTAACGGGTGCTTCATGTGTAGCATTTTCCTTGCAAGACTCCTTCCAATCATGGTTATCTAATTTTATTGTACCTTTTTTTGTCATTGTTTATGGGTTATTCCCTATGCTTTTTTATTTCCTTTTTTTCACAAGCCTTGAATGGCTTCAATTATCTTATGACATCTATATTGGTGTCTCATGTATGCAACCAGCTACTCATTGTGTCTTTTGCATTGTTTTCCTATATACTATTTACTAGTTGCTATTTCTGTGACGCATTGCTTGTTTGTTCACTAACACTTGTATGCTAGCACTATTCCCATTGTTTTACTTATGCCATGGTAACTACCATGGATAATCCACCTATTCCCCTGCACAAGGTGTATATAAGATGTGCACATAGGTTTTAGTCTTCTTCATTTACCCCCTCCACCTATGTTCTACCATCTCACACACCCCAAACGAGTGGGGTAAAACATTGGGTGAGCCTTTTCACCCTCCCAGGTAATCACAAAACATAGTTACATTGGCACACCCACCAAGAACAAATACAAAAATCAATTACATGAACAGGGCCAAAACATACTTAGCCAGCAAAATTCATCATTAACACAATGTCGCCTAGATGTTCACAAGAATGGCTAGGCACTAGTGTCCCTTTGTAGTTTCTCTTGTCCTGGGGGTAACTCATAGTTACAGAATCAATTTCAAAAGTTACACAATCACATTATTTTCTCTAATTTCAAAAGTTTACATAACTAGTTTCATACATTATCAATGCACTAACGTCCTAACTACTAATCTAGGAACCAAAGTGGGGACCAAAACAGGGAAATAAATAAGGGAATGCAACCTATGGCATATGTGCAAGGTAATGATATGCCTAGTGCCATTTGTGTCATTAAGGAAAGTTATAAATCGGTTTTGTGATCATTTGCAACAGTCCTTCACTTATCCATAGATAAGAATTCAATGGTTGGAGGAAAAAATAGACCATAGATCTCCCAATACACTTTCCCTTAGCAATGGAAATAGGATGGGCTCTAAATCCAAAGTTTAGCACTCAATGGATGCTCAAATCCCTAGTTTCAGGTTTCCGATGTCCAAATCCTTATGTGTTATTCCAACGATCTCCTGACATCGGGTCTACAAGCATGAATAAATTTCTATCCCTTCTCTTTCAACACTCCTGGCATACTCTAACCCCTTGGTTTACCTTTTCCAATACACATTTTCATTTTCACATATTTTCACAAGTTACCTTCAATTACATTTACCTACATATTCACTACACTTATTTTCTTTTACAGGTCCTATCTTATCCCAAAAAAGGCAAAGCACACAAGCAACTATGAAGCAAACCTCAAACATGCTCTGAAAAAAGATGACATTTCAAGGAACTACAAGCATACATGTTATCACTCCACATCATGTAATGATCAACCCTAGGATCCTTATACTTCCCTCTCCTTATAATTTCATGGTACACATTTTTCACTATTCCATTCATCATGCTACAACACTCATTCGACATTACATATTCAGTACAAATCATTCATTACACAATCTCCAAGGTACACTTTGCATCTCCTATTTTATGCTACACAAATCCTTATTCACCTCATAAAGTGGGGGGACAATGTAGTCACTCGATCAAACACTTACTATGTACATCTAGCCTCTAAATGTTTCATTATATATGCATGATTCCCACAGCAACTAACTATATCATTGACACATCTTTACTTCTACACTTTGACATTACATTTTATCCTTTTCATCTTTATACACATTCTACTCATGCCTCATATACTACACCATAGTCACTACATATGGCGCATTCTCATCTTACATGTTACATGTTACATATTACATATTGTGTTTTACATATACTATGCATCTTCACATATTAGGTCATTTATGCATCTTGCATTATACACCATACTACACACATTACACATTTTTCACATTCTCTTCTACATGCTGCACTCACTACTCGATGACACACTCTAGTCTTGCGGTCCATACTAGACTGTTGAGGGTATATAGCACAAATGGACCTCATCACCCTTACATGTTTATCATTCAATATTTTCTCATGCAACATACCTAAATTAAGTGATATACGCTTTAGGCTATAGGGTCACTTCTTCTACCTTCATCTCATGATAGGATACATCATCACTTTCACTTGCATCATTTAGTGGTATATGCTTTAGGCTACATCACCACTCCTTTCCTATCCATCTTGTCGTGATATATGATTAAGATACATAGTCACACATACTTCATCTTTAGGTTGCATACCATCACTATACACTCATCAGAGTGTGTTGCACATAACACATAAGTCTGACCATTTCTCGATGACATATTCTCATTTACGGTTCATTCTTGACTGTTGAGGGGGCATACTAAATGAACCTCATTACATATAATTCCATTCACTCAAGGGGCACATGGATCTTATCATTCACTTTACATTCTGTTTGATCCATCCGCAACATACTGCATTTTATGGTTGCATTTACTCTTGCTTGTACTTATTTAGCTAGATCTTGTTTGAATATTGTTATATCCATTTAATCAACAATGTACTTACCTTATATTTAATTTTATTAAATTATCTTGTATGTATTTTGTAAAAAAATAATGCCACTTTCCTAGTATAAACATGACTTCGATGAAAAACACACAACATATACTAAGGTTTGTATTTTTAGACAATCAAGAAGGAAAGAGTTATACTTTTTTAAATTGCATCTTATGTTAAAATTAATATTACACATCAATGTTGTTTATTTTCTACGTACATACACTTTAGAAATAACATATGCAGTGGGGGTATCTTGTTGTAAGAGAAAACATGGGATGTGTATGTCATTTACAACATTTCTCCCTTGAAACATTTTTTATTAGATATGGTTAAAAGTAGGGATAGGCTCCCAAAGGCCAATTACAAGAAGATCACATCGTGACAGCACAAGAGAGAAACAAAAAGACAAAAAAGGACCCAGGCAATTTAAAAAGGCTTAAATCTAGAGCAAAAAATAGGTCTAGAAAAGCAAATAACATAAGATACCTAAACCATTAACAAAATGGAACAGAGACAGATCCCCAAAAGTTTGCAAATAGTTCAGGAAAAGAACCATTAGATTTACTTACAATTTTTTTTTTTTGGGGGGGGGGGGGGGGGGGTTAACCTCCCCAGTCTCAACCTTCCTGCTGGGATCAGTTTTCATCTTCTTCTAGGATGTCTCTTCAACATCATCTTCCTTAGAATCCTCCTCAGTCTCATCCTCATCCTCCTCCTCTTCATCAGAATTGGAATAACTCCTTCTCTGATTCTATTTTCCAGTAACTTCTAAACGAACACCCAAATCCTGAACCAGTTTGTTCAAATCCTTGATGTCCCCTCTAATAGTATTTTGGGCCATGTAGATTTGTTTGGTGGCTTTAATAATGTCAATCATGCCATGCCTCACCACTGAGTTATTCTCTTCCATGACTTGAACCACCATCTCCAAATACTGCACTTTTTTCTTCAACATCTCAAGGCAATTTTCACCTTTCAAAGACACTTTATCCTTACCCTTCAAAGGTTTGGATTCCTAATTTTCCATCCCTTTTGTGTTCTTCCCCTCACCCAACTTATTAATTCTCAGATTACCCTCACACATCTTGGAGAGGCATTCCTCCAGGGTAATATCCTCCTCATCCTCAATTTGGGGCATAGGTTTGTCCAAAGTCAGTTTACCATTTCTAAATAGGAGAAGAATGAGACCCTCATGAATGGGGGAGTCCACCTTGTCCCTTTGGAAATCCTTCACCAAGGTGGTTAGAGACGTAAATAAAAAGAAAGGGATACTAAGCATTTTCTTGTGTCTGAACATGTTAAAAAAAGACAAGTAGTGAGTATATATCTTGCGATATTTACCTTCCAAGGTAAGATACTTCATAATATGCAAGTAAAACTCCCTCCATACCGTAGGAATGTAGGACTGATCAATGCCATCAGTGAAGAATTGGACGGTTTTCTTCCTCACAAAAAACATTTTGATTTCATACTCCCTTTGATTCTTATCCTTAAATATTTTCAGGCCTTCCATATCCATACCAGTAATATGAGTAATGGCCTCATTTGACGTCTCAATTTCCATTCCCTGAATCACCACCTTCCCATCTTTCCAAACTCCATGGTTAGCGATAGATCATGCCCTTGGAGCTTGGTAATAAAGTTCCTAAAACCCCCAATCTTGAATAGGTGCCACATAGACTTGTCATCCACAATACTCCCATGACTGGACGACTCAACTCTGGTTCTATCTCCTCCCATTGTGGTAAAAATTTTACCCCAATACTCATCTTGTTGAAAATTACAAATTTTGATGTTAGACTTACCTTTCTAAGAATAGATAAAACCTGACTCACTCTTGAAACTTTGGAAAATGAGCCCATTATTCTTCCTCACATGACATAAGGTGGAGTCATTATGAATTTTCATGATTTATACTATCATTAATATACTCGGGGATGACATAAATTTATGCCAGACCTTGAAATCATTAATTTGAACTCCCCATTCACAAATCTATCCACACATGTGTTGTTAATACGAGGGGTATGAGTGATGATATAGGTATCAAAAATTTTAAGATGCTCTTTAATATCATGAATAATATTACCATGAGCCCAATTTTGGGAATTAGTCTTGCTAATGGCATTTATAATGAGAAGAGTGTCCCCCTCGAGAATGTGTTTAATTCCTTTTTCCTTCGCAAGAATGACACCCCAGAGAAGAGCTCGAGCTTCAGCCATATTGTTGCTTTGAATCCCCAAAGGGTCTACATAGGCTAGGATTGACTCCCCATTATCTTCCCTAATGATGCCTCCTCCTCCTACCATACTAGGGTTACCTTTCGAATCCCCATCAAAATTAAGTTTGAATTTTCCCTTTTCTAGTTTAGACTACTTAATGGTAATGGATGAGAAGTTGACTTGAGGAGGATTGAAGGCAAACTGTTTGAGGACTTTCTCTTCTTTGATATAAAAATCATTTTTAGTCTTCACCTTAATGAGTTTGGAAGTTTCTTTAATAGAGGGGATCAAACAAGCACTGACCTTTCTGATGTTAGCTTTCTGATTTCTAAAGATGAGAGCATTCATTTCCTTCCATAAGCTCCAGATGAAGTGGGGAAGGACCATTTTCCAAGTTGCCATGAGAAAGGGGAACCTGAAAGGACAATCCCATTGTAACCATCAATCCTCAATGGAACTAGGTAAGATCCATTACACTTTGAAAATCTCCATTGCCTTAGAGAAAACATCTTAAGAGAAGGGGAAAGAGATGAGAAATTGGTTGACACTTTCCTCCTCTTTATTACAAAGCACACACCTATTGGGGGGGACCATCCCTCGTTTCCTCAAGTTATCCATGGCAAGTAGTTTTTTCTGAGCAGCCAGCCAAAATAAAATATTAACTTTAGGTAAAAATTCCTTCACCCAAAGTTTACCCCAGTAGTCATTTTGACTAGAATTCTGGAAATTTAGGAGATATTCAGATTTTACAGAGAAATTTCCAAAAACCTCTTCCTTCCATATAATAGAGTCCTCATTTTTTTAGAAAAGAGGAATATTAAAACTCTGTAAATTAGAATTCAGATTATAAAAAAAAATTCCCCAATGAATTTAGGAGGGGGTTCACATTTTACCAAGAGACTTGATTGTTGGAGAAGGTACAATAGTGTCTGACCCAAAAATTTCCATTATCATCATAGAACTGCGCCACAATTCTCCCAGGTTCTTCCTCCACTAACAGTTTATCAGAAATCCAACAATCCCTCCAAAAGTGAATTCTATTACCTTTCCATATATTCCACTTAATACCCCTGCTCAGAATCTCCCTAGAAGAGAGAAAAGAATTCCAAAAGAAGGAACCCCTAGGAAGATTGTCTTGCAGAAAGAAAGTCTCTATTCTACCAATATTCCTTAAATATTTCCTTTTGATGATATCAATCCAAATACCTTCTTCCTTTATCACTCTCCATATATCTTTAGTCACAAGTGCTTCATTCATGAGTCTCATATTCTTTAACCCCAACCCACCACAAGACTTTGGCGTGGTCACTTTTTCCTAGGCCACAAGAGGGAATCTGAACTTCTCCTCAGCACCATCCCACAGGAACATTTTTTGAATTTTTTCCAGAGCCTCTAAAATCTTGAGTGGAAGCCTAATAAGGGACATGACATAGAATGGAACACCTTGAAGAGAGCTTTGGAGTAGTTGATATTTTCTTACTCGAGAAAAGATAATCCCCTTCCAAGTAGACAACTTGTTGGTAACTCTCTCCAATAGAAGGTTCTAGATGGAAGGGTTTAATTTTTTATGAATGAGGGGCATTCCTAGATAGAAATATAGAAAATTATTTATCTTTCATCAAAAAATACGGGCCAGTCTCACTTGGAATTTATCTTCCACGTTAATGAAGAAAATAACACTTTTTGTGAAAGTTGACAAGTAGACCAGAGACCTCCTAATACTCATGCAGAACATATTTGAAGATAGAGGCTTTCTGAATACAAGCTTTCCCCATCAACAAATTATCATTGAAAAATTGGTTAAGGAAAATTGGCTGAAGACCATTTGAAATTTTGAGACCTTGCAAGAGATTTAGGGAAATTGCTTGGTTACAAAGTCTACTTAAAGTTTCCACCACAATCGTGTAAAGCATGGGGGAGAGAGGATCTCCCTGTCTAAGTCCTCTACCATCTTAAAAGAAACCTTCTAGTTTACCATTGAAAATAATAGAGAAACTAGTAGAAGAAATGTAGACCATAACCATGTTGATAAAGAAAACATCAAAACCCACCTTGGTTAGAATGGATCAGGAAAGGGCCTACGAAACTCTATCATGCTTTATGCATATCCAACTTGGAAAACATAGCAGATCTTCCTGAGATTTTAATAGAATGAATGGTATATTAGATGACCAAAATGTTATCTAAAATTTATCTACTAGTAACAAAGGACCCTTGATTAGGAGAGATGAAATTGGCCAAAACTTTCCTAATCCTGAAAGTAATAATTTTGGTAATCAATTTGTAGCAAGTGTTGCAAAAAATAACGGGTCTAAAATATTTCATGTCCTTGGCTCCTATCATATTGGGAATATGGATTAGGAAGGTGTTGTTAATTTTTTTAAGTAGGTGGCCATTACTTAATAAGGTTTGAATCATCTTAATGACATCATTCTTAACCACTTCCCATAACTATTGAAAAAAAAGGCAGGAACCCATCTGGTCTAGGGTATTTATCTGGTTCCATATCAAAAATAGCATAGCTGATCTCTTCCTCACTCAGAATGAGTAGAAGTTCTCTATTATTCTATTGCGAGATGACATTATGGAAAAGCCCTAAATTCTTCTCCCAATAGGTTCTATTTTGATCTAACCCAGGGAAAAAGAGGTCCTTGAATAGTTGATAATAAATTCATTGATTTCTTTCTCATCATCAGTAAGTGTACCATAATTTTTCCTAATTTCCTTGATCTTGAGATGATTGGTCCTGGAGGTAGCAAAGAAGTGAAATTTTTTGGTGTTTTTATCACCCTCCTTTAGCCATTTAAATCTATAGTTTTGCTTCTATTAGACTTCATCCTTAGCCAAGATATCATGATACTCAAGGAGAAGATCCTGCTCTTGGATTTTAAGAACTTTGTTGAGCCCATCCTCTTCCATCAACTCCTCAATAGTCCTTAAATATTCCTTTGTTCTACTCTTAGTCTGAAAGATGTTCCCAAAGATATCCTTATTCCATATTTTCAGGTTTTATTTAACATGTTTCAACTTAAATCTTAATTTAAACATCAGAACACCATGGACCATAACCCCCCACCACTCTTGAATTATCTTAAGGATATCAGGGTTTTGGAGCCACATTTTTCAAATCTAAATGGTCTGGATTTTTTAGGGATAACCATACCTAACTTAAGGATGATTGTGTTATGGTCAGATCTAATTCTGGGAAAGGTGGAAAAATAATAAATTTGATTGAGCATACAATTATGACTCACCAAAAATCTATCCATTTTCATCTATATGAGATCTTGTCCAGTTATTTTGCTAGCCCAAGTGAATTTGGACCCTCTAAGCTCTAGGTCAAAAAGATCATTGTTCACAAAAAAATTAGCCAAATCATCCATACTGTCACTAGAGGAAATGGACCCTCCTTTTTTTCCCTAGGGAGAGAGGGGTGTTGAAATATCCCCCAACAATCCAATCAAAATATTTAAACAAAATCCTTCCCCTTATGAGTTCTCCCCAAATATTTCTTCTACCAACAACGAACTTGGGGGAATAGATATTAGACACAATCCAAGATTTGTGTGAAGCTAAATCAGTGAAGAATATGGATAGATGGTTGGCCAAAGACAGCAAAACCATACCTTTAACCATGAGATGGTTCCATAGGGTGGTAATGCCTCCTGAAGCACCATCTGAGCTTACCCCATCCCAAAGACCATCTTTCCAAATCACCCTAATAACTTCTTTGAACATTTTAGTACTCATTTTTATTTCTTGTATCATCAAAATATCAAGTTTGTATTTGTTCCAAAAATCCTTCATAATTATTTTCTTGCTAGGGTTATTCAACCCTCTTATATTCCATGATAGTAAGATCCTGTAATTTTTGAGTGAGGAAACCTAAGAGGTTTTTGTAACCCTTTATCCATATATTTCTTTACCAAGGTCTCCCTTTTCTCCTTGTTTGATTTCCTTCCTTTAGGAGTCAATTCTTTACCCACATGTGCTCTGAAATTGATTCTAGTAATAAGCTTGGTCCCCATGGTTGGGGTAGCAGGGGAGGACCCTGGATCAGTAGGATATAGGACAATACCTCCCATAAAGAGATCAAAAGTATTTGATGTCGATATTCCTTCCTCCTATATTTGACCAAATAGATTTTTCCAACCGAGGAAACCTCCTCTAGTGAAAGCCCTTGAGCCACTTTCAGCGCATAGTTTCCTTCTGAATTAGACAAATACTCAGCTTCCTATTAGTGCGAAATCACAGCACCCTTAAATGAGTTCTAAAGGTCTGCTTTTCTAAGGCAAAGTCATTTGGTGTGATTGCATAACATTGAACTTTTCCCAATGCGTGGGACCTTGCAAAAATGGAAAAGCTCTCTAGATCAAAGGTTGGTTCCTTGTCCCTCTATTTAGGTGCATACATAAGTATTGGAAAAGGATCTATCTCTATACTTAATCTAAAACTTGCCAAGGAGACAGGGATAAAAGAGTTTAAGAAATAAGAAATGACTAAACTACCAGGTGATGCACCAAAGGAATGATGAACACTTATTTTACTAATAGACACAAACCAACAAAATGCATATAATAAACAAGCACAGATAGCTAGATATATAATGGGAGACCAGATGAAAGCAAAAGAGACAAGAAAGGATCTAAAATCGATCACAGACATGTTTTATTGCTCCGTAGATGGATACAATCCATTACAAAGTAGCCAAGAGGCAGAAACGTAATGTAATTTTTGATGGAAGGCCTGAACCCCACAAATCTCTTTGCTAAGATGAGAAGCGAGCCTGCAAAACAAAGAATGTCCAACCCTTTACAATGAATTCTACCCCCGTATTTATAGATTCAGCTTGAAAGAAGAAGAGAGAGAGAGAGAAGCGGGAAAATTAGGTTGAAGTTCAACCACCCCTGTTAATGCCTTTGATGAAATCTCTCCCCAAATCTGTCTTACTGCATCAATCCTTGGTTCGGCGCCTTGAAGGAAGAGGAAATGGCAAAACCAATCAAATATGATTTGGTTGTTGAGGCAAGAAGATCTTGCATTGAAATCCTGAAGACGTTTCCTCCAATTTCCTTTACCTAACCTCCTCAAAAAATTAAATTTTCGGACCTCCATGGCATAGGTAAGGCCGGAGATCTTTCCAACGACATCAGATTTGCAATATTTCAAGCCCTGAGTCGAAAGATACGCCCCTTCGAAGTTTGTATCGGGGTCCGTACAGGAGGGCAGGAAAATAGCTTGAAAAATGGGTCCCCTTGAATCAACGCCATACTAACACTTGGCATTCTCCGCTTACACCTTTATACTTAGCCAAATTTGAAGCCTTTTCTATCCACCTTTTGACTCTCTTTCTTTCTATGCAGGGTCGTGGTTGATCCAATATTTGGCACGGGGGCGAAATATGGATAACAATTTGGTGACTCACAGGGGTATTTACATGCTAGATGAAAAGACCAATTGCATTGACAGTCCGATATTATTTTTTGCCTCTGATTCATGAGTCTGATTGCTTGCACTCCCAATTTTCATAAGAAGTCTCAAAATGAAGGTTTTTGAGAGTAGAAAATTGTTTTAACCCAGGGCTTCATTTGTCTCTTCGAATGGACTGCACAAGAGCCACAAAATAACACCACACTATATGTAAAAATTTGAAATCATACATGCTCCAAATGGAACATGCAGAGCATGCAAAGCACTTAGGAGAAAAGCAATCTACACTACAACAAGACAATGTGCATAAACACTTAGAGGAAAGAGAAAACTAAACTAATATGTACAGGATGAGAACTCCCCTTTTAGTAGCAATGCTTAAGATAGATCCCATTTACTGGAATCTGTAACTCTTACCCTCCAATGTAGACAATCGGAAAGCATTGCTACTTGTGCATCTTGTGATCATATAGGGGCCACTCCAAATGGCGTCAAATTTGGAATGCTTTCCTGGTTTTGCTCGATCTGCATCCCATTTCAAAACATGGTCTCCTTCCTAGAAGGTCCTTGCTTTTGTCTTCTTATCAAAGCATTTCTTAATTGAAGCTTGATTCTTCTCTATTTCTCAGAGAGCATGCTCTCTGGTTTCTTCTAATTCTATCGACTCTATATACCTGGCCTCCATTGGTCCAAATTTAGACATCTCTAGTTGCTTCACGAGCTCCAATGCTGGCAATTCAAGTGATATAGGCAACACTGCCTCTTTCCCATAGACAAGATTGAATGAAGAGCTACCCGTAGATCTCTTGGGCGTTATTCTATCAACCCATAAGGCCATTTTGAGCTTTGTGTGCCAGGTCCTCTGATTCTCATCAAGAGTTCTTCTGATGATCTTTAGCATGTTTTTGTTTGTGGACTCAACCTGGCCATTACCTTGAGGGTAATAGTTTGGTGAAGTACTCAAATAAGTCCCATTCTTAACATCCAATCCTGTGGTCTTGGAACCTATAAATGCTAATGCATTGTCTGATATGATGTTGGCTGACACTCCAAATCTGGTCACTATCCCTTCATAGAAATCCAGGATGCTAGAATCATTTACTTCCTTGAGTGCCAATGCCTCTGTCCATTTGGTGAAATAATCTGTCGCTGTCAGGATCCATTTGTGACCTTGGCTTGAGTTTGGATTGATGACTCCAATGAAGTCCAATCCCCATTGTATGAAAAGGTTGGTCGACTGAGATTGGCCACAATGGAAGTGCTGCTAGTCTTTCCTTGCCTTTTAAGAATGCACAATTCTTGCACCTTTTGATCCATGTGTAGCAATCACTAAACACTCTGGGCCAAAAATATCCTGCTTTCATTATTTTGAGTGCCGTCACTCTTGAAGCAAAATGGCCTCCAGCTGCTTCAACATGAAATTTTTGTAGCACTCTCTCCACTTGATCTGTCACAATGCATCTCAACAAAATGCCATTGATGTTCCTCTTGAACAAGACACCATCAATAAGAACATATGGGATGGCCTGTAGCCTGAAATTCCTTCTTTTTGCTTTACTCATCCTATGAGGACACAAGCCTATTTGAAGGAAGTGCACCATATCTTGGGTCCAACAAGGAATAGGTACATCATCTCTCCCTTCTTCTTGATTTTCTTGTAGAACAAAAACATCTTCCTTTTTACTGTCTGTTTCATCTTATTGACTTGAGGCTAGTTGTTTACACAACCCCTTCCCACGGACCAGCTTGGTGACCTTGATCTCAATGTCATATTACATGACATGGGTGATCTATCGTGCATGCTTTTCATTCAGGTCCTTGCTGAGAAGGAATTCTTTAACTCCCACATGGGAGACCAATAGTTGGATCTTGTTGTTTGAAACCAAATGCTTAAAATTCTTCAATCCTCTGATTACCGTCAGGACCTACTTCTCAATGAAGGAGTACCTCACCTCATAATCTTCCAGACTCTGGCTAAAGAAAGCAATTGGTTGTTCTGTACTTTCTTTGTTCTGTTGTACCAAGATTGCAGAAATTGTGTCACTGCCACCAAAGGCATATAGTATGAAGTCTTTGGAAAAATCTGGGTTCATAAGAGTTGGGGCTTGTGATATGGCTTCTTTGATAGCCTCAAAACTTGATTTTCCTTCAGCTATCCACTTGAATGTTAAGCTCTTCTTCAACATCAACGTTATTGGCTTAACAAGGGTAACAAAGTTTGGAACAAACTTGCGGACAAAATTTATTTTTCCCTAGAAGCTTTGAAGAGCCTTGTTGTGACTTGACGATGGCAATGCTCTTATTGCTTGAACTCTTTCCAAGTCAATTGCCAATCCTTCCTTTGATACAATATGGCCTAGAAGCTTGCTTTCATGGGCCAAGAATATGCATTTTTTGGGGTTTAGTGACACCCCAAAACTCCTGCATCATTGGAACACCTGCCTCAGATGGGAAAGGTGGTTTGTTGCATTCTTGGAAAACACTGTAATGTCGTCTAGATAGATCAACACTATTTTGTTGATCAGTCCCTTAAATGCCATATCCATTGCCCTTTGAAAAGTGGTCCCGACGTTGGATAATCCAAATGCAATTTTCTTGTAGGCATAATGTGCCCCATTTGTTAGTGAAAGTTGTTTTGAATTGATCATCTTCTTTCACCATGATTTGGTTGTACCCTGAGTAGCCATCTAGGAGGGAGAACCTTTCTGACTCAGACACTACTTGCAAGATCTACTCCATTGAAGGGAGTGGGTAGTGGTCTTTGAGGGAGGATCTGTTCAAATCCCTGAAGTCAACACACAGCCTAATTTCTCCATTTTTTCTTCTTGACTGGGACCAGATTTGCAACCCAGCTTGAGTGTTTAATTGGAAATATGATGCTTGCCTCTATCAACTTGTTCAACTCCTTCATCAGAGGCTCAATATGAGGGTTGACTGGTCTCTGATTCTGCCTAATGGGCTGAGCAGCTGGATCTAATTTGATTGTGTGTTGTGATAGCTTTGGATTGAACCCTCTTAGGTCTTCATAACTCCAAGCAAACACATCAGGAAATTCTCGGCAAAGTTGTATGAATTCATACCTTTCTTGTATGAAAGCATGTTTTTTGTTGGCCCACTCATCTAGGGTCAAGTCTGGGATACATCCCACCTTGGTATTTGTTTTATTAGTGTTTAAGAGGTCTTCTTGATCAAAAGCTGAGTGATTGACATTGATTGGGCTAGGCACATAGGATTCAATATGATAATCAGCAATAGGTTCAGATTTGATTGTGGCCTTTTCCCCATACCTTGTCCTAAAGAGCACATGTGACCAATCAGTAGACAGGTAGCCTCCAATTTTGGCAGTGAAGTCTCTGGACAGACACAAAACAAAATGTGGTGGCAAGTATATGATTGACACGTTTTGTAAAACAATCACATTAGGGAAAGCGTGTAAGGTGAGACTCAGATCCCGATGATTCCCACAGTAGTCACTGTTGTCCCATCTACTGTTGTCCCATACTAATTGTACTACTCCTCTAGAGATGACCTCATATTGGAGACCCAACTGATCAGCTATTTGTTTGGGCATCACAGAACTACTGGCCCTAGAATCAATCATACAATTTTGCACTAATTTGTCTCCAATAATCAATGAGACATAGAAGGGAGGAGGTCTCAGGTTTTTTACCTTGTTGTTCTCCATGGTTCCTCCTAGGCTGAACTACATTGGCAAGCACTCTTTCTTGCTGGTTAGGGGATTGATTTGAACTTGACCAATTCTGCATGGTAGTCCGCAACAGATCCCTCTGCCCTGGAATGGCTAGTGACTCCCATAGTGAAATGTTCACACTTGTCCTTTTCATCTACTCAATAATATTGAATGAGCTATCCTTTTGCTGCCCCTTCCCAGACACATTTCTTTCTTGCACATGGGTTGTTACAACCGGTGTCTGACTGGATTTGGAAGGTGGCTTGGATTGGTTCTGAATGTTTGGAGTTGCACTTGGAACACCAAGACCTTATGGAGTGATGAAAGATTGAGGGTCACCTGAATTTAGTGGCCGACCCTCTCCAATACTTCTCTTTTTGGACAGTGTATTAGCGGCTACACTTTGAGAAGGGAATTGATTCATCCCACATAAGTCTTCGGCCTACCAGTTGACAAGCATAGTCTAGTTTGGGGGGCCACCCTATTGAGCTCTTTGTTGTTGATCTTCCTCTTGGCCAGGTTCTTATGGCACCATACTGGTTTGCACCATCAAGGTTTGATTTAGAGCATCATTAAAGCACGTTGATTGGTTGTGGCTGATCGCATGGAAAACACCAATCATATTCCTGTGCCATATTGTTCTGTGCTGGGACCAATGCTCTTGATGTTGAAATTGTGTTAGGATCATATGACCTGAAAGGTCTAGTGGCTTGGGATTGTCCTTGGTTCTGGCTCTAGTTTACAGTCTGAGGTGGTGACCTATTCTGCTGATACTGGGGTCTAGCTTGATATTGAGCCTAGGGCTAGTATGCCCTGGAACTCTGAACTTGTTGTCTTTTGATGTTCACTAGCTCATTCCCAAAGTTCTGAAGTTGCTTCATCACTTCTTGAAGCTCTTTAGAGGTATTGGATGATGAAGTGGAAGCTTCAGCTGAGCTTTGATTCTTGAGGGTGGGTATAAGAGATAATGTAGGGTGCTTGGCTAGTATGTGGGCTTCCTAACTCAGGGTACAGAGGAATGGATGGCCTAGGAGTGATTTTTCCAGCTTGAATCAAATAGTTCTCAGCCCCTATATAGAGATTATAGGCTGCAGGTAATGTAGTGCCCCCCATTGACCGAATCATTAGAGAAATATCATAATTTAAAGCCCTAAGAAAGTATAAGAAGGCACCTTCATTAGTGGGCTTTACTGCTGTTGGAATCCTATCCCAAGTCTACTGGAATATGAGGTTGAAGTCTGTCAGCTACTCGTTCGGGGCTCTCTTGATTGTTGTTAGTTGCTCCAACAAAGACAAGTTATCACCTTTTCCTCCAATATGATTGTGAAGAGCTGTGCACAACTAGTTCCAATTCTGCATAGATCCTGCTTCAAGACTCCTTAACCATTGTGAAGCTTTCCCTTTAAATGAAGAGGCGAGTAGCTTGACTGCAATGTCCATCTCATGGATCTTGTGGATTGTACGGACATTTGCAATATCTTGGACATGGTCGCCAGGAGAAGTTTGATTTTCCTCAGTGAAATATGGGATGTTATTTAATGTTGCAATCGGAATTGGGTTTTGTGCATTCAAGGCGAGTGGACTACTGTCGGTGAAGTTGACATATGGATTTGGTTGTGCCATTCTGATTGGCCTAAGAATCCTTGCAGACTGAAAGAAAGGCCTTGTAGGTGGAGGTGTTGAAAAGGTCCTACTTGGTGAAGATAGAGACCTATGAACTCTTCTCCCTCTCCTTTCTCTACCTGGGGATAGACGCAAGTATTCAAATATACCTTCTTTCCTTGCTCTAGACAAAGTTTTTCTCACGAATCTCCCAAGCTTGGGCTACTGACACTAGTAGATTTGTTTCTTTTGGAGTCGCCAGATGTACAATTTTAAGGCTTCTTAAAAGCCAAAATCACAAGTGTACATCAATCCCTACTGTAATAAGATGGAGACTTCTTAGTCCCACCGGGCATGCCAAAACTGTTAACACAAAATCACAACACCCTCAAATGAGTTCTACAGGTCTGCTTTTCTAATGTAAAGTCATTTGGTGTGATTGTGTAACATTGAGCTTTCCCCCAAGGTGTGGGACCTTGCAAAATGAGAAAAATCTCTAGATTGAAGGCTGGTTCCTTATTCCTGTGTTTAGGTGCATACATAGAAATTTTGCAGAGGACTTGTTCTTAATCCTAATCTAAACTTTACCATTGAGACATGGATAGAAGGAATATAAAAATTAAAACAAAGCTAAACTATGAGGTGATGCACCAAAGGAATGATGAACACTTATTTTGCTAATAGACACAAACAAACAAAATGCATACAATAAACAAGCATAGATAGCTAGATATATAATGAGAGACCAAATGAAAGCAAAAGAGACAAGAAAGGATCTAAAATCGATCACATACGTGTTTTATTGCTCCTTAGATTGATACAGTCCATTACAAAGTAGCCAAGAGGCAGAAACGTTAATGCAATTTTTGATGGAAGGCCTGAACCCCACAAATCCCTTTGCTAAGAGGAGAAGGGAGCTTGCAAAAACAAAGAATGTCCAACATTTTACAATGAATCCTGCCCCCATATTTATAGATTCATCCTGAAAGAAGAAGAGAGAGAGAAGCGGGAAAAGTAGGTTGAAGTTTAACCACTATTGTTAATGCTTTAGATAAAATCTACCCCCAAATCCATCTTTATTGCATCAATCCTTGGTTCAATGCCTTGAAGGAAGAGGAAACGGTGAAACAGATCAAATATGATCTAGTTGTTGAGGCAAGAAGATCCCGCATTGAAATCCTGAAGACGTTTTCTCCATTTTTCTTCACCTAACCTCCACAAAAATAAAGTATCAAACCTCCATGGCATGGGTGAGGCCAAGATCTTTCCAATGGCATCATATTTTCAATATTTCGAGCCCTGAGTCGAAAGATATGCCCCTTCAAAGTTTGTATCGGTTCCGTATAGTAGGGCAGAAAAATAACTTTAAAAATGGGTCCCCTTTTGATATGGGACACGTGGTAGCTAGATTGGAACAAAAATTGGGCCTACGGGTCCACAATTTATCTTTTGCCCTTTCCTCCGATTCCCACTTTGGCTTTGACTCAGGCCCAGATGCTGACTTTTTCCCTGGGCGGAGTTGCGGGCTATTTTGCAACTTTTATCCTTTTGAGATAGCAAGGGGAAAAAAATCAATTTCCCCCCCGACACCTCGCTTTCCCTTAGGACACGCAGTAGTCTAGCGCTCTCTTAGAAACCTTTTCTCTATTCACCCCTTGAATCAGCGTCATGTTGACACTTGGCATTCTCCGCTTACACCTTTATACTTAGCCAATTTTGAAGCCTTTTTGGCCTACCTTTTGACTTTGTTCCCTTTTATGCGGGATCATGGTCAATCCAATATTTGGCACGGGGGTGAAATATGGATAACACTTCCTTTTGTTTTAGATTTGGTGATGTAAAGTCCTTGTCACTCTTCTTCTCATTATTTGCTTTTACCATTTCATCCTTGTTCTTTGAAGCTTCTTCTTCAGCCACAACTTGTGTCTCTGAGACTATAGTCTCCTTTGTAACATCTTGATCCTCTCCAGAATCATGGCTAATAGATCTTCCATTTTTCCCCACCTTTGTCCATTCTGTATTCTCTTTATTGGGAACCACAACATGGGTTTTTGGGCATGTTTCCTAATTTTTCTTCTGTGTTGGACACCTTCTATGATCATGCCCAACAGTTTTACATTTGTTATAAACAAAAGGGGATGGCGCATACTCACATCTTTGCACCCAATCACCAAATTTTGAGAGAAAAGTGATAGTTTCTTCGAGTGCAGCTTCTTGTTTCATATTAAATCAAAATATCGCATGCGTAAACTGGTTCTAGATTTAGTAACATGATCTATTGATATCAGGGTTCTCATGCTTTTGGCTATGCCAATCAGGACCTCAAGTTCCCAGAAATTGAGAGGTAAACCCAGGATATTCACCCAGATAGAGTATTCAGAGACAATTTTTTCAAAAGGATTAAAGGTTGGTTCCCATTGTTGAACCACCACATGGGACTTCCCAATGAACCAGGGCCGTCCAACCAAAATTCTTATGACGTGTTCTTTGCTAGGTAAAGATATTAAGAAGAAACCATTCACATAAGCAGTTACCTCAATATAACCATTTTGCGCCCATCTTCGCTTGGCCCGACTGTGAAAAAAAGTCAATATTGGGTCGGGAGCCCAAACATTTCACAAACAAAGCTCCTTCCATATTTTCCTTGGCTTGCTCCAAGAGAGAGTCTGGTATTTTAAGGGCTAGGAGGCCATTTTCTTTAGAAGGCTCCAATCCTTCCAAGGCATTTATGTCCAACTTTTTCCAGACCAACCTTTACGCCCACGTGGATTCCACCTCTGGCTCCACCCTTTCATCCTTACCTAGCCCAGGCACGTGCTCCTGCAATGGTCCCATGAGGCTCCTCAAGGTCTGCAGATTCCGTAGAAGGTAATCCTTCGCTCCCACTTCCAACATTCAAACTAGGGTTTCCCGGCTTTGACTACATTTGAAATTCCGCTTCCCGCTTCCTCTTACATCGCTAGAAATGAAAATTTAACTATATAATTATTACATAATGCAAAATTTAACTATATAATTATTACATAATGCAAAATTTAACTATATAATTATTACATATGTTAATTGGTTATGAAGAAAAAACCATTTAGTTTTTAATATAGAAATAAAAAATTACAAAAAAAAGTTTTTTTGACCCCAAAAGCTATATGAGCTCAAGGTTAAACAATGCATATGTGTAATGAGTACACACTAATTATATTTTGTTTTCAAAAAAATCATTCACACCAAAAATTGTACATTATTTCCTTTTGAAATACAAAAAACACACAAGAAAATAACAAGAATTTTCTCCCAAGATCTATGCAAATCGCCAAAAAACAAAATGCATGCCTCTTTACTAATTTTTAATAGAAAATTATAAGAAAAGAAAATTTATTTATTACCAAGACAAATTACAAATTGCACCCACAGAGATTTGAAAATAGGGAATAATCATAGAGAATAAATAAATCATCATCTTCGATACAAAATGATAAAATTTTCTACAAAGAAACAAATGACATTACCATTGAATGGAACCAAACCTAGCCCATAGAGTAGGCTAAGTAATAAAGACTCAGGTATGAGAAGAAAATTGGTTGTACACGTTAACTACCCCACCCAATTTTTGAAAAGAAAATCATCCCCTGAATTATAACCCTTGATAAAAGTTTGGCCATGTGGTCCTTTTCATTGTTCGATGAAAAATGTATAATTTTTGATAGAAAATTAGCAACTAGGCTAGGAAAATATTTAGACTAATCACATCTCAGATAAATGGTATTTAATAAATTTAGAAAAAAAAAATATTTTCACACAAACTATAAAGAAGAGGTAAATTTTCCATGTGGAACAGTGAAATTGGTTGAAGACAAACAATAGTAGTGAAGGTCAAGACAATCTCACCTTTAGTGAAATAATAAAGAGGTGATGTTAGTTTTTCTAATCTAGTTATTGATTTGGAGAAAGTGGAATTGTGGAGTAATGAATATTTGAAATTATTACCTACCAATAATGGTAGGTAGATTTTTTATAAAAAGGGATAAAATGACTCTAATTTTTGTTTGTGTTGTGGAGAGAAATTAAAAGGTATGATTTGTCGTCTATCAAGAAATCTAAATATATGGAAGTAAATAGTATGAATGATTAGATAATTGTTTTTGTGTGCCCATATTTTTATTCATGTGATTTTTAGTCATTACGTGAATGACCGCAATGAGAAATAGTTACTCATAAGTGTTGTAGGGGAGGTGTAGTGCCGTATATATATTTATTGTGTCACAATTATCAGCAAGTGAATATTATTATCACCCTCTAGTCTCTTTCCCCATCAATAAATATTTAGGAGTGTGTAGTGCCTTATAGATCACCTTTGTCCCTTACTTATTTCAATTAAATCAAATTCAATTTGGATTAAAAAAAGAGGATTTCCATGTCATAAAATACTCTTAGAATATCATCAAGAAAAGATATTTTCTCTTATTAAAATAGAGCAACATTAAAAGAGAGAATTCCCTAACAAGGATTCAAAGCAATAAAGTGCCTAGCTATAATTTCTACTTTTATCAAGAGGGATATTATGTATCATTCCATATACTCCAAATTATTTCCACATATCTCATCCTCATATCTCTTTCGTAGGTTTAGATTTCACAACATCTAGTCCATCGTAGAAGCTACATGTGGAACAACTCATAATCAATGTGCCTCCTTTTGCGTGATGTCTTCTAGACCTTACCAATCTTTAGGGTCATAAGTAACAACTGCAGAGAGTGGACATTGATCTTAGCTTGAAAATGATAATGAATTTTTGGCACCATTTGCTTCCTTAAAGACACGAAGATATGTAATTGTAGGTAAATTGTTGGCCAGCTCGCAACACCATGTAAAATATGATTAAGCTTATAATTAGGTGTTAACCCCTTCTACATTGTTTAAATAATAATCATATAATATCCTTCAATAATAACATCATATTACCCTCTCTCTTTATCCACCATGAGCCCAACAAACAAGGCTAAAGCTTCTGCTTCATTATTATTTAGCTCTTGGAGTAAATAAAGAGTCGCCCCACATGAAATGACCATGTGAATTTCTATAAATACAACAAGCACATGTCATTCCCAAATTTCCACACCTGAGGCTCAATCATAGTTTTACTTGACACACCCTACATTAAGAGGTACCCATTTGACATCCTTCATATCAATATGACCAGCTATTGCAATAATGGGTCTGGTAAAATAATCTTTGGCCATTTTTCTAAAATCTCCTACTCCTTTGTTTTGAGAATTTTTTCATTGATCTTAGTAGTTAATGAAATGTTTCTTAAAATTTCTTTCTCAATTTTTTCCTAGCATCTCTTCCATGTAGTTCCTTTCTCAATCCACTTATTTCATACCACATTTGATATGTGCATAGGCCACAATTTAGATAACAATTTAGGACCTTCAGACCAAGTACTGAATACTTCCTTCACCATCCAAGGGAAAACCCATAACTTCTCTAATTTAGAGTGGAGACAATGCCAAATATTTCTTGCATACATACAATACAAAAGTAGATGCTCAACTATCTCACCATTTTTCTTACACAAAATACAACCGAATGGCCGATAAAATTCATCTTCAATAACCTAACATGTGCCAAAATTCTTTCCAAACAAGTCATGCAAGATTATCCAAGGTCCGGGGAAATCCTACACAATTTTTGGCTAAGTGTGGGTGCAGGGAAGGTTGGAGAATGCATGAAGAAGGAAGAAGAAGTGTAACAGAAGAAGAGGGATGTTGTGTGGAAGTGTGCAAAATTTTTGCTAGTAGAAATCAACAATAAGGAGTGTATTGTACATGGATTTCATAGTATAATGGGCATGCAATAGTGCACACAAGGTTTTACAGAGTAGTGTAGGCGCGGAAGATTAATGTGCAGTGGTGTGTGTAGGAGTTTTGGCCCAACCGAGGATACTGGAGGTACACAAAGATTACGAGAGACGTTATGTGTAATGGTGGTGAGTACATGAAAGGCACAAAAACATGAAAATAAGTATTGCGCAATAGCGTAGATTGTAAAGGAGGCACATGGATGTTTTGGAAAAGTCCTACAATCCCAGGGAAATTGTATGGAAGAAAGCGACGGTATAACTCGAGGTTAAAAGTGCACCACAAAATATAGAAGAGGTGTAACAAAGGATTGTGAGAAAAGAGTGCACAATAAAGTTGGCGGTTAGTAGAAAAGACAAAATATGACAGAAGTTATCAGGAAAATGAAGTTGACAAGGATTCAACAGGAAAAGGAGACCAACAAATAGATCGACTTGGAACATCAGGAAATGTCTAGGTGGTGATCAAGTAGCTCAGAGAATTTAATAAGCTCAAGTTCAAATTTGATTTTGAGCAGGAATATCTAGAAGGTACCATCCCACCAAAATAGGATTCAAACAAGGAGAGAGAAATGGGAAAGAAAAACTATAAAAGGAGGACAAGTTCACTATTTTGGGGTTGTTGGCCGATAATTAATGATTGGCCCATAGTCACCAAAATACATGGGTGAGCTGAGCAAGAGCCAAGAAAAGGACATATCCAAAAAAAATTAATGTGCATAAAGGCACAAGAAAACCAATCTAGGATAACTCCATAGGAGAACACCAAGATTATCTTTGTAGATCCATAGAGAGTAGCTATATGTAGATGTTTTTAACTTTAAGGCCCTTGACATAAATAGAGATTTACAACTTATTTGTGTAATCCATTGTATAAATCTATAGCAGGGGGGATTGTGCCAATAAGTAAGCCATGCAAATGCATTGTCTCATAGCCTACTAATTTTATTTTAGATTAAGGCCCCAAGCCAGTCTTCTTATGTAGCTTCTCATTTAGTTAATACATTATAACCCACTTTTACAGTATACACCCAGAGGGCGATTAAGGCCTAGCAAACTAGGCAATTGCCTAGGGCGCATACATTTAGGAGTGCCCTTTTTTTTATTTTATCATGGTTTTTATGAAGACTAGATCAATTTATTAAACATATATGTTAGTAGAGTTAGTGGCCACCCTTACACACCAATTTGAGTCTCTTCATTGAAAATAAAAACAATTTTAAATAATTATATCAAGATTATGAAATTTAACTAGCCATGAAACCTAGGCAAGTGCCTTTGTTGTTAAATTCAACTCATACATTTGTATTTTTAATACTTTGTATTGTTTTGAAGTTTTGAAAGTTATTTTCAGAGGAGATATCAAGAAAGGTAAATATGTATAGAAATTGAGAAAAAATAGTTGGGACACATATCGATAAAGGAGGATTATGATATACTATATGTTAGAGAATTAGTTGAGCAATTTAGGAAGTGTTAGCTACAAATAATTTTATTGGCATTTTTTTATTGGATGGTAGAAGCATAGCAAATCAAGTAATCCATTATTTGGTTACGGTTAATTAATTTTTCTACTATGAGATTAAGTTTTTATATATAGACTTGGCGTTACCACTAGTATTGCCTAGGGCGCTCATAATGCTTAATTTGGCCCTGTATACACCCCGAATTTGTCTCATGTCCATCTAAGGACATCCTCTGATTTTTTAACAATCATACTTATAGTCTTCAAAAACTCTATGAAGATAGCCTTATGATTCTTTGGGCAATTACAACCATCAAAATCTTCCCATTTCTTATATATTGCATTACATTCTCCAAAGGCAACAATTAATTACATATATTTTCACCCCATTATTGTTGTACATTTCTACAAATATCATCTAAATCCCCCCTTTGTAGTAGGGTAGGTTCCCCTGCCATGAATCTTACCAAAAGCTTGATTTTTTTCCATTCCCTACTCCCTAAGTGAGGTATTCGCAAATGACATTTCTTTCTATCATGGTGAAGTTCCAAATATACGATCCTAAAGAAAGATTCTAGACTAAGAATATCCTTTCAGGTTTTCCATTATCCAAATACTTCCCTTTGACCATCTAGATCTAGAGACTAGAATCTTCTTCATAAAGTCTCTATGCAAACTTTGACAAGGCCAAAGCCAAATTATGTTGTTGTAGGTTTTTGATTTGCATATCTCCTTCAAATTTTGACCTACACAAATTATCCCATTTCTTAAGGATATTTTCTTCTCATCCTTACCACACCATAACAAATGTCCAATGATCTTTATAATTTATGAATTACACCAATAGGAGTTTGTATAGAAAAAAAACAAGTAAACAATCACAGTTATGGTCCTCCAAATCTTCATACTCCACTTGTTGGAGAAAATTATTTCTTGATAAAGAGAGTTGTAAATATTCTACGAGAGATTTACCCAATTAATCCTCACCTTCATCCTAGCATATATGACTGAATGAACTTTTTTGAATCTCCAATCCAATTCAATAAATTCTTCCATAAAATTTTCGATATCTTAAAGAATACATTTCTATCGATATTCAATGGGCAAAGCATATAACCTAGTTCAAACGTGTCTAAAATTTTGCTGACACCTTTGGATCCAAAAAATCTCCCTCCAATGTTGTAGCGAAATGGTATTCCTACCAAAGTCCATTCCCCCCAATCACACCATCATTATTAGTAGGAGAGTCGAAGCATATGACAAAGAACCTCATGAGAAAAAAGTTGATGACTTTTGTTAATAGTAGCAGGAATGGTGAATACAATTCACTATACTTATTGGGCTTCTCACCCTCTATCTTCTTTCTCCATTGACAAGTAAATATAATTCACCACTTAAACAATACTCATATAACTTTTAGTCATTATCCAAATTTGTATCATTAGATAATCACTAGATCACCACAAGAATAATCTAATATTTTATTCAAAAATAATTTGGAATGTCTTATCAATCATCTATTGAGAAACTTGACTGACTTCCATTTTTAATATAATTTTTGCTCTATAATATAAAAAGATGGTTTTTAAATTTATATTTTACTCCGTTATCTTTTCAAACCATCTTCTACTCAAATTTGTCATAATCAATACCGTAACCTTAGCCGACATACAATTTCAAGAATCATAGTAATACGTATGTTTTTCATTTTATTTTGCATTAAATATACCGCGTTTCAGTCCTCGAATTTTTCTTGAGGCATAACCTTCTTGTTCTTACCATTTTTTTTTTTCCTACATAAGAATTTAGAAATGAATACAAAAGAACGGGCCAAAAAATTTCTTTGAGTCAGCCACAAATGACCGTCCGATAAACAGCCACGAAGGTCCTTCTTTGGCATCTGAGTTATTCCATGTCTTATTTATGATCATGGATGCCCTCCTACCAGATAAAGACCAATGATAAATTAAACTCAGCAAATTCAACCAATAATTTTATTCATGTTTGGTGATACTCCCAATGACAACTAGGAATAAACAATTGCAATTTCCAGCCATATTATCCAAATGCACATCATATCAGAGACAGCTTGTCTTTGATTCCAACTCTGTGGTGAATTCATGTCAGCTTGAATGTTTTTTAATGAAAGAAATCTGGGAAGAGATTCTCTATTTGGAGGGTAGTTCATATGTGGATTTTAGAGGTATATAGATATATAAATTAGGTTATTTTTTTAAAGTAATTTGTTCATATTATAATATAAAGGAGGTTCCAATAGTAAAATTTTGTTGTAAAAAGTTTTTAAATTTGAAAGTTAAATAAAATGAAAGGGGAGGTGAGTAATGCATCGTTCTATTGATATAAGGATCATGGTATATTGGGTATATATGTTGCTCATAAATCAATAATTCATAAATCTAATGGCTCACTTGAATGAAAGGGCCAAAAACATACTCTCTGAATAAGATTTTTTTAGTGGAATGCATTTAATCATATACATTTTATTGATGAGGGACATGTTTGTGCTAGTTCTTCATAGTGCTGAAAGAGGGAGCAACTTTTTGATATATGTGCTGAGGTTAATATACTCTCTCCTTCAAGATGTGAGGGAGAACCTCTATTTCGCTAAGAGACTACTTAAAGGCCTTTGACATGAATGTCGAGAGCATAGACAATATTTCCAACATCTTTAGTTTATCAGCTAAGTAGCACCCTTGCTTTACTGGGAGAGTTCCTTAGAAGTATGTTTTCTTACAAAGACTCTCCTCTTCTTCTATGACCTAAAAATGTAAAAAATCCCTTAGAAGTTTGTTGTAAGGGATTTTTAGATTTCAAGCCACATAAGAGGAGAGGGGATGCATATTAAGCTACAAGCAAATTCATCTACAACCAATCAACCATTATGTTATTAGGAGGGCCACTTCCATTAACTATGACATCACCTCAAGTACATAATGATCATGGTACATTTGGTTTATATGTTAGCATAATTTCAATAATTTACAAATAGAAAATCTATTGGTTCAATTTCATGAAAAAACTAGGAACAAACGCATGGAATAACATTTTTTAATAAGATATATTTCCACTTTTTTGATGAGGGATAAGTTTGTGCTAGTTATTCATAGAGGGAAAAGAGCCCATAGCTTTGTTGAGATACACGTTGATGTTAATAGGCTACTTTCTCATCACTATTGGGAGAAGCTCTCCCTCTCATTGAGAAAGTTCCTAAATAAATGTTTTAAAGACTAGACCCCAAGTCACTAGAGTGCCTATACCCCTCTCCTATCCACCAAACACCTAAATTCTGTGTCGGTTGTGTGTGTGTGTGTGTCATCTTTTCTTGATAAATATAGTGAAGAGGGATGGAGATCTAGAAGATGTTGGTTTTAAATCATCTACTTCAAGTTGGTAGACATTCAACACATATCAATCTATTTACTTGTCATACCCTTATAAAATTATATTAAATACAAATAAATTATGATTGTAGAAAATATATAAATAGACATTAAATATCCACTAGTTTCAAGTGAATGATTTAAAACCAAGACTTCCCTCCTCAACACACAAACCCAAAAAAAAAAAAAAAAAAAGGCTAAAAATATATATATGGTAACATTATCAATACCTATTATCAACCAAATAAAAATTTATTAATCCACGCCCCCAAGTCAGATCAGATATACATCTTCGGTTCATATTGAAATCGCTCTCTAAAATCCTCAATTCACAACCCCTTGTGTAGTCGATGTTAATCTATACTAAGCCTAGGTTTCTTTGCATCACCATTTATGCCTTTGTCTGTGTACTATATAATTTTTTAAAATGAAAATCTAAACTAGGAAAAACAGTCTTTTTCCTATATATAAATATACAAAACAGAAGTTCGGATATTCTAAATTTTAACATAGTTTTGTCCACATGTGACCGGCAAGATGGCAACGATACAAACTACTTTCCTTCTGTCATACAGGTGTTTTTTGGATTGGCATTTTTAGCTTTTTCCTCTGCAATTTCATCTCCTCCAACACTTCCTACACATTTGGCAAATTCCTACTTCTGAAAAAATCTCCATCCAGATAGTCCAATTTGGAGCAACCTGCTTTGACCTCTTCAGTTTGGTGTTATCCATAGAATTGGACCTTGAAATCATCTACAAAAGGCCCTATTCTGTGCTGGCCTGCAGGATTATATAGTTAGAAACCTGATACTAGTTGAGAAGAACTCAAGAGTTTCAGAGCTTCTAAAATGGCTAAGGCAGGCTCTGCTGTTTTTGCAGCAAACCCAAATTCAAATAATGCAGACCCCACAACAGAAAGTCTAAGCATACCCAAAAAGCCAAACAGTGGAATGGAGAAATTAGAGGCGTTATATGAGAATATACCTGAAGATTTTCAGGAGGAACTTACTCTGTCTAACATTGCAGGAAGTTTTAAATTCAAGGAGAGCACTACTAGGCCCAAGAGAAAAGAGGAGATTGATTTGGATGCAATAAATGCGAAATTGGTCAAGAACATGGCTAGGCAAAATTCAAACAATACTGATAGTAGTGTTAGCAGCATTGATTTTGGCAAAGGATTGCAAGCTGTAAAACCATCTTCTTCACAGAGAGAAAAGATTCAAAATCCTGCAACAACTGGTGTTTTACAGTGCCCCTCAGATGGATCTGACAACAGTACAAGATATATATTGAAGGGAAGTAATATAAGAGACCCACTTGCTTATTCTGATCCTGATGATAATATTAGCATGCACTCTGATGCCAGCTCTAATTTGGCTGGATCTCAGAGAAAATCAAGCATGTTTTCCACTGATTTAGATGTCAGTTATACTTCTGCCCCTTCTGTGAGAGGTTCCAAAGCTAGGATGCCCAAGCCAACTGAAGCAGATCAAGACAAGAGTTCTCAGAAACGCCAGGGAACACCACATACTAACATTTGTAGCATTTGTGATAAATCTGTCTATTTGGGAAAGTATAGATGCCTGGTAAGATTTCATTGTTCTTTATTTGTTTGATAAGTTTAATGTACCACCATACCTTTTGGGACTACCACAGAATTAGTAATTATAGAGATTACAGAGACTTCATAGATCCTAGTATGTCTTTAATATGACTAGCCACTTGGAAGGCAATATTTTTTGAAGTATGATTCACCATTTATGTTAATCAAGCAGTCATAGAACATCCTTAGATCTTTACCATAGCTGCTCAACACTTTCATTTGTACCAAAGTTTGTATTAATTATCATTATAAGGTTCTTGAAACCCTTTATTAAGTTAATCCAATCTATTGTAATAGCATCCATTCTCTTTTGTTACAATTATAAGCTGCAATCCATTATGATCCCCTCCATTCCCTTTTGGTACCAATCCGTTGTGATGGAAGATTCCCTTTTGCTACCAATCCATTGTGATGGAAGAGCCTAACTTTCAAGTAGGTTCGTAGCACAGTCCACAAAAATCGAACCCATGACCTCCCACATACAATACACATGCCCAACCACTGCGCAGCATATTTTTATCAGAGATTGACTGTATTATCGTCTGCGAACTCACGTGATTTTTAGGCTCTTCGCATTGTGATTCCCTCCATTCCCTTTTGCTACCAATCCATTATGATACATTAGTAATTTGTTTGGGAGCCCAGTATCTAGTTGTTATGTTACATTTAAGTATTTTGCATATTTAACACTATTTGGTATGAATGAGCGTTAAGTAGTAGATAGTCAATCAAAATATATTGTTTGATTCCACAGCGCGACTATTTAGGTTTATGCATTTGTTTCTATGAATATGCTTACAAAGATAGTTTTTAAAGGTTATTCTTAAAGGAGACATCGATTTAATGTATAAGATTCTCTTCATGGAAACAAAACTTGTGCGTGTGTTTTAGAGTGTGAAATTTAGACGGCGATTATCCAGTGTATAGATTGCACCCTTCAATATCGTATTCCCATCTCATAACACACCAATATCAACCATGAA
This sequence comes from Taxus chinensis, assembly GCA_019776745.2. Lineage (NCBI taxonomy): Eukaryota > Viridiplantae > Streptophyta > Pinopsida > Cupressales > Taxaceae > Taxus > Taxus chinensis. The sequence continues at coordinate 156,989,461 of CM034149.1, forward strand.
TCTCTTTGACATATTGTCAACAGTCACATCATTGTTTTTTGAATTTATTTTCAAAAATCATTGATGGGTTGGGATTATTTGCAATGAAAACTTACATATCAATTAGTAGAACATAACACTCAAAGCAAAAGGTTGCATGTTTGAGTCGTAATATTATGAATGCTAATTTTAATAATAATACATGGATACAATCTATAAATTGGATAGCTACTTCCTGAAACAAAAGCCATTCAACATCAGTCAATAGTAATGCACCTCAGAAGTTTTGATTCCAGTCCTCTTAGCCAACAATTTTAGATTTTCCATAAAAATAACTATCATGCATATGTTTTTCAGGTATGTGGAAGAGCTTACTGCAAAGCATGTGTTGCTCAAGGCATGGGTGACATGCCAGAAGGTCGCAAATGTACAGCTTGTGTTGGTCACCGTTTCAGTCAGAGGTTTACATCTAATCTAAACTACTTGTATTTTCATTTTTATCAAACTCGTCGTCGATAATAAGATTTACAATAAGCTACAACAAAAAGCGGCAGATAGATATGCACCATATTATTTTGGATGCATTAGTGACTGTATCTTTTATGGCAGGTATATTGCTCAAGCTGGGAAAATAGGATGCTGTGTGTCTCTGCCAAGCTCAGTAAAACAGGCAGAACTGAAGTGGGCAGAATTGGGTGCCAGAAAACCGCGCAATAGATCAACAACACCAAATGTTAGCCCGCGTGGCTCGCGAAAGAGTGCTCGTGTTAGCCCAACTAGGCCAAACAGAGCAACATAAGTTCTTCAATATTTTATCTGGATTGAACTGTGTTCTATCCTTTTTTCACTTTCAGAGAAACACCAGATATTCTCCTGTAATACCATTGCAATCCTTTTCAACTAGACATATATGACCTTTGGAAAATGATTTTTTGAATTGTTTTAAATAAAATGAGATGCAAGCCACTGGTTCCTCTGCAGAATATATGAATGAATAGCTTTTCAATCCAAAAAAGAAAGAAAGAAAGAAGATTCAACAATTTTCCATACGAAATCCTGTCTCTTGTCGTTGTTGGATTGTCTCGGAGTTTTTGTTTTTTATCAACGACTTTCTTATTTGTTTTTTTTAAAATCGCATGGCATCGTTGAACCAAATTTGAAGGGTTTTTAATAGTTTAATATGGAGGACCGAGCTCACAACATTTGTCCTTTGCCTTGGATGTTAATTAATTAATTAATTGTTTTTATTGAGTTGGTACTCGTGGCTTTCACAAATAAAGAATTAAGTCTTTTCTATTGATTAATCATAAATTTTGTACATAATTTTGTTTAGGAGCATAATTTTGTTTTGTACATAATTTTGTACATTATTTTATACAAATATTATAGATTATTTTTCAAAAAAAAAAAGTTTAGTATTATAAGAGTACGTTATGTTAATGTTACAGTAGGTTATGTAGAGGTTTGGGAAATGAAACCAAGTCTAAACATAAATTAAATGAAAATATTACGTAAAAATTAGGCAACCATGGTAAAAAGACGAGTAAAAGGTGGATCTTTTTCATACGGCTTGTCCCAACCACCATATAGAAGGTCTTCCCCCTCAGAAACAGGGTCCCAGCCAATATTGATAGTGTTCTCAACCTTGACTGCATGTGTAGGATCCTCTTGGCCTTGTATAATTATACACATAGGTGAAATAGCTAGAGCCAAACAGAGAAACTTGTCTATGTGGTGGACGAGCCCGCTTGTCTTGAGCTGGAAGCAAATAGTGTTACGCCCTTAATCATATGTCATATATTGGGATATGTGTGGCCGGATTGTGGATAGCATAATCTCTTAATATGTCATGTCTCATTTATTTATGATTTCATATGCTTAGAAGGTTAGCCTAAGTGGTTTACATAGCATAGTCTAGTATATAGGAGTTAGTAACTAGTAGATCATAATCATATCACATTTGAGTCTTGTTGTAAGATATGGAGGTTGCCCACTCAAAGTTGCTAAGTCATTTCTACTTGCATATTTTGATTTTATCTCTCTATTTTGGTTTCCTTCGATGTTTTATTGTTATTATTTTGATATGTCTAAGTAATTTCTTTACAAGTGGTATCAGAGCTTCGATTCAGGCCAAAATTAGGTCAAAACCACTAATTTTGAGGATTCAACCATACCTTACAAACCGTTGTTAATTTTTCTTCCAATTTTTTTACTAAAGTTTTGAAATCAATCAAGTAAGCTTCTCTCCAAAGTTCAAGCTATTTGGATTTCTTTTGTAGAAGTTGTTACCATATTATCTAGTTTTCCATAAATTTACTCCATAAGACACAATTTTTGGAATTTTTCCAAGTTATCTACATTTTTAGAAATATTGAAAAAAATAGCAAGGGCTTGCTCTCTTTGTTTTTCTCTATTTGGCTAAAATCCATAAACAATCCTAAACCCTAAATTTTTACCCTAATCCTTGTACCTTAAAACCTAAACCCTACATCATGATAGGGAGGTCAACTAGAGCCCAATTGAAGGGGAAATTAACTCCAAGGATGACTCTAAATAAGAAAGATATCATGGGTTTTGAATCTTCAAATTCTACTGTATCAGAGGTAATCACCCAGCTCCATGAGAGATTAAACTATGACCTCACCAATGTGAAGGCAAAGTTTGACAATAGCTTGCAGTCAGTGAAGGATGAAATGAAGTCAGAATTCAACTCAATCAAGGAGTTAATAGTCATTAGCTCATTCATGACTAATGTGATGAATTCTAATTCACATCACACGGGATCCTCAAGAAACACACATTCAAACTTAAATCAAGCCCACTAGGTGGATCCTCTGCACAATCCGGTGGATCTTCTAGCTAGTGGTGGAGCATGATTCTAAAATTGGAAATGTGTAAGTTCAATAGGTATGATCTAATCACCTAGATCAACCAAATACATATTTTGTTGATCTACATCAATTTCCAAGTGGATAAAAGGTGGTAATGGCATCCTTGCATCTCAAACCAGAGCAATTCGTTTGGTATAAATGGATGTGTGAGCATATGAAAAAGAATGGACTTCTTGTTACTTGGTCAATATTCACATATGAGCTCCAAATGCACTATACCAATAGTGTCATAGAGAACTATTTCAGCTAAATAGAAAATTTGTGACATATATTAACAATCAATTATTATATTCAATAATTCCAAACATGTCCTTACATGTAGATGGAATCTTAGAGGTTTACCTTAATGATCTATTCTTGGGTGGTCTCAAGGATAAAATCCAGCTTAACGTTTTCCTTATTAATCCAAGTTCTATATCATAATCCATGGTAGTTGCTCATCAAGTGGAGGAAAGATATTTGGTCAAACGTAGGGCTCTCACTACTAACAAGGAGTGCATTCTTCTAACATAATCATTCCCTCAACCGACCCGATTGAATCCTCAATAAATTGAAGAGAATAGATTAAAAGGGATATGTTTTAGTTGTGATGGAAAATGAAGCAAAGGACATAGTTGTGCTAAGAATAAATTGTTCTACATTGAAGGGCTTAATGAGGAGGAGGAAGAAGAAGATGTATCAGAGGTCAATGCTGAAGAATCTCAACCATCTCTTTCCATGTAATTCCAAGAATTAGCGCCCCAAAAACCCTTAAGGTTGTTGGGTTCATGAAGAAATAAAGGGTGACAATATTAATTAACTTTAGATGTATCGACAACTTCATCAATCATAAGTTGGTCTCATTTTTAAATGGTTTTGTTTATCCAATCCTAGAGTTTCAGGTCGTGGTTGCAGATGGAGGTAAATTTAGTTGTTCAAGTAAGTGTCATAATAATAAGCTATTCCTGAGAGATTACCTACTAAATATCCATGTTACCAAAATAATCTCACAACCTCATTTTGAGAACCTGAGATATGATTCTCCTATTTTATCATGATTTTGGAGCCTTCACAGACTTTTTTTGGATGCTTTGTGATATATAGGAACTTTTGGCCATTTTCACATACTAATTTGGATAGTTTTGATGTTTGCATAGCTTCAAATATGTTTTGTGGAAGATCAAATTTTTTACCATAAAAAATCATCCTTGGATGGATTTCCTCCATGGTGCATGTACAATTGGGAAGACCTTGGGTTAATTATATATCTTTCGGGTTTTAGTTCACAATTGTATAAAACACTCTAATTATGGCATTTTTGTTATTCACTTGAGATATTCTCCCACATTTTTTGTGACAAGTGAAGCGTTCGGGTTTATATTCAAAAAAATTTCAATGTGAAGTGGAGAAAAGGATCCTCCTAACTTAACCTTTTGTTGATCCATATAATTGACTAAGGCAAGGGGGCACAACGAAGAAGGTTAGGATTACACCACATGTCGTAATCCCTAAATATTAGGTCCGGAAGATTGAGTCAAGAAAAAAAAATTTAAATTGGCTAAGGCATGGAGGAAAACCCTAGATCCCTTATCCAGCCAAAGCTCGCCATATGGCACCAATCACGGAAAGTCACAACCTAATAGTTTAACAAATAATTTGTTGAACCAAATGGCCCAATTATGGGTGATCAAATGTCAAGGATTTTGAGAAATTCAACCAAGGAAAAATAAAAACTAGGATCCCATATCCAATCATAGATTTCCATGCGGCATGCATCTAGCAAGCCAACAGCCAATCTCGGATTGCCACATGGCACCTATCCAACAAGATCATAACCAATTAAGAGATGTCATGTGACACTAAATCATAACTCAACATGTGGCCCAATCATAGAAGTTGATGTGTGAGAAGGATTGAGTGAAGGAAGGTAGTGGGAGAAAATGGAGACAAATCCCATAGTGAATCATAGGTTGTCATATGTAGCCAAATTTGACCTTGAAGTCTATTGAATTAACACATTGTGGATGGGCATAGATTAAAGCAATGGCCAATGAGAAGGGGACACATGGCTATGTAAAGCTTTGAGGTTAAAACTAATATCCCCATGGTTGTAAATTGTGTAAAATAATATAGGAAGATTCAAACATCCATAACTTTTGCTCCACAACACCAAATCAGGAAAAAAAATGGCCTCCTTGGAAAAAATCTTGAGGAGTATTTGTTGGAGATGGTTTCAAGTCACTATTTTTCATGTTTTGAGATAAAATTATAAGTATCACCACCATCTACCTTCTTTCCTTTGTGTTTTAAATCATGATTTTTTATGGGTTTCTTTTCCAACGACCATGTTTGTTTTGAGCTAGGCAATTGTTACAGAATATGCTTTGAGGTGGTTTGAACATATATTTTTAGTTGAACATATTTTTAGAGCTCCATGATCATGAGAAAGGGAGATATACTTCTGCATATTCCTTATCCTCTTTTCTCTTTCTTCTTTTCCCCCTTATCTCTTCTTTTTTCTATAATTTTAAGTTATGCATATTATAAGTGGATCATATCCTTTAATGAAAATTTACTCTACCTATTTGGATTTCCAAGCATTTTAATTGTTCATACCTTTATTTTTGAGTTTGTGTAATGCAGCCAATGCCTTTTGCATAGTTGTAGCAGATTGTGCATCCTTTTAGCATGAATATCATGTCTATTGTGTCTCATTTCTACCCTTTAGCTTGTGTTATTGCTCTCTTTTTTTATGTTCTATTATGTTATAATGTGTGTGGGTTATATTTGCATGGTTCAAATGCACTATGCCATTAATTGATATAGGGAGAGTTACATTTAAATATAAATTTAATTGTGGCTTATATCTTCCCTTTCACATTGTGCTTTATCCTCTTTCCTTGTTTCTTAGTATAAGGAGAGTGATCCTCTTACTTCTTGGTGCATTACTACATTTATTTTCCATGTTTTCTTGCTTGTTTTCTCCTACAATTATTAGGTTAGATTATATTAGTGGTAACAGTGAGTACATTGGATAAGAATCCAACTTTCTCTAAAGGTCTATCTCAAGGAACCAAGGTCCCAAACCTTGGGGACATTCCCACTATTATTATTGATATGCCAACTCTTTTTTGGCACTCTTGGGTGCACACTTTTAACAGCCAACATTTTCTAGCATGCATGGTGGGAGCATCTTGTATTTTTAATTGTTTGTAGTATTTATAGATAAAATAATGCATAATTTGTAATTGTCAACTAATTTTTGGTGTGATCTTAGATCATTTGGTTTTTTGAACCATCCTTCAAGCACTTGGTGACTCCACTAATTTAGAACCCACCCATTTTCTCATTTATAGACCACTCCCTTTATAGTTTGATGTTTCTAAGTTTCATAGCTCTTCAAGATCTCTTTCTTTCCCTCATTGAAACTTTATCCCCCTCTATTTTTTAGCCTTAGGATGATATTCCAAAAAATCCTTGAAGACTTTACCCCTCTTTCATGGAAATGATTGTAAGCCCCATTTAACATATCAAAGATGTATCCAATCATTATTCCATACACAATATCATAGAAGAGAAGGTATGTCTCAGATTACTTGTCTCTTCTTATAGAGAAAAATCTCGGGATTGTTATAGAAGTATGGCTGCAAATCAATTTCTACATGGGACTAGTTGGGATAAAATATGGAAAATTGGTTCAAGGAGAGTGAAAACATCATATCCCTTTTGGGACATCTTATCATTATAAGGAGAGTACCCATGGAGTATGTTTTAAACTTCAATATCATATTCAAGAATACTTGGGAAATAATTCCTCAAGAATTCAAACCTCGATCATGTATTGCATTCTTATTTTATTTAAGATCCTTTGATCCTAATCTCTTTATCATGATTTAAACCCTTGGGAAAATTATCTTCCTCATGCATATGATATTATTGTCCAAGATGAGATGATCCTTATTCAAACTGGTAAAAGGATATACATCCCGATTTTTCCTCTCGTTCCCTCACATTTTGACTTACCCTTAGCTCTCCATGCATTTGTTAAGCCCAATCCTAATCCACCTCAACTACAAGAGGCCCATTGTTGTCCTAATCACTCCATTTTTTTTGCAACAAGATCTTGTTATCCCAGTAATCCCATGTGATTTACAAAACTCCCTCCCACATCAATATAAAGCATTACCCATTCCCCAAAATATTTATCAATAATCATTGGGAAGAAGTGGTGATTCACAAGTTGTTCCTTTCGAATACCCAACCATATTCAATCCTAGTTATCATACCATGATGGTAGAAAAATTTGTCTTTGATTTGTATGATGATGACTACGCCCTGAATAACATAATGCAACACTCCAATATAGCCCCAATGCCCAACCATTCAGTCACATCGGATGATTACCATGAGAAAGAGATTATTAGGTAGGATTTTATAATTTCACTTGAGTTGTGTAGGTAAGAACACATCATGGAAGATCATTTACAATGTTTGTAGGGGGTAATCATAGAGATTGAGCTTAAACAATATCTACAAAAAAATTAAGGGATAATTAACCCCTTACAATCACTTCATGGTTGAATTTCATCAATGTAGAGTAGGAAATAAAAATTCCATAATGGAATGAATCTCATTCTAATGATGAAAGCATGTTTTTTCTCAACCAAGAGGTTTCCACTAAAGAGAACATTTAGCTAGATCAAGAGAAGGAGGGTGAGTAAGAAAAAATTGTTGAATGCACTAACCTTAAATTTTTTTCATGTTTAGAGTTTGTTTTCATTCTTAGGGACTGTAATTCGGAAGCATTTTTAGAACCCAAACCAAAGGGAATTAATTAAAATTTAAGAAGCCATGCCTCCAAGCCAAGAGAGAGAGGAATTACTTGAGGCTACGTTTTTTGAAGACCTTATACTTTCCATTGGAGATGAATATAATGAGGAGATCATATCTTTACTTTAGGAACATACATGTAATGCCATCAATTTCATAGTAGAGCCTAAAACATTAAAGGAGATGTTTGTTAAGAAGAAAGAAAAGGAAGAGAAGTTGGAAGAGCTCACAAGACCTCTCCATGAAGAGAAGGATGAAGATGTCCTCCTATATAGTGAATATGGGAATTTAGCTTTGAAAATTGGGTGCCCTATCAAGCACCTTGTTGTTTCATATATTAAACAAAGTTTCCTCCAAACATTCTTGTTTGAGAACACGAGGGAGAGATTCAAAGCATCAAAAATCAGCTCATATGCCTGCATAAGAAATTTTTATATTAGAAAGAGGTGTATTTGATGAGTGTTGGAGCTCAAAATTGCACCCTTCCCTGAGTCATAGACAACCTAGAATTTTGAGGCAACATGGGATTGTCTCTAAGTTGTGGAACCTTACGCGATTGAGATAGACCTCTGGAAAAATTTGATTCCTCTACCTATTTCTAATGCTAAAACTACTCCTAATATTGAAAGCAAATCATAAACTAAACATGCCAAGTGACCATGGTTAGAAGGAGATGCAGAAAGGGAAATCCTAAGATAAAATGGGTAGTGATAGCACTAGAAAAGGGGGTTGAGCTCTCTCCATGAGGGGAAGGAAACAGAGAAACATAGGAGAGAGGGCAGACAAATGTTCCACAATTTGAGAACTATGCAAACTCACTCACACACACATTTACAACACAACAAAGTGGAACCTGCAATCCAAAAAAACACACAATGTGTCAAAAATTAATGGAAAGGAAAGACTGTAAATAAAACATAGAAAATTTTAGTGGCAAATTTTTGTAAACTTGCGACTATTTGGGTTTTTAGAAATTGGAAATCGTAAATATTCAGCAGTCGGCTGCCGCATACTTCGCTAGAAAATTAGGTCGACGGGTCCTTAGTATGGGTCAGTTCACCTAGTATTTACACATATAAATGAACTCATGTATGTAATTTGCCAACGTTCTGAATACACTTGTGCCCATATTCACCAAAGTATATAACTATACATAGTGATAGCACATACTCCATAGGTATAAGGAATAAATTATAATACATATACAATCGTCCAACCTTTTTGAAATCTTTACAGTGGAAGCCAAACCCCAATATGTCCAACCTCTTGTGGTCACTACAAGAATTTTCACCCAACCCAGGCTATTAAACAGATCCACCCAAAATAGCCATCCAACAGAACCATCTGATTGAGAGTCGTCCAACTGTTAACCTTCCAACTCAAAGTAATCCAACCTATAGCCATCCAACCCACATCCGTCCAACCCATAGCCATCCAACTCAGAACCGTCCAACTCAAAGTAGTCCAACTCAAGGCCATTTGAGTGAGAGCTCAGAGCTGCCCAAATGTTGTCCATCCAATTCAAATCCCTCATGTGACTATCCTTTTTTGGTGCCATTTCCATGGATTCTGGAAAGCAAGGTAAGAAGCTTGTTGTAAGTTCAAAAAAGAGTAACAAGACATTGTTTGGTTATTTTTGAAACTCACAAAAAATGACTGATGTGTCGAGATCTATGGAAAATATAGGTATGTACTATCTACTAATTTACAGAATCCATATTTTTATTATATATTTTTTACGGTATGTTTCCAATACTCTTTACACTCGTGTTTTATTTTTTGTTTAGTGTTGTTAATAATATAAATAATTAATACTATATCTATTACACTTTTAAATGCAAAAAATTTCCAAACACCTTCACAAACTAATGTGTTTCGAGATATCAATCTTAATGATCCTTTTGGTTTTAATGGTTTGATTGATCAAAACATTCGTTCACTTGATGACATCGAATTAGAGGAAGATTCATCAAATTCTCATCCAACACCAACAGAGGAAGCATTTATTCTAGTGTCTATTTCCAAAAAAATATGTGAGGATATAGATATTCTTGCTGAGAAACCAGATGCAAAATTTGAAGTTTAAGAAAGCAAAAAAATCTATCAGAAGAAAGAGGACAAACTGGACTATAAGAAGGACTTTCAGGTTTGACTAGGCAACAAAATATCCTATTATTGAACCAATAGAGATGAAAAATAACAATGATGTTCCAACTTAATGTTGATGTAAAATATGTAGTTGGAACCAAGGGAAAGATCACACAATGCAGCTCAAACTAGACACCATTGAAAAACATTGTGGGAAATATATATTTCCCAAAAGCATAAGGATGGGAGCATAGTAAGATCTCATAAATGGAAAGATGAAAAAGAGTGCTTGCATGTAATATATGTAGAAGAATATGAAAAATAACAAAAGCATTTGAAAATTTTAAATGAAAAAGGTGGCACAATTGTTGAAAATTTGAGCAAAGCTATGGAGACTTAAATGGATTCCATAAGTATTTAATTCACTATTGTATTCCATATATTGAAAAAGGGCAGACCCATTTCAGATTTTTCAGAAAATAAAATTGTGTATCACGTAATTGGCTTAGAAAATGTTCCACAATCACATTGGTCAGATACCAGTGGTTGGGAAATTGAAAAATGTATTGCTCTGGTGGAAAAGGAGGATCTGAAAGAGCTTATAAAAAATGTAAAGTTTATTTCCCTTTCAATTGATGAGGTTACAACAGTGAACAATACCTCATGGGTTTGTATTCATGTATACACATTCGCAAATGAAGTAAGAAATCTCCATCTCTTAGCAGTTCATAAAATGAGTGAAAATTTTAATTATGAAAACATTTATAAGTTAGTGTTGTCAAGTTTGAAGGATATTGTAGGTATGGATGATTTTTCCATTGCAGTGAAGTTAGTTGTGTTGGAACAGACGGTGCAGTTGTAATACAGGGGGGAAGAAATGGTCTCTAGGTATGAGTATAGACAAATTTTGGCCCCTATTTAATTGTAATACATTGCATGGCTCACAAAATGAATCTGACCTATAAAATTGTGATAAATTTCGAAACTATTGCCAAAGTGGAGGAGCTGATCCAAGATTTGCATGCATATTACTCTAGCAGTCCAAAGAGATTTTTAGAATTTCAAAAAAAAATCTATTGGATTGACATATGGGAAAAAGCTTCTCGAGGATGTAGATACTAGATGGATCTCAATGTATGAGTCTTCTTGTAAAATATTTGAAGAATATTCTTCATTGACAAGTTTTATGTACAAATATCGCAGGGATGTGGATAAAGCTAAAGATTTATTGTACCATCTAGCAGATATTGAAACTTTACTTAAACTCTATTGAATTTTTCAATGTTGAAGGAGCTGAAATTTTTGACAAAGCATGTCCAAGAGTGTTGCATTTACATAATAGACTTCATAAGACTCAGAAAATGTGTGTTTGAGTTTAGATTTATTTATATTTATCATATGAAATTTTTAAGGGTCCTATTTTTGAAATATAGAATGCATTAACAGACCTTAAGTATAGTGCCCACTTCCCTTTGATACTGTTTAGATACTGATCTTGCTAGTGTTGATCTCATTTTGGGACATTATTATGTTTTGACTTAGTATGATGTGTATATGTTAGATCATGGATTATTATGGAACTTGATTTAGTTAGCATGCATGATGATTATTGGAGACATTATCATAGATGGATGATGATATACTGCTTGATATGGACAGGTTATTGATGTTGATTTTAGACATTTGACAGTTGATATTATGAGTAGCTCTAGTATAGAGATTCATTGGATGATGATATAGTGGAAAAATTTGAATTTAAAATGATAATGTTGAATTCTTGATATTGTTGTGATTTGGTTTTGATATTTATATGTTGCTTATATCATTTTGGATGTTCTGATATGGCCACGAGGCGGAAGGAGGTGTTTTTATTTTGCAGGTTAAAATATCACAACAATGTCGGGGGAATGGAGACTAACCATATTGAAATTTTGGATGAACTCAACGGGGTCACCATGGCAACTGTAATTTTTTGTGTGTTGTGTTATGTTAAGATTTCCCATGGGAGGGATTTCCGTTATATGTGACCATGGGGTATGTGTGCTTTATGTATGTGTTCCCTTTTAATTATTGATTGTATGTATTTTTATTTAGTAATAGTGATCCTTCCTTTGTAATTTAATTTAAAAATGATGAATTCTAATGTGAAGAGTAATATAGTTAAATTTAATTTTATTTAATTGGGATGTGGAATGTAAGTAATAAAGTTGTTGTCTTAGGTTATTAATTAAATTGGATGTAAGGCATGTATAACCATATGTTAAATAAATAAATCATTATGTCAAAAGTATGTAATAAATGAAGTCATAGATATTAATTCATGTTGTAGGAATGTGTAAGAGGATGTAACAGATGTGTAAGTGATGTGAAAGTTCGTGTAAGTCAGATTTTGGAGTGTAGAACACTTCATCCTCAAAGGAATTCGAATTTGATCCTTGAGGGCTGCATTTTGAGGCTTGTGGGACAAGTTAGACTTGTCCCACACCTCTTAAAATAATACACCAACCATGCCTATGGGTTGGGAGTCAAATTTTAGCCTTTTTAATTAAAATTTGAAATGACTGTGTGTAAGTTTTTATTGCACTTTTCATACAAATTTTTTAATTCAGTCCTTGGTAAAGTATGGGTTAATTTTGAGTGTGTAAGTTGCTTGTCATCTCCATTTATTGTGTTTAATTATGAGGTTGAATTTCTCCTTTTGGGGTTGAGTAAGAATGATGTGGCATCCCACTTGGAATCGACATCATGCTCTCCCTCCCTCTCCTTTAAAATTCAAATTTCTCCTCTTGTTTGGGTTGTTGACACATTTGATTTTTCCTCCTTGGGTCAAATTTTATTGTTGTTGGAGCTTGCTTTGAGGAAGGAGTTGGAAATTCTTTTGCATGCTTATACTTTGTTGTTTTGGGACTAAATTTTGAGCACTAAAGGAATTAATTGTTTGGGAAAACAATCTCCACTATGGAGAGGTAGGATTCTGTCCTTTTTATATGTTGTTTTTCCCTTTTCTTGCATAAATGAAATGGTGATTGTGCTGTGTATTCATGGTTGGTTGCATAGATTACTTAGGGAAAGGTGTAGGAGAAGACTATGGAGTCTTATTAGGGGGGGCATAAGGGATTTCCAATGGCATTTATTTTATTGTGGAGGGAGTTTTGGTTTTGGGATCCACCTTGGAAAAGAAACTGCTTGCATGTCTTACTATGGGGGGGCATAAGGGATAAACTTTGGGGGGGCATAAGGAGGGGTTGGGAGATATAAGGTTTATGGGTTTGATATGTTTATTGGCGGTATGTATTTTGGTGGATGCCCAATTCCAAATTGGGAGGCATAAGGAGATTCCCCATAGTTCTTGCTCTTGATGGCTTGCTTGATCAAGCCTATGTATTGTGTGAATAATTCTTATTGCAGTTGTGAACTGTTGTCTTTGTTTGGACTGTACATTCTTGTTGTTTCTCTGCATGTGAAAGGAACGTTGTTTGCTGTCATAGAAGCCTTGTTTCCATGTGTTGATGTTCATTCTCCATTCTATTATGGTTGGGGCTCGGGGGCCAATGGGGAAAGATGGCTTCTCCTTTCCCATTAGATGTTTTGGTTAGGTGGAGAGCGTTGCCTTTCCCCCTTCCTTGTTGTGATCAAGTTGCAAAGAAGAAGAAATCAACATACTGCTATTTTGGAGCTTGGAGAGAACGCAGTTTAACTAGTCCTTTCCTTAGAGAAAATTCTCATTATCATCTTCCCACTTGGTGTGGATGAATTGTATTATTCTTGTAAAAATGTAAAAGTTACCTTGTAATGCAAAGGAAAAGATAGAGATTCATTTGTGAAATGTAAGGAATTATTATTTCAGACTCTGTTTTGAAAATGCACGTGATGTAGAATGGGATCTGCCTATATTTTGTAAATTGAAATTTATGGAAAGAAATGAAGTTGTAATGTGTTGTTTGAAATCAATGAAAGAAAAACATCTCTTTCTCAAATTGTACTATTGTATTGCAATTTAATTGTTGTCCTGTTTTAAAAATCTCTGCTGAAAAAGGAAAATGCGTGTGGGAAAAAAAAAAGGCAGACATTATGTACTTTGTATTTATTTAAAATTTTAAATATCAAATGTTGCCTTATGTGTTTTTGAATGAGAAGATGGATCAACTTAATTGTTTTAGACAAGAATGGGATGTGATAAATCAGTTTAGAGAATGTTTTCCATGTTTGGAAGTGGCAAATGGATTATTATAGTTCTTAATGAAAGAACTCTGTTTCTTTTTATAAATCTGGAGTTAATTAAAATTATCAAATAAATGTACAGTTCGAAATTGGATACCTTGTAATTCAGATATGAAATAATTATAATTTAGATGTAATAAGTTCTAATGAATTCAATTTGACCTCAACATCAAAGAAAAACATTTTAGAACTTAAAAAAAATCAATTTTAGAACTTGGTGGACCACTTTCCTATCAAAAGTTGTAAAAATGTGAATTGCACTTCAATTAAAAAATTGAACTTTGAATAATACTCTGAAACTTACCCAAAATCAATCCTCCATGTTCAATTGACATTTTGAGAAGGAGAAAAACCAAAATTTGATCAAAATCTCACAGGTTGGAAAAATTACCAGTTTTGAATTTAAAACCCTGTAGATTGAATTCTCAAAATTGACCTTCAAAACTTCATAAAAATAAAAATTTTTTGATTTACGTGCGAAGAGGACTTCAAGAGCTTTCCAGAAAGTCCTTGTTTGTCCAAAATTGACTTCTCCTATCAAAAGTTATGGCCATTTGAAGTTTTACTCCAAAATGTCCATCCAAAAATAAATCTAACTATATTAAAATCAAAATTTGAACTTTGGAAAAATTTCCCCAAAAAAGTCCGCGGCCCCACAACACTCTCATCCAATCCTAGGTGTTGCCATAGTGTCACTTGGGAGGGGCAAATCTTATTAAAAAAAATTAACTTTTTGAAAAAATTACCTTTGGGAAAATTTTCCCAATTTTCTCTGTAACCCCGCGGCCCCATAGCCAATCACGTGCTGACATGTGGATTGGTGGGCGTGCAAAAGAAAATTTGAAACTTAAACTTTTAGCCTTTTGAAAAAAATTCATATTTTTCTCTGCATCCTGCAACCAATGGGCTGATAACACGTGTCATAACGGACGCACGGACACGCGCAAATCAGTTTGACCTTTTTAAACTTTTTTTTGGCTCAAATCTCAACTTTCTCCACATCTCCGCCGACTTGCGTCCAATCACAAGACGCCACGTGGAAATTTTTGTGAGGGTGGAGGTTTGGAGGCAAAATTTCCTTTGGAAAATTTTTGGTTTGGATTTTGGGAAAAATTCCCAATCTTTATCCGCGACCAATAGGCATTCGACACATGGCACTAGGGCATTGGCGTGCGCACAGACCTTTTTGTCCCCTTAGTGCTTTTGGTGGTCGATACTCAAAGTCTCAACCCGCTTCGTCGGCCCACTAATCCTTCCAGCTAATCGGAGCATGCCACGTGTCCCCCTTTCATCGGCCCCGCGGGTGCGCTGGAGGCATTTTGCACCTTGTGCCAAAGGAAGGGAAAATTTCACCCCAGAACTCTACGTCGGGCCACAACTTGAGTTATATAAGGAGTTAGGAGGACTTCTTCATATGGTTGGAAAGGTGAAGAAATTTCCTATCCAATTGAGCATGATTTAGGAAAGTTTTGATGACTCTAAATGTGTGAAAAATCAATTTGAACCCTGTAATCATGCTTAGGGTAGAGATGAGAGTGAGAATTTCACTCTCCTAACCTAAGTGATGAATTTAACTTCTCATTGTATTGACCTTGTGTCTTGTTGTTATTAGATGTTCTTGGAGTACATTGTCTGCAAGTCCAGTATTGACTTGTTAATCCTAAATTTGGTTGGTGCTAACTGTGATCTTGTAACCCTCCTTGCAAGCACTCTAAATCAACAAAAAAAAATTATTCCATAATTTTTTCCTAGCTAAACCTAGTTTGTTTCTTGGTCTCAAGTGGCAGTTTGAAGCAGGAATCACATTACGAATGCAAGTTGCTTCTTAAAATTCAATAGACATGATCAACTATGAATAACAACACATGGAAAAGGGATACCACTTCATACTTTTTAGAAAAGAGTAGATTTGGTTGGGTCAGAGATGGAGGAAATAAGAGTGACACACATTTTATATGAAACAGTATTAGCTGAAACTCGAAATAAATTGAAAAAAAATCTTTATCTTTATCTACATATATCTGTGAAATATTCAAAAAGGATAAATTACTTGAAGCAATCAGTTTGATCAATCCATAGTTTTGGAATACAAGTGGAGGAATTCTTGAAACATCCATCAGTACTTTATTTAACAAATACATGACTAGTCTAATTGAACATTTTTACAAGCTTGAAGAGATAAACGGAGTTGCTATTGAAGGTATTTTACAAAAACAAGTTGTTGAGTTCTCAGTCCCATGATTTTTCCACTACTATGTTAGAGCAATTTAGGTTTCTGGAAGAGCTAGATGAAAATGGTTCCATTAGAATACTTTGGAAGAATATATATTCCAGTATTATTTTGCGAGAGGATTTGAGCGATTATATTCAACTACATTAACTTTTTCAAACAATGATTCTGGGTTTTGTTGAAAATGAGAGGGTATTCAGTGCATTGTCCTTTGTAAAGTCAAAATTCCAAAACAGATTAGATAGAAATTTAGAAAGTTGTTTGAGATTGTATGTATCCAGTTACTCTGTGGAAACTTTCCCTTATGAGCGAGCACTTACATTATGGAATTTTCTCATAGAAAGAATAGGATTCGGTAACATTCTGACTGATCCAGAGGATCCGAACACATCTACAAAATATGCTTACAATTCTGTAGAGTTCTAAGACACAAATGAACGGGTTGTTCTAGGACTTTTTAAATTGCCAGAGTTCTAATTTCTTGTATACATTCTTGACATTATTGACATTGGACAATGATTTGATACTGATATATTTCATATTCATTAATGATAATCAACTGGTCTTAATAGACTTTTTTTACTTGTAACAAATTCATATTTTTTATATTTTGATTTATTAATGAAATAAAGACTAATTTATTTGGCTCCATCTGTGTGATTGTCAATTAATGTTTTATCTATGCATGAAACATAAATCTTTTCAAATATACACAAACTATGTGTCTTAAGCCATGCTTTATTGTTTACATCTCCAAATAGTAGAATAAAAACATTCATAATAAGAAGAAATCTAATTACAAGTTTGTATATTAAATTGTTGAAAACATTTAATAAATGCAATACAACATTTAATATAATTCCAATTCAAAAATAAACTTGTATTGATTCTATCAAGAGGTGGAATACTTTATGAAGACATGTTTTCATAAAGCATTGTCGTCCAATACATTTACAAAATTGTGGGTTATCAATGGTTTTTAAAGCTTCTAAGAAAGTTATATCATATAAGAACACATTACAAGGAATCCTCTTATCTGTGTATGACTCTTAATCATATTTTTCCTTACGCCTGCCACACAGGATAAAAAATAAAAAAACTGGTTGGCCCCTATCTTTTAATTCCTACGCCAATGTCGAAATTGTGACAACACACCTGTCATATGGTGAAACTAACTATTTTTTTCAATTTTATGTTGCAGGGGAAGCTTGATATTTTTCTTGCCGAAGAGGTGGAGGAATGTGCTCAGTCCATACAGTGGTATCTACTAAAAATCCTGATGCCTGCAAATCTTGCGTTGTGGTATTGATATTTTGAAGAATATTCGGCTCCTCCCTCGCAACATCTCCTACAGATAAAAGTGATGGATCGTTATTTGCATTTTCCTTCAGTAATATTTTTGGATCCATCTGATAATACTTGATTATCCTTTTCAATGTATTATTTTGTTTATTTAATATTATAAGTTTTTCCTTCAGATGTATAAGTGAATTCAAGCTTTTGCGGGAATTCTTCAAATGTGCTTCAAATACTATTGCTTCTTTCTTTAAATTTTCTTATTTTTCCTTCAAAATAGAAATATAAATGTATTAGTCTATTAGATAAGTTGAAATAATATATTACGGTGCTCATAATATTATGATTTTACGTGTAAAAGATGACTTACCACAACTTTTTCTTTTTCTGCATTTGCAATTAAAACATTTTTCTTGTCTTTAGCCCATTTGATGTAGTAAGCTTGGGCTTCAACATTAAGATTCTCCAATTTCTTTAACATTATGTCCATAATATCATCATCATAATCATTATTATATGAAATTGTTCCTGACTGAGCTTTGTTTAGCGAAATTTCAAGCCTTGTTGGTTGGCTCTCTACGGAAGTGAACAATGAATGGCTTTGAGTTTGATTATGGTATTGGGTATTTATTTCTTTAATCAAAATTTTAGCCCTCCTCTCCCAATTACGCACTAAATCCACATTAGTCATTAAAACTTCTTGAATTATGGCCCCCATACTATCTGATACCATATTTTTAAATGAAAATTTTGTCTTCTGATCATATGTGAGTTGATTTTTTCTTGGAGGAGGAGAAGAGTCCAGTATTTGATGCACATCTTGCTACGGTTTTGGTTGAGGAGGTGGAGTAGATTGAATAATATCATCTGTGTCAAAATAGTTACCCTTGTCTGCATCGCCACTATCGAATCCCAAAAACTCATCGTCGAGGTCGATGTTGTTCAAAATGTGGGTGCCCATTGTACTGAAGATACACCTAGTGGAAATCCAAGAAATTCTAAGGTTACAGGATGTATTTTTCCTGCAGAGTATGTAGGAAACCTTCTATTCTTGTCTGAAAATTTTCTTGTTGTTTGGATTATACATGTAGGCGATATTGGTGGCTTTCTTGGAATGTTCTGAGAATGTATGTTAACTTCAAGAAGCAAACTACAAATTATTATAAAACTAATCATTATACCCTTGTGCCTTGTAAATACTAAATAAAATATTTACAACTAAACAAATGATGTTAAATATTGTGCATTACCTTGCATGCTCGAAGACTGAGACGTGATGATTTGATCTTGACATTGAGAATGATTTTTCTCTTCATCATCAAACTCATAACTTTTTGAAAACAATAAATGTAGAAATATTAAGATATTGTACTACTTACATAACATAGCTTGATTGTGTTTCCTACTAATTGGTTAATTATATAAACAATAAATTTTATACTTGTAGACAAATGTGATGGTATAAAAGGTAGTTGTGATGGACCTATTGACCCCCTAGGTCATTTTTGACGAGGAACTTGTATTGGTGTTGATTTTGATGAATCCATTTCAAAATCTGCAGATACCTCTAGAGGAGCTTTACCTCGAGCAATAGCCTCCTTATGAGATATTGTAGCCATAATTCTTCTCTATAAAAGATAATATTACAATTATTATTGAATTCAAAATTAATTAATGCGAAATCGTTATAATGTGAAAACCTTTAAAGTAATTTTTACATGTTGTTCTTCAAGAGGGAGACCAATCATTTTGTCATTAATTGCAATTGGAATTTGTTCATTGGTGGAAAGCTTTATGATAGAAATCAAGTAAATAATTGGCAGAAGAGAATAGAATGTTTGATTTATCAAATGTATTCGTACTACATGCGTGGGTGACATTTTTTTATTTGATTGGACAAATATGTGCACCAATATAAATGTTGCCCTGCTAGTTTCCATAATATATAGTGAACTGCCCATTAACACAATCCTAGCCTGAAAAAGTGATACAATTAAGAGAAATAATTTGTTTGTAATGCCTTGTATAACAAGGCCTCTTTTTGAACAATTAACAGGAGTTGCAACAACATACAAGAAATGTTAGGTGCTTGGGAAGTCAAGTAATATTAAGAAAAAAAATAGTTGAAAATAATATTTAACTTACCATCAACCTACACATTGTAATGAGACTCCAAAAAAATTGTCTTCATCTGTAAGGACCACCTTTCTAGTCATAGACGGCTAGTTTTGGAATGGTAAACCAGTTAAATAATAGACGTATGCGGGCTCCATTATGAAAGAAACTGTACAATCCACAAGGTGAATGAAAAACCATCCATGTTTCTCGTTCTAAGATGCAAGTAAGTAATCAAGGAAAGAAGTATTAGTTTCGAAATAGGTCATGTTGAAAATCCCTATAAATTTTGTTTTTTGCAGACATTCCTTTGGTGTTTCCTTCAGTTTGATTAGTGTTGCAATCTGTGGGCACATGAGATTTTTTTTATTGTAATCTGGGTGTATGAGCAATTGTGGTGTTGGAGATTGTTGAAATTTGTTGGAGAGGGAGGAAGGAAAGGTGCACATAAGTTTGGTAGAATATTGGAGAGCTCAGAGCACTGGAAAAATTTGTGGAAAGTGAAGAAATGAACCTCGTAGGGGTATATATAGGGCTCTGAATGGTTTAAGGGACATGTGGCGATAAACAATTGGTTGATAATTTTGAGGTAAGTTCTTGGGGATGCATGAAAAATCCATCTTTCCATCATCTCGATGGAAAACTATCCAACTGAAATGGATGCCCGTTTAATACAAACGTCCAACAAAGAGCGGTTAGCCATCCAACTTGGGTTGGATGGCCATTCATTGTCTGTCGTCAAACCTGGATTAGACGATAGACAATGGACGGTCATCCAACCCAGGTTGGATGATAGACAATGGATGGTCGTCCAACCCAGGTTGGACGGTAGACAATAAATAGTCGTCTAACCAAGATTGGATGATAGATAATAGACGTTTGTCCAACCCATATCAACTAGAAACCGTCCAACACCTGTCCAGCCATACAAAACTATCAAAAAAACACCCTACAAATTCACCTTCACCACAAATCACTTTTTCAGAGATTCACCATCATTTCAAAAGTTTATTTCAAAGATTTTCCATCCATTCTATAATAATTTTTTGAAGGGGGGTCTTAAATTGAACCTTGAAATAAAATAGGTTAGGGCAGAAAAAAGGTGCCACAAAACAGATTTTACTGCTTAAAATGTGCACATTTCCATTATATTCATGGTAGAAGGTGTGATATTAGATTTTAGAGACCATATTCAAGGTCTAGAACTCATGGGAAGTTGGCCACCATTTTAGCATGGTGTCGTTACAACAATGAAAGCTTAATAAGCTCAGCTCCTAGACTCTTCAAATGATTGAGTTTTACATATATATAGAAAATGGACTTCCACCTACTAGGCATTAATTTCTTGACATGTAGTTGAGCTACTTCATACAATGTTCATTAATGCTCAGCTCATTGTAGATATGGATCTTGTAGTTGATCGGTTGCATGCATTCTTACCCCCCATCAATAGTACTTATTTCCCCTATCGGCCAATAGCATTTTTCCTTTCTACCGTCTAATAACTTTTTTTGTTGTCAGCTGATAGAATTTTTTCTGACCTCTAGGTGCACTTTTGTTGTCGGTCGGTAGCACTTTTGCTACCAATCGGTAGCATCTGTACATGCTACCTTTTGTTGACCTTTCGTGTGTCCTTTGCTTTTGATACCTAGTGTTAAATTCAACTGATGTTTGAATGTCCTAGGCGTGTATAAAATGGCTAAGCACATTTTAGATAATTTATCCAAATTAATCCCAGGGGGAATTAATTTGTGATAACAATTTTGGTGACTTTCACGGGACATATTCTTGCTAGATGAATAGACCATTACTCTTGAAGCATCCATTGGGCATGGATTCAAGCCTAACCTTGAATACATTGATCATTTCCTTTGATATTTTGTCTCTTGAATCCATGTGAACTTAGCATTGAACTCAAACTTCATGATGACTGCCAGCCTAAAATTAACCTATAGAGCTCTGAATAGAACTTTGAAATTTCCCAACTTATCCAATTCCACCAAGGAAGAGGCACTGAGGATTCTAAAATGCAAGTGATCTCTTGGGGCTGAAAAATGCACTTTAAAATATGCCCCAAAATCTGATTTTTCCATGAACACTACCTAAAATGAATTGAATCATGCAAACAACAATAAAAACCCAAAAACTATGTACAAACATGGAAAATCATACATGTTCCAAATTAAAACATGTAGAGTGTGCACAAGCACTTCTTCAACTGAAAGAAAACTTACCTACTCTACTCTAACTATAAAAATAATAATCTAAACAAATCCTTTAACCAGTAGAGAGAAATAGATTCCCTTTCTTAAAAATTTTGGCTATGTAATTAATTTTACAAAGAAAATGGCCTTTAATAAGAGTAAAAAATTGTGTTGAAGTTGGTTTTCCACCCTTCCTACCAAAGTATCAACAAACAAAAAAATACCTCCTTTATTTGTTTTGTATTTGGTTGGAGGTTTTGATGTTGACCTTTAATGCATTGAAGATTGTCCTCATGCTTTGAAATGAGTATGACTGGTTGCAACTCTCTTTTTGTCTCCAAGCTAGCCAAATACCTAATTGGGAAAGGGGATTTTGGAACCAATGGGTTGATCCTTTTCATTTTCCCAATCCTTTGAAGCTCATCCCCCTGAACGAGGACATCCTATAAAATTTCCTAAGGATGGTTGTTTACAAGGTAATTTATACCTTGTTCTGCTTCTACAAAAAGTTCTATTAAAGAATCTGTTTCTTCCATGATGACTTCTGATTTTGCAATTTATTCATCATGGTTTTCCTCATCCTCAAACACAAAGTTTGAGAGATCAAACTCATCCACCTATCCCATATGAATACTAATTTTGGTAGGATCCTCCTTGATTCTCTCCTCCATTGCTAACTCTTGTAGAGATGAAATAATAGCCTCCATTAATATAGTGCCATCATTCACACCACACTCATAACATAAAGATTGTTAATCATCTTCTTCTCTTGTTGTCTCATTAAAAAAAAAACAACCTACACATTTTTTTCTTCATTCCCAACCTCTATTGAAGGCTTGACCACCAGTGGTATCTGATTAGCTTCAAAATTTAAATCCCAATCCTTTAAATTTTGTACAATTTTTTCTTTGTTGAGTGCTTCAACTTGATTCCCCTCCTTGATTGATTTTCTGATTTGTTCCTTCCCGAAATGGGTTTAGGAATGCAATATGAGGGGTGGGCTATGTCTCAACTAATTTTTGCAAGGTTTTTTATAGAAGGGAAGGTGTAATATATCCATGTGGAGGAGATGGGGATTTGGAAGGAAAGAGGGAAAAGAATTGAATGTGGGATGGAAGGGAAGAATATGGAGAAAGGGAATCCTCAATGGGAGCAGGAAGAAAGCTAGGAATATGAAAATTAGGAGGATATGTTGTAGGTTGGGAAGGGTAAAAGATAGGATTGTTTGATGGTGGTAAAGGATTAACCCATTAACAAGGTCCTTCACAAGTAGTTTCCTTAACCTTCCTCTTTTCAATTGACTGCAATAATATGTTTAATTTTTCAACCATTGCATTTATAGTTTTAGTTAATACCTCTACCTTCTGTTGAGGGTTATACCAACTTGGTAGAGTTCTACTCCATGGACAGGGTTCACTGAAACCAGGTAGTTTAGCTACCATGATGTTGTATGCCTTCTCCTCTTATAGCAATGCTACCTCCATCTCTTGAATCTGCATTTGAAGATCAACATATCCATGTCTTTGAAAAGCACCATGGTTAATAGGATAACCATAAATATCAACAAGGTTTGATTGATATGCATATTCCTCATGATAAGTCTCATAATACTTATTTGGAGGAGGATTTAGAAATTATTGGGATGGAGGGGACAATATTTTTTGTTGCAAATAATAATTCCAAGAAGAGAATGAAGTTGTGATTGTACAACTTCATGAATGAAAGAAAATGGAAAGATGGAAAGAAAGGAAATGAATGAAAGATGAAAAGGATGGTCTACAAATGAGATAATGGGTTTGTTGGATAGTTGAGTCACCAGATATGCATAGAGAATGCCTCCAAATGCTGAAATTTCACCAAGAAAACAACGAATTTATGAAATGAATATGTAAGCTCTTCAAACTTGTCCCACCAAGCGTGCCAAAATTGTTAGAGCTCAAAATTACACCCTTGCCCCAAGTCATAGACAACTCAGGATTTTGAGGTAACATGGGACTTTCTCCAATTTGTAGGACCTCGCACGCTTGAGACAGACCTTTGAAAAATGTCAGTTCCTCTAACTATTTCTACTACTAAAACTAATCATAATGCTGAAAGCATATCCTAAACTAAACATGCCAAGGGACCAGGGTTAGAAGGATATGTAGAAAGGAAAATCCTAAGCTAAAATGGGTGGTGATAGCACTAGAAAAAGGGGTTGAAATCTCTCCATGAGGGGAAGGAAAGGGAGAAAACACATGACAGAGGGAAGACAAATGTGCCATAATTTGAGAGCCATGCAAACTCACTCGCCCAAGAATTTACTACACAATAAAGTGGAACCTACAATCTAGAAAAATACACAACATGCCAAAGATGAATAGAAAGGAAAGACTAGAAATAAAATAGGTTAGGTCAGAAAAAGTGTGCCACAAAACAGATTTTACTGCTAAAAATATGCACAATTCCATTATATTCATGTTAGCAGGTGCGAGATTACATTGTAAAGACCATATTCGAGGTCTGGAACTCATGGTAATTTAGCCACCATTTTGGCATGGTGTCATTACAAGAAAGAGAGCTCAATAAGCTCAGCTCTCAGACCCTTCAAATGAACGATTTTTACATATATATATATAGAAAATGGAATCCCACCTACCAGGCATTAATTTCCTGACAGGTAGTTGAGCTACTTCATACAATGTTCACTAATGCCCAACTCGTCATAGATGTTTATCCTGTAGTTGGTTGGTTGTATGCATTCTCACCCCTAGTCGGTAGCACTTATTTCCCCTATCAGTCGGTGGAAATTTTCCTTGTTACCGATCAATAACATTTTTTGTTGTCATTCAATAACATTTTTTCTTACTTTTTGTTGACCTCTGGGTGCACTTTTTCTGTTGATTGGTAGCACTTTTGCTACTGGTCAATAGCTTTCATACATGCTACCTTTTTCTGACCTTTCATGTGTCCTTTATGATATGTAGTGCTAAATTTGACAACCGTTTGAATGTCCCAGGCTTGTATAAAATGGCTAAGCGTATTTTAGATAAGTTATCCAAATTAATCTTAGGGTAGAATTAATTTGTGATAATAATGAGAAAAACTGATATTTTGAAGAAGGATTTCAGGGCCCTCTTTACACTCCTCTCATTTTCCATAATCATTTCAAATTTCATTACATGGGCCATGTTCATCAAGAAATAGAGTTATTTCTCCCAGTCAATCTTTTTCTTTGTGTAAATTATGTTTTATACATTGTTTAGAGTAGGATTAGGTTGTTTTGTTTCTTTCATAAGAAGTGCTTTGCAAACTCTACATATTTCATTTGAAGTATGTATGATTTTTCATTTTATAAATAGATTTTTCTCACTTATGGATGCATTGTTTGGAGGTTATGATAGTAGAATTTCAGTGACAAATTTAAAGTGAAGGTTGAAGGGGTTTCCAAACTTCCTTTCCAAAAAAATTAAATGTTAATGAATACTCCATGCCTAATGGATGGAAATTCTACTGATGTTCACATTTAATAGGAAAATTTCCCCTAAGAGTCACCAAAAATGTTTCTAAAATAAGCTCCCAACCTCATTTTGAGCAACTAAGCTATGATTCCCCTATTTTCACATGTTTGTAGATATTTCGTGGTATCTTTTTGTATTATTTGTTATTTGCAATAAATTCTATTCATTTTAATAGACTATATAAGATAGCTTTGAGGTCTAGACAGTTTCATAAATGTTTTGGGGAAGATCAGATTTTTTTCCATAAACAATCAGTCTTGGATGGATTTGGAACCTCTACATTACATTTATAGCTAGAAGAGACCTTTGGATAACTATCTTGCCTTTAGGTTTTTATTCATAGTTGGTTAAAGCACTCCAATGGTGACCTTTTTTTTTTCACTTGGGATATCATCCTACATTTGTCAAGACAAGTGGAGCGGTTTAATGTTAAGTGGAGAAAAGGCTCCACATAACATTTTGTTGATCACTAAAATTTATTAAGATAAAGGGGTATTATGAAGAAGGTTTTTATTTCACCACATGGAACAATCTCTTAAGATTAGATCTTGATAAGTGTGATCTGAGAAAAAAGTAAAAAAATTAGCTAAGACATGGAGGAAAACCCCTAAGCTTGTAACCAACTAGACCTTTCCACGTGGCACCAATCATGGAGAGTCACAACTTGTTAGATGTAATGAATCATGGGTTTTCACATGGCCAAATTTCAAATGATTAGATTTCAAGGAGTTAGAGAAATTTAACCAAGGAAAAAGCAGAACTAGAATCCTATATCCATTCACATATTACCATTAGAACCCATCAAATGACCTCATAGTAAATCATGGATTTCCATGTGACACCCATAAAATGAGCTCGTAACCAATCATAAACTTCCATGTGGCACCAAATATCATCTCAACACGTCCCAATCAAATAAGCTCATGTTTCAAAAGGATTGAGTCAAGGAAAGCAGTGGGAGAAAATGGAGACAGATCCTGAAGATCATAGTAAATCATGGTTTTCCATATGTCTTGAAATTTGACCCCAAATTTCATTGATCTGGCACAATTTAGATGGTTTTAGGTCAAAACAATGGCCAATGAGAAGGGTAAACATGGAAAGGTAAAGATTTGAGGTTAAAATTGACAGCCTCTTGGTCGTCCACTATGTAAAATGGCATGGGAATATTCATACACCTATAACTTTTTCTCCACAACACTAAATCAAGAAAAATTGGTCTTGTTGGAAATATCTTAAGTACTTCTTGGTTGATTTATTTCCAGGTCACTCTTTTCCACATTTTAAGATAAAATTACAATCATCACCAATAGTTGTTGTTTTCCCTTTGTGTTTCAAATCATGACAATTACTGGGTATCTTTTCCAAAGAGAATGTTTATTTATAGTTGATAAAATGTTCCAGAACATGTTTTGAGACATTTTGAGTAGATATTTTCATTTGATCATATTTTTATAGCTCAATGATCAAAAGAAAGGGAGATATACTTCAGCACATTACTTATCCTTGTCTCTCTTTCTTCCCCTTCCCCCTTCTCTTCTTTTTTCTATAAATGCAAGTTATTTATATTATAAATAGATCCTCTTTTTTAATGAAAAGTTACTCTAGTTGTTTACGTTTTCAAGCATTATAAGTGTTAAAACCTCTATATTTGAGCTTATGTAATGCACCAAGTTCATTTTTCATAGTTGTAGCAGATTTTGCATCCTTCCAACATTAATATCATGTTATTATGGTTTGTAGCTTCCCTTTGGCTTGTGTATTTCTCTCTTATCTTTTTGTTTTGTTATGTTATAATGTATTAGTTATATTTTCATGATTCAATTGCATTATGTCATTAATGGATAGAGGAAGAGTTAGTTTTAAATGTGAATTTAATTATATCTTACATATTCCATGTTTTTTTCCTTTTCTCCTATAATTTTTAGGTTAGATTACAAAAATGGTAGCATAGAGTAGTTTAGATAAGAAGTGGGTTTTCTTCAAAGGTTTGTCCTAAAGAACCAAGGTTTCACACCTTAGGGACATTCTCATTGTTGTTATTGAGATGCAAACTTTCATTTATTACTCTTGGGCACATTATTTTAACAACTAGAAAGCCCCATGTATTTCATTTTAATGTGGACAGTGGTGGGATAACATTGTGTTGGGGTTCCAATGGTGTACTACCTTGGGAACTTTTGAGATGAACCTCCAAAAAAAATTCATACATTTTTCATTTTGAAGGAAGAAGTTTAAGATGAGCATGATGTAGGGAAAAATCTCCATAGTTGGTGAGCTCTCATCAAATGTAAAATATTATTAAGAAGGGTGTATATGAGTTTATGACATAGTTGTTTTTAATTGAAGCTCAAAAATTGAAAAAATGCATATACCATCATAACTACAAGTAATTATTAATCGGTACTCAGTTGTTTTTGGGATACATCAAAGAGGTTACCTCTGAAAAGAGATCATGATCATATTGTTCAGTTAGTACCGAAAATCCAACCATCCAACATTTGACCTTATTAGTACCCTTTACTACAGAAGAGTGAAATTGAAAAATTGGTACAAGAGATGCTAAAAGTAGGAAATTATTCACCATAGTCAGAGTTCTTACTCCTCTCCTATAGTGATGGTACATAATAAGGATGAAACTTGGTGCATGTGTCTAAAATATAGGGGTCTCAAAAAATACAAAGGTAAAAGATAAGTTTCTTATTCCTATCATTGATGATTATCTATATGAATTACATGGTGTTGTTTATTTTACAAAATTGGATCTATGATTGGGATGTCATCTTATAAAAATTCAAGATGAGATATTCTTAAAACAACATTTAGCACACAATATGGCCATTAAGAATTTTGGTGATGCCTTTTGGCCTCACAATGCACCATCTACATTCCAAAATTTGATGAATTATATCTTTTAGCCATTTCTACAAAAAAAACTTGGTCTTCTTTGATGATATCTTCATCTACAGCAAGACATGGGTGGAACATCTACATCACATAAATAAGGTTTTGGAAACTCTTTAACAACAACACCTTTATGTCAATCCCTCTAAGTGTGATTTTGGAGTCAGGAAGGTAGACTACTTGGGTCATATCATTTCCATTAAAAGTATATACGCACGATGTAGTATGTAAAATGCTAGATTCATAGACCATGAAAGTGTTATATATGTATGATTAAGATTAGTATGATGTGTATGTATGATAATGTAATGATTGAAATGTTATAGAATGTATGATGTAGAATGCGAGATGTATGATGAAACACAATGTCTAATGCCTATAGTGCAATGTGTGGGGTTCATGTGTAGTAATCCCTCAACAGTCAAGTGTGAACTGAAGCACAAGAGTGTGTCATCAAGTAATGACAACGTTAAAGTATGAATGAGTATGCATATGTTAGGAGAATGCAAAGATGATAGATACTAATATGAGTGTGGGGGATGTTAAATGTTATGCCCCCTAAGTGTATGATAGAGAAGATGACTATGTGCCACTATCAAGGAGATCATCATTGTCATGATCGAAACCTACTAGAGCAGAATCAAAAACATGATAAGCTATAGAGTGAGGAGTGTCATACAGGGACCCATTACGCTAGAGTGTGTACACATTTATTGCATATTATTCATCAGTAAAGGAAATTGGTGGACAACTGTGAGCATGCCAATGAGAGATATTTGGAGCGTAAGTGGGAGAGGAATCATTATGAATAGAGATATTTCCAAAATTCATAGGAAATGTAAGCAAAGAGTGATGAGAATCTATTGTACCTCCAATATAGTCAAGCCAAGACTATCCAAATGTGAGTGGAGAATCGCAAGGGGTATGTGAAACAAAGACCGTCTAATGAAAGACACACAAGGCATAAGTTGTTTTAATGTGAAAATAGCCATGATAAAGATGTGGCCAATGAAGAGGTGGTAAGATGTCATTAGGCATCTTTCCAAACCTAACCAAACTATCACATGTAAAAATAGTGTCTAAGCAAGTAAAATTGATAGGGATGTGTTGCCAAAAGGACCTGTTGATGAATAGCGTGCATGTAAAAGGAGGCAACGTGATAAGAACTTTGCATATAATAAATCAATAAATTTCAGAAGATAACACAACACCAGAAATATGGGGGGCCAAGATGCCCAAATAAGTAGAATAATACCCTTAAGGTAGGGTGACACCATATAATGCTCCTTAAGGAAGGAGTAACTCCACAATCTCCCAAGATGGGAATCCACTTCGAGGGGGGACACCTCCAATATAACTCTACCAAGTAGAAGAATAAACTCATACTTACCTTCCTCATAATGATACTCACATCCTTTAAATAGGATGGGTAACACCTAATCCCAATGTAGGGCTGACCCATTACCCAATATAATTAATTCCTATGTGAGCCCATATAACTAACTAAGGGGATGTGTGCCACATGTCGGCATCTCCATCAACCCATATACATTATAATATTATATCCCATGTGAACCCATACATATAACTAAGGGGATGTGTGCCACATGTCGGCATCTCCCATCAACCCATATATATTATATTACCATATCCCAAGGTACATAGCATTGCCTCCCTCTTTGACATGTTTCGTCCCCGAAACATAAGAAGAAGCCATATAATGATTGTGCTTTAAATTATTACACACTTGTCGCCATGCTCGATCATCCAACCACCCATATGAAATCCTACTGGGTGATGCTACTCCAAACATGATTCCATATTCCATTGTGCTCATCTGGTTCCATATTGGTCCATATGTGTTCCTTCCTCGGCATCCATGCATATCCATAATTATTATTCTTGTGATTCCATGTCATATAATTATTGTTCCATTCATTCCATGTGCAGCCAAAAGTATTCCTGTGATTCCTTGTATATCCATATGGATTTCTATCCTCATGTGTCCTAACATGTCTCCATGATTTTTTCCTCTCATGATGGTGTGGGTGTCGATATGGTGCCACCTTCGGTATACTCCAACCTTATCAACATTTTCCTCAACTTTTTTGTCCTCTTCCACCTTGTTTGTTACTTCTTTTTTCTCTTGAGTAGAGAAATTATTTGTGACTTTATGTTATTCATTCTCTCCTTCTGATTCATCCTTATTCCCTTCTTCACCATCTTCAAATTCATCTACATGATCCAATTTTACTTTACTTTTTTCTTTGCTAAGTGTGATATCTTGCAATGTAATTTTCTTTCTCTTGTACCATAATTTCATGAATTTATTTTTTACATTAAGATTAATTGTTCCCAAGCTCTCTAACCAAGGATATCCAAGAACAATATCCATACCATCCATATCTAAAGCATAAAAATCTGAATGTAAAACATATTTATCCATAGAAAGCTTTAAATCTTCAAAAACCTGAATCTGCTTACCATCCATTTGAGATTCCTTGATATTCTTTTCTTGCACCTGTAGATTTTGAGCTACAACCATATTGATGAAGTTATATTTGCTGCTAGGTTTTATGGAAACAATTACCTTTTTTCTTTGAATACACCCTTCAAACTAAAGTATTGAAGCTTCCTTCTTTGGAGATGCACTATCATGTGTAACAACTTCTTCTTCTTCTTCTTCTTCTTCTTCTTCTATTGCTTCTTCTTCTTCTTCTTCTTCTTTTTCTTCTTCTTTTTCTTCTTCTTGAAAAAAATATTTTTCTTTTTTTTTTCCCATCTAGCTAAGAAAATATCCTCCATTTCCTCCCAATCCCAATCCAATAGATCTACATCCAAATAAGAATACCAATGTCGTGCTTTCCCACCAAGATGAAGATAAAAACTAACCCATAACTAAAAATTCTTCAAAATACATTTGTTTAAATTGTATCCACCAATTTGTTTGCATCAATTTCCCCATTACCATAGAAAATTGGGTATATCCATGATGCATAAAAATTAGGGTTTCACAAACTTACTCCTTTAACCAATATTTTACCTGATGATTTCATCAATCAATAAGCCTCAAATATGAAACCACAAAGAAGTAACCCTTGCTAAAATATTGAGATATTTCCGAAAATGTAAGAAATTCAAGAAAATTCCTCAAATTGCGGCTTGTGGAGCAAAATAGTGAAAAAAATAAAATAAAATAACTCTGTCAAAATAGATCCACCAATTCTGAAATTTTAGTGTATCACCACTTAATATATACCAAAAACCCAAAAATAAATTATTTCCTAATTCGTCATTATTCAGAAGAAATATGAAACCTTAGAATTAGGGTTTCAACCCTAAAACGGACACAACTTGTACAAAACAGCTCCAAAAAAATTGAAATTTGGAGGGAAGATCACTTGAACAAAAACCCAAAAATAAATTATTTCCTAATTCGTCCACCTTAGAAAGGGTTTCAACCCTAAAACGGACACAAGTTGTACAAAACAGCTCCAAAAAATCTGAAATTTGGAGGGAAGATCACTTGAACTATGTATCCACTCACCACAAAAAATATCTAAAAAATTACATGTCTATCTCCAGATATAGATGAATCACCAAAATTAGGGTTTCATCCCATAAATTGCCCGGATCACTGCTCTGATATCACTTGATAAGAACTTTGCATATAATAAATCAATAAATTGCAGAAGATAACACAACACCAGATATGTGGGGGGAAAAGATGCCCAAATAAGTAGAATAATACCCTTAAGGTAGGGTGACACCATATAATGCTCCTTAAGGAAGGAGTAACTCCATAATCTCCCAAGATGGGAATCCACTTCGAGGGGG
Organism: Taxus chinensis; assembly: GCA_019776745.2. Classification (NCBI taxonomy): domain Eukaryota; kingdom Viridiplantae; phylum Streptophyta; class Pinopsida; order Cupressales; family Taxaceae; genus Taxus; species Taxus chinensis. The sequence continues at coordinate 157,021,535 of CM034149.1, forward strand.
ACACCTCCAATATACCTCTACCAAGTAGAAGAATAAACTCATACATACCTTCCTCATAATGATACTCACATCCTTTAAATAGGATGGGTACCACCTAATCCCAATGTAGGCCGACCCATTACCCAATATAATTAATTCCTATGTGAGCCCATATAACTAACTAAGGGGATGTGTGCCACATGTCGGCATCTCCATCAACCCATATACATTATAATATTATATCCCATGTGAACCCATACATATAACTAAGGGGATGCGTGCCACATGTTGGCATCTCCATCAACCCATATATATTATATTACCATATCCCAAGGTACATAGCACAGCGGAGCTGTAACCCATGGAGGAGAAGATGAAATAGTTTCCACACTATTTACACACCCCTGGTATAGAATCATAGCATTAGTAGAGGGAGGGGTTTTGAACCTATATTCACCTGGGCCATCAGCCACAAAGTTTTCTTCAAAATAAGATTCGTCTATACCAAGAGGAGTAAAATTGAGTTGTCTTAATGCTTCATTCATAAGTTCAATAACATCAAATTCATCATCAAAATACTCAGAATCATCAGTGTGAATATCATAATGTTGTATAACACTATCAAGTATGTTGGTAGGTGACACCGTAGATGAAGTAATAGAGGGTGTTGTGACTTGTGGAGAAGGGATATTAATAGGAGATGATACCGTAGCTGAAATAATAGCCATAGTTTTAGTAGAAATAGATGGAGAATTAAGAGTGGTAGGAGTAGATTGTGAAGTGATAGAATGACCAATGTCATAGGTGTCAAGGTTACTATATGGAATATGTTGCAAAGGTGGTATCGGCATAGAATTAATAGGATCTATGTGATAGTGTTTGAATGGTGATAGTATGTTCATAGCCATCATATAAGAACTTGACACATTGGTGAATAGTATACATAATCATGTGCATTGCATGGATCCAAGGCCTACCTAACAATAGATTAAACTGAAAAGAGGCATCAATAACATAGAATTAAGTGAGAACAATCTTAGGCATAACCTAAATACGTAATGAGATAGTCCCTAAGCATGTGCAAGTGGTAGAATCGTAACCACGAATGAGGGTAGAATTCTTAGAAAGTAAGTTATTGTTGATACCCAATTGCTTTAAAAGAGAATGAACTCATAGATTGACAGCTGATCCATTATCAATGAGGACTTTTTTAATGTAATTATTACTAATAATGGTAGTAATGAGAAAAGGAGCTCACGGATTGTTTTTGGAAAAAGGCATGAAATATATAACATATGGTAAATTATGTAGAGACTAGATGAGATGTGCAAAGGCCACCTTGGAATTATCACTTTTACTGTGAATGACATGAAGGGAAGCTTCTAGCGTGTTACGATAATCTGGTGCATTACACAAATATTCATAAAGAGAGATCTTAGCGGGTATATTTTTAAGTTGTTCAATGATGTCATAGCCCTTAGAAGTAGTGGGAGGAGTTTTCAGAGTAATGGGAAGAGGAATAGATGCGGGTGGAGCCATAGATGGATTAGGACGATTATGATGAGTAGTAACTACATTAATGGAGGGATCAGCCCTAGGTGTGAAAAAATGAGCAGGATGTTGAGTGCGCATGTGCATGACATTAGCAACATTAGTAACTATGCCTGAGACTTTAGTTGGTGCAAAGGTAGGATAAGAACATTGATCCATAACTTGATAAGGAGATGACATGGTCAAAAGGAAGTGTGGAGACGTTGGGTTCACCAAAATGATTAACTAAAATATGGAAATGAGGGTAGTTAATCTAATCTAGAATGACATGTAAATATAGTATATAAATGTATTAAATAACTATGAAGAATGACCCAAGCAACTAATCTAATGAAAGTAGAAACCATAATATGCAAGATAAGTGTGGAAATGACTTAGTTGTTTTGACGAGCTCACAGGACTATGTCACAAAATAAATAGAATGATCTAGAAGCAGGAACGACTATGAATAGGTCCTAAAAAGGACATATCTGGACTGATTCTCTGGACTAGGGTGCCTAGCGAAGGACTAGGGAGCCTATAAGTGCTATGGTCTGTAGAATGGGTGGCTTGGTATGTGCAAAAGGTCTAAAAATAAGTTTCATAGGTATGACAAATGGTCTGAAACCCTCGATGTGTGTCACCTTAGGTTCGTTACATTGCACCAGGTATCATTAATAATCCAAGATGTATAGATGACCTGCAAAAGACCAAAAAGAGTATCAAAACCCTAAAAAAAAAAAGAATGCAAATGAACGGGTAAGACTGACCTCAGCTGCCACAACAATGGGCTTATTAACTAAGTGTGGCACTACATTTCAGACCCAAATGTAGTTCTTGTGTGTGTGTACATCATGTGCCCTAGGTGCTCTTGTGCTAGTTACAATTTGTGAAGTAGCAAGCAATAACTAGATGTAAAAATGTAATAGAATGGTGCGTGAAGTAGAATAGAATCCCCTCCTATGTTTTTGTGATGCATATGAACCAGCCTTATCCTTTGTGATGTAGCTAATGGATGTAAATGATTTCCAAATGGATACAACTCTAGGTGGATGATAGTAGTGACTAGTGCTTGGTCCCTCATTATGGTCTCATAACTTTATATTTATAGGTTTCTCTTGATCTAATTTCGTAATTAACCCAGAAATGGCTAACCACCAAAAAGATAAGAAGCTAAAATGGCTAGAAAGTTCCCAAAAGTGGTGAGAAAGTTCAAAAAGGATCAAAGCGCCCCTAGTGGGACCAGGGTGCCCATGGGCACCCCAGTACTAGCCTAAGTGCCACAGTCAAAGATAAAATGACACAAAATGACAAAATCTAACTAGGCATGCGGGTGCAAGAGGTCAGGAATGACGAAATAAAATAAAATAAGATGGCTAAAAGATGAGGGTTAATTATTAATTTCTTCACTCAAAAACCTTCTAAATATTAGTATGAGAACAAGACTAAATAATGTCTAAAGTACATGATTTTTTGTCTACACTTCAGATCATATAGTGACCCTTCAAATCTAGTTTTTAGGCCTCTTGCAGAGACCAAGGCACCCAGAACGCATACGAGGGAGCCCACATATGCCTTGATACTCTCCCATGTGCCCCATTCTACTCAGCTTTCCCATATCTGCAAGTTTATGGACCTTGGCATAGTCATTTCCTCCTCATGTTTCTCCATTCAGCTTTGTGACATAGTCCAGCAAGTTCACTGAATCAGCTAAGCTCCTTCCAACCCTTCTTTGTATATTAGGGTTTATGTTTTCATTAGCCTAGTTGTTTGGGTCACTTTTTATATTTATTACCACTTTTATTTACTGTTGTTCCTAGTTAGATTAACTTAATATACTCCATCCATTCCCCCTGCTGCTGCTCCAGCCACCCACCTCACCTCTACCTCTAAAAGACCGGTCACCAGGGCCTCCAGGAAGCTCAACCTTGAGGCTCTTGCTGTGGAGAAGGAGCCTTTCGAACTAGAGATTGCACATGATCTTCTGAATATCAGCAGTGCCAGTCCCCGGGAAGTGCAGTTGGATAGCTCTTCAAAGAGGTTGGAGGCCTTAGAGGCTGAGATGAAATTGTTGAAGGATGAGGTCAAGAAGCTGGCTAAACAGAAAGGCAAGAAAAGCATGGAGGGGGAGGAGAACATTGATAGCAGTCAGATTGAGGACATTTATAAGAAGGTGACCTCCTTTGACTCCCGCTTAGGGATGGCCAAAACTAGACATGATTACATCATTTCCGCCCTTAGGGCAATTGAGGAGTTCATTGAGGGTCATGCCAAGAGTGTTTCCAACCTCAACGGTGTCCCGGCTACACTTTGGGGCAACGAAAAAGAGAGCAAAAGAACCATTGAGGAGCTTGATAAAACTGATGCTTCCCACATGACAACTTTGGGTATGTTTCACGCCTGGAAGAGAGTCAAGACCAGCATCGTACCAAGAAGTAGTATTGGTTGCTTCTGCTGCTTCTGTTTGTTTTTTTTGCTGTTTTTTGCGGTCTCTTTACTACTTTTTTGCAGTAATTTTGTTGTTTTGTCTCGTTTGAGTAGCTGTTTCTGGGCTACTTCGAGCTTCATTGTAACACTCAGATCTTGATCCATTCTCTTTGATTCTCACTCTTATTCCAGCTCTTAGGCCTTCTTTTGTTCTCAAGGGTATAGTCCCTTTCAAAAAACTATTTGCCAATAATAAAAAAAAAACTTAATATACTCCACATTTTTATTTAATCACAATCTTGTCTACCCCAAATACAAAATAATGGCATATTTTGAGTTTTAATCAACATATTTTATGTCAAAGGAAAGTAAAAAAACTTTTCTTAGCTAAAATTATTTTTACATCTTTACAAATTCCCTATGAAAAAAGAAAAGTGATGCAGAAAAAAATAAAATTTCATTCATGCATTCAAACAACAAGAAGGTTTCAACAATTATCTTCACATGTGCTCTGCACTAGAGGATCCAAACAAGCCCACAAAGGCTAAAATTACCAAAAATGTTATATTTTCTCTTATCTTGAATAAGTTGATACAAGGTCACCTTGAATGGTTTCATTAACATCATACTCTACTTCCTCATCCCCAAACATAGTCCCTTCAAGTTTTCTAAATCATTCCTCTTCATGAAGAAATCATAACACTCACCATCCTTCAACTTACTCTTGTTCTCAGGTATTAATTCTTATTCAATATATGTAATTTTGTCCTTCAAGGATTCTCATTCCACCTCCCCTACTCACACATCTCAGAACATAATTAGAATGACCACAAAAATGACCATAATAGAAACTTCCTTACAACTCTTCCTTTCTCTATACCAACTAGTCACTTCTAGCCTCACCACCTTTAGACACAAATTAGCATTTCCTTTCCTCTTGACCTTCTCTAAGGTTCTCTAATCCCTTTATCTTTGTAGACACTTAAAATGGTGTTAGATTCATCACCAAAATTCATCAAGACAAATGCACACCTTAACTTTACCTACTCTTTCCTAAAACTACCTCTACTTGCTCTCAAGAACACACTTCTTGCTCACACCTAGGTTGTGAACTTCTATAACTACCTTCAATGAACTACCCACCTCCCTTAGTTTCATTCCAATACTCCTAGTATGATTGTAAAATCTTAGGCCTTAACTCCCCACACAACTCCTTCTATCTCACTTTTTTCAGTTTTTCTCTTAAACCCTCAATAGGTCTGCCTCATTTGTTATGCATATTTTTGTTTTTTGGGAGGTTCTAATGAAAAATAAAGAGCTTTTTGAGCACCCATTAATGGTTTCTAGGTGTGGGTAGAATTTCATTATCAAATTCAAAGCCCAACTACTACTTCCTTTTGATTAAGCTAAAATGTAAATAAGAGCCTAATCTAATTGATATTGTAGCAGTAAATAAATGAACAATTAAGTACACCACTGATACAAAAGTAAATTAAGTGATAAATTATGAAACCCTAAGTGCAAAAAAGAGAGTAGAATGACTTAGCTTATTATCAGAGATCAAGAAGATGTAAAGAACTTGAAAATGGGAAAATATGAAGAACTGACTGTTACATTGGAGCTCAGAAAAATGCAGATCCAAAGAAACAGGCTAGATTGGGGTGCCTGGAGAGGAACAGGGGCACTGTACGTACCCAAAATTGTAAGGTACTGTACTACCGGAACAACGTAATAGGTACCCTAATGATGATACAGGTCTCCTCGCAAGGTGTTCGGGATCTGGGAAAGCTCTCCAAGTGTGCGTTAACATCCCGCATGCCCCATTTAGCCCCCACGTGCTTTGTTTTTCCCTTTTCCCCTCTTTTCTTGGCCTTTTTCTCTTCAGTGATGAAACCGCCGCCCTGAACAAGGCGGCGGTCCTGTAACCGCCGCCCTGCTCAGGGCGGCGGTCCTTTACGCGTTTTCTAGAAAGCTCTTTTAACACGACTCACGTAAATTTAAACGATTCACCAGCTTTTTTTCACTGCCATAAGCTTGCATTAATGATTCTGGTTCCCTAGAATAGTTTTTTGCCATTGTTTATAGTTTAAGAGTTCTATTTGGTTTTTACCTTGGGTAAATGCAAATGCTATAAATAGTTGGCTTGTGCTCAAGCAAATGGCCCCTCAAATTTGCCTCTGAATTTCTCATTGCAATAGATTAGTCTTTCATTTTATTTAGAATTCTTAGTTTCTTTCATTGCATGCCTAGTTAGTGTTGTCTTGCTGTTAGGAAGCCACATATCCATCTTGTGCAGGTGCTGTTGATATTTCATCCAATCCATTGGAGTAGAATATCTTGTTTTCAATAGGAAGCCATTAAAGTTACAAGTTTTGTTCTTCAAGCAGAATAGTTTCAGGTTCTGGATGTTTTATGTTGCATGAATCGCAATAAATCCCGCTAGGAATTACATAAGCCAAGCTCTGTACTCTTGCGCTATCTCTCTCCTACTCTCATTGTATTCAGTCTGTATCCTAAGCTGCCTTTGTCCCAATATCTACTTCTGTTGATGCTAGCATTACACGCTTTTCTGGATCTACGTGAACACAAAGGAATGAGTAGATCACACTGAGGGGACAAAAACACACACACCATCAGATTCGCCACTGTTATGTAGAATCCAGGTTCTAGCTTTCAAAGTTCTAAATTAGAAACATATCAAATAGAGTAGCCAATCACTTTATTTCAATCAATTTTACTTTCGATATTGCCAGGGAAGCTGTGGGGATTGATAGTTTCTAAGAGACTATGATTCATTCCTCACTTCTGAGGTAGGATCGAGAGTCTTGCAAATAGACTAGATCAAGTATTTCATTATTTAGAATAGATTCACCGTTGCACAAACAAATAGCTATACTCGGTTATCTTGTTTGTTTTAATTTGTTATTTTAACTGTCAATTCTAGATATATTAGATAGTTGTTCTTTAAATTCTATTTAATAGATAGATATATCAGATTCAGGAATATAAATAGACGTATCTCTCATAATTAGCTTATTCTGTCATTAGTTAGATTTATATAAATTTCTTTTACATGACAATCACGGGATCTAGAGAGCCCAGAGAATACGTATTCGAGCCAATCGTGCCCCAACCCAATCTCATCACAGTGATAACTGATATAGATCAAAATCTCAGGATCCAAGTCTTCTGAACAACAGTAAACGTACAACAAATTGATTCCCAGTTAAGCGGGTTAAACATAGAAGACGACCAAGCACACACCTTTTGGTCAAATCAACCAAACTATAGATTATCCTAGATACACGCCCGCATGACTATGAAAGTGTTTGAAAGAGAGAAAACATTTGGTTGTGATCCTTTGGTTCCATAGCTAGATGCAGGAGACACTCTCACAGACATAGATACCAGCTTAAGAATTCAGGTTACACGAATGCCTGTAAGATATTCTGAGAAGATCACACAGTTATTGATTCTGAATATAGAAGCTGAGAAAGCATACGATTATTGGATACTAGGGATTAGGGATTGATTCTACACATGACCATAGCATGGCCACAACACATACGAATCTACGGTTGTGACCCAAAAATCCCACAGCCCAACGAGCCCATAGGTGAATCAGACATAGATGCTGGCCTATGTACACTAGTATTTAGATCTACTCCACTTCCACCTATCATCATCGAACAGTTATCCTTACTAGAGAAAGCAGCTAACAAAGCTAAGGAGTTCTGAACTAGGCTAGAGAATCGCCCATAGAGTCAATTATATTTACCATTCACCCTATGACCTTATCTGGAGATATACTCCAAACTATCCCAAGACATTTTCCACATATTCCACAACCTATAGACCGAATCACGCCAGAGCTCGATATTGATTGGAGCCTTCGAGCAGTCATCCTTGCTGATCGATCTGTCACACCAGTTCAAGTTAGGAGGGCCTTCTTTGCCTTAGATTCACAATTTCCACTAGTGCGTGTCAAAGACATTAGATTACCTAACTAGTTTGTCTGCATCCCACACATATTCCATCCCCACCAGCTGTCTTGGCACGACCTCAGGAGGTCAGGTGCGAGGAAGAGTTACTTGTAGATTCCCAAGCTCGCTTGTCACTTTTTTGTCGTACAAAATTGGTGAACCCAACATGAAGCAAACAAACTGCTTCATCACCTCTACCTCATTAGCCTTCACCATCAGCTTCACCAACAAAATTGGTGAACCCGACGTGAAGGACACAGTTCTCCCTCATTTATTTTCACTTCTTCCATCCACTTTCGCTCCTTCCCATTATTCTACGGGTATTCATATACCCCCCGAATATGTCGAGATTCGATGCATATGGCAGACCCCTCTTGGGTCTTGAGGCATACTATGCCCAACAGAATTGACAATCATCACCCTCGCTCTCAGTATGGGGTGATAACTACTCAACTAACCAGTTGTCAACACAAACTCCAAGGATCAAATATACCTCATCCCTCCGAACAGAGGAGTTGGATCAGTTCGCTCAAACACAACAAACAGAGCCTTCAGGCTCGAACAATATGACGCTCACAGGAGAATCAAGTTCATCTCCTCAGGTACTACTTAGACCACAAATTAGTAGACAATCAGACTCATACCTGGGTTTAGATGATGAACATTCGGTACATTATGCCAAGAATGAACAACATTCTCGAAATATGTACCCACCTATAGGAGGTTTACAAACACAACCCGAGGTCTTTTTTCGAGAAAATACCCTCGGAGAAACTTGGCAGGCCAGCAATCAATTCATATCAGGATATCACATGCCTATACAACACCATGATATACAACAAATGCCGCCAAGGAAAAATATCATGACTTCACCAAATGAAGTCATTTCAACGTTAGTAGAAAAAGTGAGGGGGTTAGAACTTGCCCAAGCAAGTCAAAATTCTCAATTCATGCAAGCAGGAAGTTCCAATCCTCCACACCATCCTAGCCAAGTAGACCTCCTCACAGGAATAGGCATGTTAGGCATGACTCCTCAGTATTCACAACAAACCCCAACAAGAGCTGCCATTCCTAACACCATTCTAACACCTCCCGGTCTAGTACAAAATAATCCATTCTTGGACAATACCCCTTCATACTTAAACATTTACTCCAAATCACCACAAAGGGATATGTTCTCCTCTCCTGGAATGGTTCCTCAAACACAGGGGTTTCCTTATGCCCCCGCTAACACATATGCAATGCCATATCAACAACCCATTTCCCCTCCACTCCCTCAACAGGCACCATCAATGGTCGAAACCTATGCGATAGGGACTTACTCAGAATATTTGAAAGAACCCTTAGATTTCACCATACAAAGCGTAATGCTTCCAAGGCCTCTTCCCGATTTTCCCAAATAGAAAGGTGAGGGAGATCCGAATGCACATATCAAGGCTTACGCTACAGCCATTCGAGAACTACTCCCATGGGATGGGGTTGTTGCCAAAATATTTCCCAAAACCTTGGAAGGTATCGCTCTCGATTGGTATTATAGAATACCTGAGGCTTCCATCCATTCATTCAAGCAACTCGTGTCAGAGTTCATCAAGGCCTTTGACATGAACAAATTATTAAGGACAGGAATCAGGGAATTCTTACACATTAAGCAAGAACACAATGAATCTGTCACCCATTTCATCCAAAGGTGGCGTACAGTTCTTTATTCTTTGGCAAGTGCTCCAAACATGGATCAGATGGAACTATGTGATTTATTCCTTCATTCTCTTAGCAGAGAAGTGAAGGAAGAAGTCCAGAAGTTCCCACTAAGAACTTACGATGAAGTACTTGAGAGCGCTCTCCGAATAGATCAAGCGGCAATTGATAGTGGTCGCAAAACATATGGACCAAACGGGAGGTTAATCACCTCCAACCAGAACACTACAACTTATCCTACTACCACGAATGTCAATCAAGGACCTAAAATCCTTAATAAAAATCTCGGCGTAACAACAGATGGAGTAACTGACCAGCCTAAGAAGGTAAATTTTGTCAATACTCCATCACAAATAAACAACCAATGAAACAACAACTTTACCCCAACAATCAATGCAGTGGATTTTAATCATCCACAGAAAAAACAACAACAACGACGACGAAACCTTATACAGGGTTCAAGCCAAAGCTCAACTGGTTATCAAAATCAAAATCAAAATCAAAAACAGCAAATGCAAAACTTTAATAGGCAACGGTTTGATCAGAATTTTGGGCCACAATACGCACCAAACCAACAAACTAGGAATTACAATCCTAATTCGTATTGTGGTTTCCACAAAATTCAGGGCCACGACACTAGAACGTGCCGTGACTACAATAAATTCATGTAACGCTTGCCAGAAGAACAAAGACAACTTTTCATAGATATGTTTTTGGTAGATCCTATGTCACCAGCATCAAATACTTTTGCAGGGGCAGTTTCCCCTCAAAATGCACCCCTCAAGATCTTCAATGATCTGCTCCCAAATCACAACAATAACAAGTTAAATCCAAGTGGGACAAACAAGGGTGTAATTGCAGGAAACAATGATCATGAAGCTTCAACTTCGCTAAATCCATTAGTTGCGCCACAACTAGGAAGTCATCCACAACCCAAGATAGTTTAGTATATTTAGACGCCGAACTACCCATCAAAGCTGTAACAAGGACACGAGAGTATTTCTCTCAGCAAAGTCCAAGCCACCTACCAGGGATGGATAACATCCAACAAATAGTAACAAAACCTATGGGTGCCTATGATTTAATTAATGACCTAACAAAAACCTTCTCACACATTTCATTTTTAGACTTACTAAAGAACTCTCCTGCCCACAGGGCTGCTCTTTTAGAGGCATTAGGTTTAGGTCATTTAATTAACATCACCCCACCTCCTGAAACACAGGTAAATCACATAGACTTTGATGTTCATCCTCCGGGGGAGGCAGATAAAGATGTCAGATTCATATTCGAAATAAACAAAATGCCGACAGATGCTGAGATCGCACGCCGAGGTGATCCAGCCTTACATTTGCAAGTATGGGTTTATAACAACTATGTAAAGCGTGCAATGGTAGACGATGGGGCAGCGGTCAACATAGTCCCCTTCTCTTTCCTTCAAAAGCTAGGGTATGGAGAAACCAATTGTTCCACGACTCGAAACACACTAAGAGGCTATGATAGCCTTAAAGCCACCTCGATTGGAACTATAATATTACCGGTCACCTTAGGACCCAAAACCATCCTGACTGAGTTTTATATTATAGATCGGGAAACTAACTATAATATGATCCTCGGCCGACCATGGATACACCGCATGAAGGCAATCCCTTCTACGCTATTTCAAGAAATAAGGTTTTTACACTTAGGAAAGATATTCGTAGCCAAAGGTGATCCAAAACCATTCGATGTACACCTAGCTGACTTAAAGAAAAGACCAGGCGTGCACTCAGAGTTTGAACTCCCAACAAACCAACTTAATAAACCTACCGACGCGAAACCAGAAGAAAAGTTGGTACCTACGGACAGATCTTGAAACTATGAGCCTAGCCAAGGCAACCCCAGCCCCCAAAGATGAGGCTAACACTGTAGAAACAGTATCATTAGGAACTACTGCAAAAATCGTTGAATTGCTAGAACAGGATCTACCAATGTTCCTACCATTTGATTCTGTAGGCATGGGATATTCCCTAGGTGTTGGTTCTCTTCCAGCAGAGGATCTTTGCATGGTGGAGGTAGAACATATTAACACAACAAATATCCCAACGTCCATACTCCCAGCTAAATATTGGACTCTCCATTTTGATGGAGCTAGATGTCATTATGGAGCTGGGGCAGGTATAATCCTTACTTCTCCCGAGGGAAAAGTCCTACCATTTTCCTTCAAACTAAATTTTGAATGCACAAACAATGGCGCTGAGTACGAAGCCCTCCTCCTTGGCCTCATCTTAGCTAAGAGAATCGGTGTTGATAACATCAGAGTGTTAGGAGACTCACAATTGGTAACAAACCAAGTCTCAGAGATATATGAAACCAAAGCCAAGCACTTACAGCTTTACAAAACAGCTATATTAGGTTTAAGCAAGGAGTTTGACTTCATATCAATTGAAGCAATCCCGCGAGAGAAAAATCTTCTCACCGATTCAATAGCAACCTCAGCATCATGCTTTACTCCAAACAGTAAGTTAGAGGATACCTGTTTCATGGTATCCCTTCGTGATGAACCATTGATAAAAACAATGTCAAAACCTCTTTTAAACGGAAATGAAAACAAATCTACTATCATATACCACATTGATAGTGATACAACCACTCTTGATTTCTTAAACACCTATATGGCATTACATCTCGCCCATCACACAGTAGATTTATCTTTGATCCCGCATTCATCTTCCTACTTCGGAAATCCCATGATGGAGCTTCCCCCACAAAAGGAACTTAGCATATACTCAGTCAAGAATGGAGACGATTTAGATTTACCTCCAGCCCCGCCTGAGTTTGAAGAAGGTAACGCCTCTTTAATCGAAGAAACAATTGATATTAACATTGGAACGGAAGATGAACCAAGGATATTGAAGTTAGGATCCTCGTTAACTCCATCAGAAGTAGAAATACACACTCGGATCCTCAAGGAACATCAGAAGGCATGTGCATTTAATTATAAGGAAATGACAGGAGTTACACCCCACGTTGCGGTGCACAACCTCGTCACTAAATCAGATGCAAAGCCGATTAAACAAAAGTTGAGACCAATGAAACCTAAGGTAACTCTCATGGTAAAAGAAGCAGTAATAAAGCTCCTCCAAGTAGGATTCATCAAACCATTCGATTACTCTCAATGGGTATCTAATATCGTTTCTGTTCTCAAAAAGAATGGGAAGATATGCATCTGCATAGATTTCCGAGACATTAACAAAGCGTGTCCTAAAGATGACTTCCCGTTATCATCCATTGATGTCATTGTTGATGCAACAGCTGGATTTGAACTTTTGTCTCTCATGGATGAATTCTCGGGATATAATCAAATCAGAATATCTGAACAAGATCAAGCTAAAACCATGTTTATAACTCCTTGGGGAACCTATTGCTACGTTGTTATGTCATTCGGTCTCAAGAATGCTGGTGCTACATACCAACGGGCTATGACATATATATTTCACGATCTTATTCACAAAATTGTGGAATCCTACGTAGATGACTTGTTGGCTAAGGCCAAGAAGTGTTGTGACCATCCAGAAGTACTTCGCATCATTCTTTCACGTCTGATAGAATACGGAGTCACGCTAAATCCAGAAAAATGCATCTTTGGTGTAACAGGAGGGAAGCTCCTAGGATACATCATATCATCACGCGGGATCGATGTTGACCCAAAAAAAATTCAGGCTGTCCTCAAAATGGTCCCACCTTCGGATGAATCTGGAATCAGGTCATTTCTCGGAAAGCTTGGTGCAATCCAGAGATTCATCCCGGACTTAAGTTTTTCCATTCATCCAATCAACAATCTACTCAAGAAAGATTATAGCATTGATTGGACTGAAGATTGCAATGAAGCTTTCGACGCAGTTAAGCGTTTCTTGTTATCACCACCTACGCTAATGCCACCTAAGCCAGATCACCTGTTAATTTTATACTCGCAAGCTACCAATGTCTCGCTAGCCTGTATGCTGGCTCAAGAAGATGATGACAAGAGGGAACGCGTGATCTATTTCATTAGTCGAACATTGCTCGACTACGAAACATGTTATACATAGGCAGAACGAGAATGCCTTGCCATAGTCTTTACAACCAAACGCTTAAGACATTATATGTTAAATCAAGAAACAAGGGTCATGGTAAAGACGGACCATTTACAAACTTTCCTCACGCAAGGATCCCTGTCTAAAAAGGATGGATGTTTTATAACCTTAATGGGATAATTAAAATTAACATTTGTAAATCAGAAGTCCGTTAAGGGACAAATCATCACAGATTGGTTAGCTGATAACCCATTAGATGGAGGCAATCTAGTAGATCTGGACTTTCCAGATGAGTGCGTATACTACATTGAAACCAGACCTCCTATCTCTGAGTGTCCTTGGTACACTGATATCATTAATTATATCATGGACCATATGTATCCAGAAAGGTGCTACTCCACAACAAAGAAGGTGGTTACGCATTATCGTAGCAAAATACGTCATTATAGAGAAAGTACTCTATCGAAAAGCGTTTGATGGAATGCTTCTAAGATGCATCGACACAGAAGAATCCAAGAAGATTCTCCATGAATCTCATAGTGGAATGTGTGGAGGCCACTTCGGTGGCCATGCCACCACTCGTAAAATACATCGAATGGGCTATTTCTGGCCCACTCTAGAACACGACGCAGTAGAGTTTATACACAAATGTCATAATTGTCAAGAGTTCTCCCACGAGATTCACATGCCAGCACAAGCTCTACAACCAATCGCTACTCCATGGCCCTTTTCCACATGGGGCCTAGATTTGATAGGGAAATTCTCTCCCTCATCCACAGATGGCCATAATTTTATAATCACGGCCACCGAATATTTTACCAAGTGGGTAGAGGCTATGCCTCTTACTACTATACCGGGTTCTGTAATCACCAAGTTCATTTTAAACCAAATCATTTGCAGGTATGGTATCCCACAAATCATTATCTCAGATAATGGAACTTCTTTTAAGAATGACGAAGTTCGCAAATTGTGTAATAAATTTAAAATAATCCATCATACAGCTTCCTTGTATTACCCTCAAGCCAATGGACAGGCTGAGGCGACAAACAAAACATTAAAATCCATTCTCGTTAAAATGGTGAAAGAAAACAAACGAGATTAGCACTTGAAGTTATATCCGGCCTTATGGGCCCACTGAACCTCAATAAGAACACCAACAGGAGCGAATCCTTTCTCGCTGGTATTTGGAGTAGAAGTAGTTTTCCCGCTTGAGGTTGAAATACCCAATCTCTGCATTTCATTACAAGTGATCCTGGATGAAGACGCTTATAAAGAAGCATTTCTTTCCCAACTAGAAAGCCTAGATGAGACTAGGTTAGATGTTGAACAATGGCATAGAGTCTATGCTGACCGGATGTGCCGGCAGTATAACAAGAAAGTCTATGAACGTGACATATATGAAGGTGATCTAGTTCTAAGGCTAAACAGTCGGATCGACAAAAAGACCGGCGAAGGAAGGAAGTTCCGGCCCAAATGGTTGGGCCCATACCGAGTCATGAAGGACTATGGAAATGGTGCATACCTCTTATGTATGTAGGAAGGGGAGGAATTTGGTGAAACAGTCAATTCCCTACACCTCAAACGATTCTACGCGTAAGCAACTAGCACTATTTATAATTATATCTACATTGCATCTTCATATAGATTAGGATCATTTTGTTCGCTTGTTTCGTACAAAAATTATGGTCGAGGAATTTTGTTCTCAAAGCAATTCATTACAAACTCATGATGTTATTGGCATAAACACTCTAATCATACCTCTTCATTTCCATGATATCATCAGCTATTTCAGAATCATTTCATCAAATAAAGCTAGATATGATAAGGTCTTAATGGTAACCATGCCAAGATCTACGGGTTTATTCTCACTTTTGGTTTCTTCTTAGGATAGGTGTCTTGCCTATGGTCTATTCTAGAAGCTTCATGGTGTCACATCTATCCCGTATATATATCTCTTTGGAAATAAGAACACACTGACATTTTGCTCAAATAAACAAGTCAAATATAGAATCAAACAGAAAATTTTTAATTTACACATTTCCTTGCCCCACCAACCTTCGGTGATGAGCTTGCATCTCTTACTAGTGACGTAGGGTTGGGAAAGGATGGAAATGCCCTTACTCGCCTATGCCTTGCCCACGGTGATAAACCCACGCTTCTTACTAGTAGCATGGGGAAAAGTGTAGGGGGTCCTCTTGACAAACAAACGTAAAAGGTCATAAGAAAACAATTCAAACCTTGAGGCTTTGAGTCAAAAACAAATGAATCAGATGTTCAAAATTCCAAAAGAGTTAAAAGTCTAAGAACCCAAATTTTGTCTACTATGTGGCCATCTACGGGTCTAAGTCTAGATAAACCGTAAAGCAAGTTGAATCCAAAACTATGAAGTCACTCAAGTGGAGTAGGCTTGTGGTATCCTAATTTGGTTCCGCCAAAGCTTTGTCTATCTTTCATCAATATCATTTCAACACATTTCATAACTTGTGCCCTTCCCGACTCTCGGTGATGAGCCCTCGCATCTTACTAGTTGCGTGGAGTTAGGAGTAGGGGAAAGTTTATCTGCTCATCATACCGGCTTATCTTCACCACTTTGCCAAAACAAATATGAGGTGTTCAAGAATGCTTACAAAAACTAAGATTCAACATCACATTGTATCTACATTACTATATATCAGCATCATGAAATACAAAAAGAAAGTAAACACTTGCATCATTTGTTCTCCATTACATACATTTTAAAGGCATACAAGCAT